>CM038144.1:109366575-109758462 GCA_021437245.1 Aegilops speltoides | reverse complement strand
CTAGAGCTGCCAAGGTTCGAACCTCTGTGAGCGGCCAATCCTCGGAACCTCCGAGAGTAGCGAATGATCGAGAACCCCCTCTCGTTGTGCATGGGCCTCCTTTTATAGGGCAAGGGGTCACCGACAGGTGTCAGCGTATGGTAGAGGGTAAAAATGTAAAGAGGTGGTAGTTGGAGCAGTCGGGAGCAGTGCAGCTACGATTAGCGAGCAGTGGATTCTACCTACTTTTGACGAGAGGGACAAGAGCATTAAATGCCCGTCGCCGTCGCCCCAAAAGCTCCCGCCATTGCGTCTCCGTTTGCCCGCAGCGATGGAGCCACCACCGTGGAGTGCCACCGCACCCTCCATGCAGCCCGACCACCGCCAGCGTCTCTGGAGAAAGCTGAAGGCGGCAGCGTGGGCGGATGACTTGGAGTGTGGGCACGTAGCATGGCTCTCCCGGCAAGCACCTTGCGGGCCTTGATCTTGCCGGGCACAGGGCTTGTCGGGCTCTATGACTTGCCGCTCCGGGCCCTCGCCCGGGCGCATAAGCGCCAGCGTGTCTTCTATGGTGCGATCTTCTAGTCTCCCGGCGAGCTCCTCTCGCTTGGGTCTCTATGGCGATGTAATCTTGAGCACAGGAGGCGGCCTTCCCGGCAAGCTCCTCTTGCGGGTCTTGAGCTTCTCTGTACACTTTGTTCTTAGCCGGGCTCGGTGTGGGCGGAGATAGTCTCCGGCAAGCGTTTGAGTGGATCTGGCTGCGGGGCCCAGCTGCCGTGCACAAGTTAAGTCTTGAGGTACCCCTACCTTAATCTACCCGGCGAGAACTTTTCCACCTTGGGTTCCATGTTCGTAGATCAACACCACTATCGCTCGCTCTCGAGCAGAATAAGCATAAAGCAGCAGTGGGAGTTTTATCTCTCCGGAGAGCTCGAGTGGGTAAATCGCCCGTCTCCCAGCGCCTTGACCTCGATCTGCTCTGCGCATGCCCTCCGCTCCTTGCGGACTAGAAGGGCCCCCCTGCCCCATAGGTGCTCATGGCCATAGAGGCGCCCGGCAGCCGCCATCACCATCCAGCCTCGGGCGGCCACCAAGATGTTCTCTTGGTGTCTTACATCACTTCGTGCTTCGCCTAAGCGCCCCTTTGCCCATACTGCTTTCTTGTTCCATTCCACGAGAGAGGACAAAGAAAGGGATTCTGAGCACCTTATCTCTTTAGTCTTGTAAGCATTGGGGTCTTTGTTAACTTTATAACATAATCCCCTTGCTCATGTTTTTCATTTACGTATGAGCTGTACATGTATGGGATGTTTTTAATAAAAAGGGATGTTTGCGGGTTTTTTGTTAGGCGGAACCCACGACAAGGTGAATCCTCGTTATCTTTAAGACAAACCTTTTTTACGCCCGACAGAGCCTTACCGTCCCCCAACCCGCTCGTTCTTTCTCCGCCCTTGGCGAGAGAGCATGGATGAGGTGGGCTTAGGCTCCTTGTTTCATTTCCTTGCTGCGCGACTCGACCAAGCTTCGGCCCCGGTGATGAGTCCTAAGTGCGGAATGAGGGGAGCACGGTAGCCCTAAGGATAAAGCGAGGTTTCACATACCTCGATCCAATAACGAAATGCATGATAGAGGATAGAAGACTTATCTGGATCTGCAGCCCCTGGCAACCTTGGCTTGCCGCGGATGGACCCTTGCTCCTGTAGCCCCCGGCAACTTTGGCTTGCCGGGGCCCGGGCGCCAGTCCTCTGCTCTGTGGGGACCCCGACTATGAAGTCGTGATCACCGAATGCTGCGTGTCTGATGATCCCGAGATCAATGCTCACTTGAACACCACGAAGCTGAATAACAAGAGTCTTACATCCATACATACCGTCTTACACAAATAGTGACCAACATGGTCAAGTCTTACATCGATAAAGCCTTAAGGGCTGAACATCAAATGAAACATAGCAGCGAAATAAATGCGTTTGATAAGTAGAACCCATGCCATCTGCCTTAACCCTACGGGCATTACATTTGGGAAGCGTCCTAGTTAGCATGATCGTCTCCAAAGAACTCTTCTTGAACTCCGGTTCCTCCATGCAGTCAATTAAATAACCGTGGCAAGCCAATGAGTACTTTGAATGTACTACTTAAGCAACCCATGATTTGGTTCAAGGTGCGATAATGCATGACATAGGAAAGTTTTGCATAAAGCTAGTTTTGAGTGCAGGACATGTTCAACATCCTATAAAGCATGCATCAAAGAATTCAAGTAACCATAAGAACTGGTCACGAGATATCAACATAAATAGAATGGGCACCAACCCATTTATCATAAGCAGTGGGCAACCCATCTCAATCGTGTCAAGTCCTTTGACTTGATCCAAGACAACACCATCACCTCACACACCGGGTTTGAAAACAAGTGGGCGTAGCCCAAGCGGTTACCCAAGCTGTCCATGACCGTGGACACGGCTATTGAATAGTTTTACACTCTGCGGAGGTTGCACACTTTACCCACTAGATCCGGGGAACTTCGTGTCAATCCACGACCAGCGGTACCTCAAGTACCGGGGTAAGCACCGATCACTACCTTTCCCTAGGCGACACTAACATGGAGTCCACTCGATTAGCGATAACCCCGTGCCCAACATCTCACATAACAATTTCGTGGAGCCTTGCTCCCATATCCATCACATATCAGCGGCACGGGGTACCAGCGGTGTGTCCGGTGCCCCATAAAGATGGTCATGGCCGCCCTACATGCGACCCGTCCCAAGAGAGCACCAACTCTCCCGTCACTAATGTCACGGGCTCCAAGCTAGTATCCGACTAGGTACTCAATAATGCCCTTTCCCATATAAGGGTAGAGTGGTCGCGCATGTAAGGTTGGAATAGCAGTGCAACTCCGACCAATCCGTTTGAAAACAACACACACCTTCCTTGGCACACCACTTAGTCATCAAGTGGTCACCCATCTCTTCATCTCCCTCGGGCATAAGTGGCACCCACGGGGTTTTAAAAATACTTTTGAAATCACTTTGCCTTCTTCACCATGCACAAACCCATCCCATTTGCGTAGCATCTACATTTGCATCCTATCTACTCCCACGGCATAACCCTCATAAGAAGGTAGGCCATGCACAATGCAAGTATCAACGAGGAATGTAATCGTGGCAACCCCCCGTGGTTCACCATCTCGTCATGACTCCGATGCATCATCAATAAAGAACTAAAATGACATGCATATAAAGGGGTATCATAGTCATGGTCAAAGGGCTGCTTGCCTTGGTTGGCTTGATCTTCAAAGTCTTGAGCCCTGCTCCTCCTTCTTCCTCGGCTACCTCGTCAAACCACGGGATCTAACGTCGCAAGAAAACAACGGAAAATAAGACAATAATAAAAAGCAGAAAAGTCAAAGTGCTCACAAAATGTCAACTTATTTTTGTAAAATACTAGAAGGAAAGCTAGGAAGGGGCAACTTTTGGTTTTGGTTACGGAGCGACAAAATAGGAGTTGTGGATTTTCAAAGGCTTATTTAAATGCAAAACCCACATTTAAATATTCTGAGAGAAGAAAAGGTGATTGGATTTGGTGAAAGTTGCACCATTAAATAGGTTACAATATTCTAGGAATTTAGAAATTGGAATCAATGCATTTGGATTAATATTCTGCCTGTGGAATATTTGGAAATATCTGAGAAAAGGAAAAAGGAAGCTTATTGTGTGCTTGCTTTGGGCGAAGAGGCCACAACAGACAGCGAGCCTAGGGGAAAACCCAGCCCATGCGGCCGCCCGTCGAAGCGTAAAGGCTGAATCGCCTTGGCCGGCGGCGGATCGGTCTTGTGCAGCCTCGTTTTAAACTTGACGGGTGGAGCCCACCGTCGAGGCGTGTGAAATTGGCGGCCCCACGGCCGTCGTCTACCTCCGACCCGAGGCGACAATGAGCTTCGCGGCGGCGTCTGAGAACAGGAAGTGGCGCGGAGGCTACCGTTGGACTCGGGAAGCGAGTCGCGGTTACGGTGGTGGTGGAGGCGGTCGCCGGGGTGGCTGCCGCCCGGACGAGTCCCGGCGGAGGTGCCGGTAGCGCGTGGCTCGGCCGTTTCAGCTGCAAAAGCGAGAAAAGAGAGAAAAGCATCGGTGGCGAGGAGTCGATTCGAGAGAGAATAAGGCGGAGGAGGCTGTACCCTTGAATCGGCAGTGACCGGCGGCGGAGCTCGAGCTCGATCTCGAGCTCGGGCGGCTCTGGAGAAAAGTGGGTGGATCGGGGTGGATTGGGTGTGGGAGGAGGCGGCGAGGGGAGAAGAGAGGCTCGGGGCGCCTTATATAGGCTGGCTGCGGTTCACCGTGGGCGTGGCCTCTGGCGCCAGTGAGGATCAGCTCTGGAGGCCGTGGGAGAGGTAGGAGCTGTCCACAGGCGCTTGTGGGGATGGAGTAGGCGCCGAGGAGAAGGAGAAGGCGGGGAGGTTACGGCGCCCAGCGTGTGAGGCCGACCATTGGCGGCCGAGGCGGCGTCGAACCTGCTGCGGAGGGAGAGAGAGAGACAAGGGGGGACTGCAGCGGCGTGTAGCAGACGTCGAGGCACATCATCTGGCGCGATGGGAAGGCCTGGCGGTCGGGAGGCGTGGCGTCAGCAGTCGGCGCTCTGGCGAGGCTCTCGAGCGCGACTTTGGCCGGCATCCATGGTTTTTCCAGGCCTGCAGCGTCCTTTCTGTCTGGAAGCTACGATGGCAGGGGACAAGGCCGAGGGAAGGGCTGGGATGCTCTGGGGTGCGAGAAGGGAGAGAGAGTGGCTGTGAGAGGGAAGAAACTGTTGTCGAGAGAGGACAAGCGTGATTCCCCCTTCCTCCACATTGCTTCCTCGGGTAGAAAAGTGTCTAAGTGACGGAGGGAGTGAGGAGGGTTGTGGCAAAAGGTGAACTCAAGGAGATTAGTGAAAGTGGCAAAAATAGGCTTTTTAGTATTTTGCCAGAAGGTGTTTGATGGAGTTTTGGTTAAGCTAATGATTCCCACTGGCCAAGATACTCCAAGGGGTGAAATGTCACATATATTTAGGGCCTTCCACCCATTTTGAGCTTAATAGGACAAAGTTGCCAATGCAACTCTTGCAAACCCTAGAAATGGGCAGAAATGGATTTGTGTAGATCCAGTGGAGTAGATCATTTCTCCTTGATGCACCACTTGGTGTGGTGGCCTCATTTGATCACATGATCAGGCTCACCAAAGTTGGGGTCTTGGAGAAAAAGTTGGTAGTGCAAAGTGATTCAAACTTGATTCTGGTCAGAGAGGGTTTTGAGGCACTTTGACCAAGATTTCCTCTTCTCCAACTTGTGCCATTTGGTCCGGATGCATCATTAGACCAATGAAGCATGTCCACCAAGTTTGAGCACATTTGGACATACTTGGCAATGTAAAGTTGATCAAACTTTAGAATGGACAGAAATAGTTTTGAGGGTTTTGATGGTGTTATCTTGTTCTCCAAGTCATGGGACTTGGCAAGATCATCTAATATGTCATATGTGACATGATAGAATTTTCTGGAATTTTGGAGAATATTTCCTTTGTAAATATTTCAAAAGCTTGAAATATCGAGAAAGGGTTTTAGAGGATTTGACCAATATTTTGAACATGACCAGGTGTTGAAACTCTTATATATGGACAATATATGTCCTATGAGTTTCCCTAAATTTTGTCAAATATTTTTGAAACAGTAAAGTAATTTTTCCTATTAAAGACCATTTCTGGCCTTAAGAAAAAGCCTTTAAATAAAATAGAACAGTAACTTTTAAAATTATATTTTTGTGGTTCACTGGGCATCCTATATCTAATAGGAGTCAAATATATTTTGGAAAGATTTTCTGCCCTTAATCAAGTACTTGCAGTGCAAACCTCAATTCGGGGTTTTGGAAAACTAATTTTGAAAATACTTTACGGCCAAATTATTTTTGTAAGAAAATTCTATATAGCACTATTCACATGGCATGGTCATTGGTCGGGAGCTTGGGGTAAGGAGATGGAATAAAGAGGGTAGAGTAGTTGACTTCAAGAAGCACTTGAAAAGAAACACAGAGAAAACCAACTCAAATAAAAGCCAAATAATGCAAAAAGTTTTGTTGGTCCAAATTTTCATGCTTTATTGATGAAAATGAGATGTTACAAAATGCGAGGTGTGACAGACCTACCCCCTTACAAGAATCTAGTCCCGAGATTCCTAAACTAAACTTTAAAGAGATCTGAAATTCGGATCTAAGGTAGTCTTCACGCTCCCAAGTTGCTACCTTGGTGTGATTGCTCCATTGGACTTTGAAGTACTTGATGGTGCGGCTTGAGTCGTCGTTCAGCCTCATCGAGAATGCAGATGGGCCTCTCACGATAAGTCAAATCAGGTTGAAGATCAATGGCTTGGTGATTGGCGTCTTTGTAGAGTCGGGCTTATCGGAACTTGGAACACTTCGGAGTTGTGACACGTGGAACACGTTGTGCACATCGAAAGTTCAGGTGGGAGTTCAAGCTGGTAAGCCACTTCTCCTCGTCGCTCGATGATCTTGAAGGGGCCAATGTATCTCGGGCGAGCTTTCCTTTGACATGAAAGCTGGGCTCCTTTGAGAGGGTGACCGGAGATAGACATGGTCTCCAACTCGGAAGTTTATGTCTCTCTGACGTGAGTCCGCATAGCTCTTCTGCCTTGACTTGGCGGACTTGAGCGCTCTCGGACAAGCTGGACTTGCTCTTACGCTTCACGAAGGATATCGGGCCCAAAGACAAGTCCTTCTCCGGTCTCCGACCAGTTGAGGGGTGTCTGGCACTTCCGCCGTATAACACTTCAAATGGTGCCATCCGAAGGCTGGCACGATAACTGTTGTTGTAAGAGAACTTCGGCGAAAGGAGGCAATCTTCCCTTAGCTCCATAAGCTAAGACACGAGCTCGGAGCATGTCTTGAGTATTTGATTCACTCGCTCGGTCGACCTCCGGTGCATGGGTGGAAGCGATCTAAAGGACAACTTGGTCCCCATGGCCTCTGGAATTTCTTCCAAAACCTTGAGGTGAACTGGGTTCCTCGATCGACACAATCTCCTTGGGAACACCATGAAGGCTCACAATCCGGTTGATGTAGAGGCGGCTAGCTGGTTCCCCTTGTAGGTTGTCTTAGCGAGGAATGAAGTGGGCCACCTTGGTCAAATGGTCGACTATGACCCGGATGGAGTCATGTCCTTGTTTGACCTAGGTAGTCGATGATGAAATCCATTCGATCTTATCCCATTTCCACTCGGGAACCTTGAGTGGTTGGAGTAATCCAGTCGGCGATGTTCAGCTTTGACCCTCGGCATCGTCACATTTGGCAACATAGGTGGCAATCTCCTTTTCATCCGTGCCACCAAAATCTTTCCTTGGTCTTGATACATCTTGGTGCCTCCAGGGTGGATGGAATATGGGCTGTCATGAGCTTCTTGCAAGATCAGGTTCTTGAGCTCAACCTTGTTGGAGTGCAGATCACGATTCCCAAACCACACAATTCCTTCCTCATCCTCCGAGAATCCACGAGGCTTTGCACCCTTGATCTTCCTCTTGATGCCTTCAATACTCTCATGCCCCTTGAGCTTTCTTGATATCATCCATCAAGGTAGGCAACTTGAGGTTGGCCAAGAATCTGGTGCAACCAGTTCCAACCGAAGCTTTCAAGTTCTTCATACAAAGGCGGGTAGCTTGTGCTTTAGCATAGCATTCAAGGAGCAAGCCTTCTGCTCAGCGCATCTGCTACCACATTAGCCTTTCGGGGTGGTATTGAACACTGAGGTCATAATCCTTTATCAACTCCAGCCATCTTCTCGCCTCATGTTCAATTCCTTTGGTGAAAATATACTTGGACTTTTGTGATCGTGTATATCTCACATCGCTTCCCCAAGAGATAATGTCGCCAAGTCTTCAGGGCATGAACCACTGCTGCTAGATCAAGGTCATGAGTAGCATAGTTCTCCTCATGAGGTCGTAGTTGCCTTGAAAGGTAGGCCACGACTCTGCCTTCTTGCATCAGAACACCTCCCAGTCCGATTCTTGACGCATCACAATATATCACAAACTCCTTGTGTATATCTGGTGTGGCGAAGCTGGAGTGGTGGTTAGCCTCTTCTTCAGCTCTGGAAGCTCTCTTACGCGCCGGCGTCCATTCAAACTTCTTGTCCTTCTTCAAGAGCTGAGTCATGGGTGGGCGATGCTGAAAACCTTTCAGCGAACTTGCGGTAATATCCAGCGAGTCAGAGAAGCTTCGACTTCCTTCACATTGCTCGGGGATTGCCATTCAGTCCGGCTTCAATCTTAGCGGGGTTGGTGACAATCCCTCTTCGATTAGAACATGACCTAGAAATCCAACTTCATGCAGCGAAATTCACACTTGCTGAACTTGGCATCGATTGGTGCTCTCGAAGCTTGTCTAGGACCATCCTCAAGTGTTGCTCGTGCTCTTCTTCCGACTTGAGAAGACAAGGATGTCATCAATGAAGACAACAACAAACTTGTCCAAATATTCCATGAAGACCTTATTCATGAGATACATGAAGTAAGGTGGGGCATTGGTCGATCAAAGGACATGACCGTGCATTCATCTGAGCCATATCTGATTCTGAATGCCGTCTTCGGAATATCTTGGGGTCTGATCTTCAGTTGGTAGTACCCAGATCTGAGGTCGATCTTGGAGAACACCTTGGCCCCATTGAGTTGATCAAACAGATCTTCAATCTTGGGAAGTGGGTACTTGTTCTTGATTGTAACCTCGTTGAGGGAGCGGTAGTCAATGCATAAGCGGATGGTACCGTCCTTCTTTGCCACAAACAGAACAGGTGATCCCCAAGGGGAGGCACTAGGGCGGATAAATCCCTTCCTCAAGCTGCTCTTCCATCTGCTTCTTCAATTCTGCTAACTCCTCCGATCCCATCCTATAAGGCTTCTTATAGATGGGTCCTGCTCCGGGTATGAGCTCGATGATGAACTCAATGTCTCGGTCAGGAGGCATTCCTGGTAGCTCATCAGGAAAAACATCGGGATACTCGCATACTACCGGCACTTGTTCCAATCCAACCGGTCAGACGGTTGACTTGGTTGGCAAGCGAAGAGGGGTTGGAGCAAATTTGACTTCGACTCCTCGGTCATTGGTCATAGTGACCGTCCGGTTGGCGCAATCAATCAAGCCTTGGTGCTTCTGAGCCAATTCATTCCCAAGATCACATCAAGCCTTGTGATTTTAGGATGATAAGGATGCGCTAGGAAGTCTACCCGTTAATGGTAATCCCGACTCCTTTACATCCTATCTTGGCTCTCATCTACGCCGGGGTTTGTACAACCATAGGGTTATTCAGGGGTGTAGGGGTCATGCCACTTTTAATGCAAAACTTTGGGTGACAAAAGAATCGTGGCTCGAGAATCAAACAAAAGCGATTCTTGGTCTGAATTGACAAGAGCATTACCCAACCACGACGTCCGGGTCTTCTGGGCTTCTTCATGATGACATGATTCACGACCCTGCCATTGTTGGGCAGGTTGCGGGAGCTTGGTTCCTCGGTGGCATTCCACGGCCTTGTCTGGGTTACTGCACATTAGGTAGCGGGCGTCGGGCTTCTTGTTGGGGCAATTCTTGGAGTAATGCCTGGCTGTCCACATCCGAAACAAGTGACTTGATTGGGGATGCGCCCTTGCCGACATTATTATTGGGGTTGTTGTAAGCTGGCACAGGGTTGGCATCTTCTGAGGTGGATAGTTGGTGCGGGGTGCGGGAGCTTGCGAGATAGGTTGGCTTGACCGGGGCTGGCTGCCACAGACGAGGCTTCAGTTCTTGGAGCTACCCTTGCTGATCATCTTGCGTTCTGAGTGTCATCAAGGCACGTCGCTTGTCCTCAAGCATGAGTGCCTTGTTCACCGAATCGAGAAAGGTTGGGCGTCACACACAACAAGCGAAATCTGCGAGTGTCAGTTAAGGCCTTCCATGAAGCGCTCCTTTTGGCGGCATCGGTCTTGACATCCTCGAGGCATACCTTGAGAGAACACGAACTTCGCATGTACTCCTTGGCGGTGCTACTACCTTGCTTGAGGCTCGGAACTCACGCTTCTTGATGGCCATGAGCCGGAAGGGATGTGGGCCTTGCGAATTCCGTCTTGAAGGTGTCCCAAGTGATGTCTTGCTCAACATGCATAGCCTTGAATCCATCCACCAAGCTCTGGCAGTCCCAGAGGCGATGGGCAGCATCGCCACTTTATCACGGTCCTCGGTGCATCCGACTAGTGCCGGCCAGATCCTCGATGGTGCGGACCCGATCGTCTGCATCGAGGGTTCAGCGTCTCGATGAAAGTGGGTGGTGCATGCTTCTTGAATTCCACCAGCGTGGAGCGTCCATGGCCGTGCCCATCATTGTGGTTGACAACTGAGCAATCATCTGGAGGGCTGCGGTGTTGGCTTGGCGCTCCTCTCGAAAGCTTGGAGAAGCTGAGCCATATCCATGCTTGGAGGAGGTGGTGGGGGTGGAGTCGTCCTTGGGCTTGGTCTGGCTGGCTCCGGCCTCGTGAGAACCTCCGGCTTCTTCTTGGCTGGGTAGAGTACCGATCGTGTTACAACGGGCATCTGTTGGAGCGGTCAGGTCTCATGATTGGGAACAACAATGAGGAAAGCGATAGAGATGGAATGCCTAGTAAGGGGTGGTATGACACAATTTAAGTAAAACAAAAGCGGAAGGGCCAAACTCATGCATTAAACCAAATGGGGAATGTAGTGGTTTACAAGTTCCCGAAGGAAAATGCGACTTCATCAAAGCAAGTTGAAAGCAAACACAACATAACATGGTTTCATAAGAACCATTACAAGGACTCGACTTACATAAAGGGGTACCGACCTATCCTACCATAGGCTCTGAGCTAGCCTATCCTAGTCTGAGCAGTCTAAGTGGTGGAATGCTCGGTCGGGTATTCCGGCTCCTCTGGGTCTTCCTCCTCATCTTCATCTGTCTTGGTCTCCTCATCGCTTGAGAAGTGGAGGAGTGAAGGAGCTGAACACTGGCGCTTTCTTTGCTGGTGGCGTCTTGAAGAGATTCTGGTACTCCTTTGCCGTCATCTGGCGTGGCTGAGTGCTCCCTCGGCGGGTGCGACTGTGGGGTCGTCGCCTCGATAAGCTCTGCGGGCTGTCGAGGGTGCTCCATCCTTCTTGATCTGTCCGCCTTCATCGAACTATGGGAGGAGCTCCTTGGTCTCGCGGAGTTCCTTCGAGCTCCGTGACTCGAGGCAGGTGCTGTGCGGTGTCGGCACACAAGCTGAAATGGAGTGCAGGCGGAGAAAGTCCCTCGTCAAGGGTGGTGCTGGTGCGCTGCTCTCGTCATCACCTTCCTTCACGATAAGGCAGGTAGCAGTGGCTGGCTCTCTCGCCATCTCTGGTAGGAGATCCCGGAGGCGGGTCGGCGCCTTGAGGCAGCAGTCTCCACGGCGAAGCAGCGTCGCCATCTGGGGTCCCTCAAAGAACCAGCTCATCGAGGCGTCATTAGCCCTCACGACTACCTCCACGTGATACTCCTTCTTGGTCTTTGTCGACCCGGTGCTCGTGGTAGGAGAAGGTGGGGACTCGAGTGGTGGCACTTCTGAGGCTATCCTCAAGAAGCACGGGAAACCCGGTGGTCGGGAAGTCCTCGAATGCAGTGACCATCTACAAAAAGTGGAAGGGAAGGGTCGATAAAGGAATGTGACACATGTTTGGGATGCTAACATAAAACATAGGTATATGGGTAATCTAGGGGATAGTCTCGCTCTAACTAACGTCCATGCTAACTAAGGCTTCCTATAGTCGGGATGGCTCGATACCAGCTCTGTGGGGACCCGACTACTGAAGTCGTGATCACCGAATGCTGCGTGTCTGAGTGATCCCGGAGATCAATGCTCACTGAACACCTGAAGCTGAATAACAAGAGTCTTACATCCATACATACCGTCTTACACAAATAGTGACCAACATGGTCAAGTCTTACATCGATAAAGCCTTAAGGGCTGAACATCAAATGAAACATAGCAGCGGAAATAAATGGTTTGATAAGTAGAACCCATGCCATCTGCCTTAACCCTACGGGCATTACATTTGGGAAGCGTCCTAGTTAGCATGATCGTCTCCAAGAACTCTTCTTGAACTCCGGTTCCTCCATGCAGTCAATTAAATAACCGTTGGCAAGCCAATGAGTACTTTGAATGTACTATAAGCAACCCATGATTTGGTTCAAGATGCAGTAATGCATGACATAGGAAAGTTTTGCATAAAGCTAGTTTTGAGTGCGGGACATGTTCAACATCCTATAAAGCATGCATCAAAGAATTCAAGTAACCATAAGAACTGGTCACAGATATCAACATAAATAGAATGGGCACCAACCCATTTATCATAAGCAGTGGGCACCAACCCATCTCAATCGTGTCAAGTCCTTTGACTTGATCCAAGACAACACCATCACCTCACACACACGGGTTTGAAAACAAGTGGGCGTAGCCCAAGGCGGTTACCCAACTGTCCATGACCGTGGACACGGCTATTGAATAGTTTTACACTCTGCGAGAGGTTGCACACTTTACCCACTAGATCCGGGAACTTCCGTGTCAATCCACGACCAGCGGTACCTCAAGTACCGGGGTAAGCACCGATCACTACCTTTCCTAGGCGACACTAACATGGAGTCCACTCGATTAGCGATAACCCCGTGCCCAACATCTCACATAACAATTTCGTGGAGCCTTGCTCCCATATCCATCACATATCAGCCGCACGGGGTACCAGCGGTGTGTCGGTGCCCCATAAAGATGGTCATGGCCGCCCTACAGCACGACCCGTCCCAAGAGAGCACCAACTCTCCCCGTCACTAATGTCACGGGCTCCAAGCTAGTATCCGACTAGGTACTCAATAATGCCCTTTCCCATATAAGGGTAGAGTGGTCGGCGCATGTAAGGTTGGAATAGCAGTGCAACTCCGACCAATCCGTTTTGAAAACAACACACACCTTCCTTGGCACACCACTTCGTCATCAAGTGGTCACCCATCTCTTCATCTCCCTCGGGCATAAGTGGCACCCGACGGGGTTTTCGAAAATACTTTTGAAATCACTTTGCCTTCTTCACCATGCACAAACCCATCCCATTTGCGTAGCATCTACATTTGCATCCTATCTACTCCCACCGGCATAACCCTCATAAGAAGGTAGGCCAATGCACAATGCAAGTATCAACGAGGAATGTAATCGTGGCAACCACCCACGTGGTTCACCATCTCGTCATGACTCCGATGCATCATCAATAAAGAACTAAAAATGGCATGCATATAAAGGGGTATCATAGTCATGGTCAAAGGGCTGCTTGCCTTGGTTGGCTTGATCTTCAAAGTCTTCAGGCCCTGCTCCTCCTTCTTCCTCAGCTACCTCGTCAAACACGGGATCTAACGTCGCAAGAAAACAACGGGAAAATAAGACAATAATAAAAACAGAAAAGTCAAAGTGCTCACAAAAATGTCAACTTATTTTTGTAAAATACTAGAAGGAAAGCTAGGAAGGGGGCAACTTTTGGTTTTGGTTACGGAGCAGACAAAATAGGAGTTGTGGATTTTCAAAGGCTTATTTAAATGCAAAACCCACATTTAAATATTCTGAGAGAAGAAAAGGTGATTGGATTTGAGTGAAAGTTGCACCATTAAATAGGTTACAATATTCTAGGAATTTAGAAATTGGAATCAATGCATTTGGATTAATATTCTGCCTGTGGAATATTTGGAAATATCTGAGAAAAGGAAAAAAGGAAGCGGCTGTGCCTTTGGGCGGAGAGGCCTGACAGCAGCAGGCCGGGAAACCCAGCCTGCGGCCGCCACGTCGAGCGTAAAGGCTGAATCGCCTTGACGGCCAGCGGATCGGTCTTGTATGCCTCACGTTTTAAACTGACGGTGGAGCCCACCCGTCGGGCGTGAAACTATTGGCGGCCCCACGGCGGCGTCGTCTACCTCCGGCGAAGCGGCAGGCGAGCTTCGCCGGCGTCTGAGGCATGGGAAGAAGCGCGGAGGCTACCGTTGGACTCGAGGCGAGTCGCGGTTACGGTGGTGGTGGAGCGGTCGCGCGGGTGGCTGCCCCGGCGGCGAGTCCCGCGGAGGTGCTTGGCGCCGGTGGCTCCGGCCGTTCGGCTACAAAAGCGAGAAAGAGAAAAGCATCGGTGAGGCGAGGAGTCAGTTCGAGAAGAATAAGGCGGAGGAGGCTGTACCCTTGGTCGGCGGTGACCGTGGCGGAGCTTGAGCTCGATCTCGAGCTCAGGCGCTCTGGAGAAGTGGGTGGATCGGGGTGGATTGGGTGTGTGGAGGAGGCGGCGGGAGGAAGAGAGGCTCGGGAGCCCCTTATATAGGCTGGCTGCGGTTCACCGTGGGCGTGGCCTCTGGGCGCCCAGGGATCAGCTCTGGAGGCCGTGGGAGAGGTAGGAGCTGTCCACGGTGCTTGTGGGGATGGAGTAGGGCGCCGAGGATAAGGAGAGAGGCGGGGAGGTTACAGGCGCCAGCGTGTGAGGAGCCGGCCATTGGCCGAGCAGGCGGCGTCGAGCACGCAGCTGCGGAGGAGAGAGAGGGAGACAGCGGGGACTGCAGGCGGCGTGTAGCGACGTCGAGGCACATCATCTGGCGCGATGGGAAGGCACACCTAGCTCCGGCCAAAGTAAACCGGTTTTGCACCATCTTCTTCCTTTGCGCCCTCCACAGGCGTGCAGTCTGTCGTCTTGGGGCGATCTTGCGGGACCGAGCCTGCTGGGACTTCGATCTTGCGGGGCCTGAGCCACTGCGAGGAGGTTCGGCCCGCCAACCGTTGACTCTGTCGCTGCCGCTTCCTTCTTGTCGACCTCTCTCTGCGCCACTAGTGCAGCACTAATCACCTGATTTGTTGCCGCTAGATAAAGCAGCAATGGTTCTTGTGGTTTGGGCGCAACCAGCACTAGGGTAGGGGAGAGGTATTTCTTCAAATCTTGCAGCGCTGCCTCGGCCTCTGGGGTCCACTCCACTAGCCCTGGCTTCTTCAAGATCTTGAAAAAAGGAAGGGCACGCTCCGCGGATTTGGAAGTGAGCCACCGCACGTCCTTGATCCGTTTGGGTGCCTCAATCTGCTCAATGGCCTTGATCTTATCTGGGTTTTCTTCAATCCCTCGCTGGGACACAAAGAACCCGAGAAGCTTACCAGACGGGACGCCGAAGACACACTTCTCAGGGTTCAATTTGAGGTTGATCTTGCGCAGGTTTGCAAATGTTTCCTCCAGATCTTGCACAAGGATTGCTTTGTCCTTTGTTTTGACCACTATGTCATCCATTTAAGCTTCCATATTTCTATGCAGTTGGGGCTCAAAACCAATTTGGACTGCTCTTGCAAAGGTTGAGCCAGCACTCTTCAACCTGAAAGGCATCCGTAAAAAGCAATACGTACCACATGGGGTGATGAATGTTGTTTTCTCCTCGTCCTCTTTTGTCATGAAGATCTAGTGGTATCCCGAGTAGGCGTCGAGGAATGATAAAAGGTCACACCCGGCCATGGAGTCAACAATCTGGTCAATGCGCGGTAATGGGAAGGGATCCTTTGGACAAGCCTTATTAATGTCTATGTAATCAATACACAGCCTCCACTCCCCTTTTGCCTTGCGCACTACTACCGGATTGGCTAACCACGTCGGATGGAGTACTCCTCTCACTAGGCCTGCCGCCTCTAGCTTTCTAATTTCCTCCGTGATGAACTCCTGCCTCTCCAAAGCTTGCTTCACGACCTTTTAGCAGCCGGGCGCACATGAGGGACAGACAGCAAGGTGGTGCTCAATCACATCTCTGGGAACGCCGGGGATGTCGGAGGCTTGCCATGCGAACACATCGACATTCGCCCTGCAGGAAGGTGACAAGCTCACTTTCCTATTTGCCGTCGAGGGTGGAGCTTATGGTACAAGCTCCCCCCATGCCGTCCTCCTTGACGGGCACCTTCTTGGTCTCTGGTGGAGTGGCTCTGGACTTCTCGCTCTTGCCGGAGGAGCTCTCTGGCACGTTCTCAACGGAAGCGCAACACCCCGAAGAGGCGCGCTTGCCGGAGTGGGTGTGAGGGGTCTCGCCGGTCTTCTTCCCCCTCGGGGCTCCGTCGGCAGGAGCAGGTGGCTTAGCGGCAGCTACTGCAACTGCTTCCCGGTAGAGGTTGTCGGCGCAGATCAACGCATCTTTCTTGTCGGAGGGGACGGTGATGATGTTCATCGGCCCGGGCATCTTCAGCATGTTGTAGGCGTAGTGTGAAGCCGCCATGAACTTGGCTAGTGCTGGGTTGCTGAGGATCCCGTTGTAAGGCAAGGGGATCTCGGCTACATCCAAAACAATCCTTTCCGTCCTGTTGTTCAGCTCGTCTCCGAATGTCATGGTCAGCGTGGCCTTTCCCTTTGGTTGGCTCCTCCCCGGGTTAACCCCTTGGAAGGTGCCCGTCTCCTCGAGGTCTCCATCGGGGATCTGCAGCCTTTTGACCACAACAGGCGAGATCAAGTTTAGGCCTGCCCCACCATCAACCAACATCTTTGTCACCTTGAGGTTGCGGATTGTTAGTGAAACCAACAATGGCAAGCACCCGACCGTAGTAGTGCGGTCGGGGTTGTCCTCGGTGTCGAAGATGATGGGCATGCTGGACCATTTCAGCGTCTTCCGTGCGTCGAACGATGGCTCCACGGCCATGATCTCACACGCCCAGTGCTTGAGTTGGCGGTGGGACGTATGCAGCGAGGCACCACCATCGACGCACATGGCCTCCATGGCTTTTTGAAACTCGTGGTCGCCGGACTCGTCGTCCTTGTCATGGTCATCGTCTTCCTGCTTCTTGTCGTGGCCCCGGGCGGGCCTCTCCTGCTAATTATCCTTGCCGCGGCGGCTTCCTTGGCCACCATGTTTCTTGCCGGATCCCTCGGCACCATCCGGGCCTTTCTCCTCGTCCCTCCGCTCATACTCAGCTTTCTTCTTCTCGGCGAGCAGCTCTACCTGCCGGCAGTTTTGGAGGTCATGGCCCTTGGTGCGGTGGCTCTTGTAGTACTGCTTGTCGGAGCCCCCTGGCTTGTCGGCAGCCACCAAGGCCCGGCAAGAGACACACCCGGCAACCTCCTTGCCAGGGTCGCTCGCCTTGGTCTTCTTGGTGGTTCCGGTGTCGTCGGATCCCACGACGGCAAGCACGGCCTGGCCCTTACGTTTCTGTTCTGCGCCGACCCTTCTTTCTTTGGGGTGGTGGTGTCGCCCGATGGTCGGTTTCGTGGCGACATCTTCGCCAAGGTACTTCCTTCCCTCTTCAGCGCGAGCGCATCGATCGGCCAGGACATAAAGCTCGGCCACATCCTTGACCTTGTTCATCGCTAGCTCTTCATGCATCTTGCGATTGCGCGCGTTCGATGGAGCATAGCGATCCGCAGCGACGAGATGAACGCCGGGGATGTTGTCTTTGCAACCAGCTGAACCTTTGGATGTACTTGCGCCAAGTTTTCTCCTTCCTACGGGGATGATGTGTAAATCACTCGCTGGCCATGAGCTTGGTGACCTCCGGTAAAGCGCCAACAAACTCATAGCACAGATCCGCCAGAAGAGATGGAATCCACCGGCAAGTGCATCAACCATGACATAACATTAGGCAGAGTGCCAATGGGAAGTAGTTGGCAAGCACCTTATCGTCATGGGCCCGACAGCTTGCATCGCGATGGTGTGAATCTTTGAGGAACTCGGCAGGTGAGACTTCTTTGTTGCACTTCTGCCAGCGTCGAGCTTGAGCGTCTGATGGGAGGCCCTGGAACTGCTGCAGTTCACGGGTAAGAGCCGGACAAACCACCTCGTAGGGTAGGCCACCGGAGCCTCCCGGCGCTGGGCGGTCCGTAGTGGGCCCTGCCCCCCTGTCCGACTAGTGGCGCGCATCACATCGGTGCTCGATGGTAGTTCGAGCATCCTCATGAACCCGCTCGAAGGACTTGGCGCTGATCGCGGTTGGTTGGCGGGGCCAGACGGCCTTAATGGAATATCATCACGAGTGTCGTCGCGATGGACTGACGCCTGGGGTGGCCGGGATGGAGGTGGGGAGTGCACCGTGGGCGCATCGCCTCCTGCATGGCCTCTGCTGGCCTGCGGTGGCCCGACGGAGCGACGGCCTACGGGTCCTGTTGGCCGCAACTCATCGTTGTTGGCGATGCCGACGAGGCTCCGGACGGTGGCCCTCCATTCGTCGAGCTTCTCCGTGGCGGGATGAAAGCCGAGGAGCAGCTGCGCGCGCTAGGGCTTCCGCTGGCATGGGTGGTGGCGAAAGTTGGGTGGACCGCGATGCGCCTCGACTTCTAACCATGTTAAAAGGAGCTGCGTCACGGCCCTGCAGCCGTTCGCCAACTCCGTCAGCACCTCGGCCCGCATGCTGGTCCTCCTCATCATGTGATGGGCACACGAGACTCTTCCCTGGGCGGCGCGCAGGGTCACTGGCAGGGTGATGCTGCTCATCGTGCACAACCTGAGAAGAGCACGGTGTGCGCGCCGATGTTGGCGTCTTGGAGGTCGCCGTGCCACCGTCTAGCGGGATGGTGGCGCCCCTGGAGGGCCTCGCGGCGCGTGCGGGGGGCCCGACATCGTCTCTGGAGCCCGTGACTGGTGGCTCTTCGCCTGGCACGCGAACGACGCCACTCGCCAGGCCCGGACCGCCAGGGTCGATGTGGATGTTCGCTGGCCGCGCCATAGGTTCTCTCCGTGACTGGCCCGCTACTGGTCCTCGCCGGTACTGGCAACCCGGTTCCGGACGAACCGATCGCCGTGGTCGTCTTCTTCTTAGGAGCCATGGCGATGAAGAACAGCTAGGTCAACCACTAAACCAGATTCTCACAATTGCGCCCCCTCTACCTAGCGCGCCAAAGATGTCGGTGGGAAACGACACCTATGGGATTACTGGAATCCCTAGTACGGTTGTGGGGCGCTAGATCGTGAGAAGAGCGGGACTAGCAGACATCACAAGGGGGATTTACCCAGGTTCGGGCCGTAAAGATGCGTAAAACCCTACGATCCTTCTTTGGTGGATGTATTTAGTGTACTTGATCTCTTGAACTAGCTCTGGGTGCTGCTAGGTTCGAAAGAGCCGAATCCTTCTCCAGTGTGCCATGGGCCTCCTTTTATAGGTGAAAGGGGCTCCCACGGTGGCACCACGGGGAGGTGAAAGTGCTTCTGGCTGTGAGCTTATCGCTGGTATTATAGGACAAAGTGCATTTAATGCGAGGCTTAGGTGTCCCTTCAATTTATCGAGGGCGAGAGCGAGGCCCGTCCCGTCCGTCGCCGCTCCTCCTCGCCGACCACATATACAGACAGCGGTGCATGCGGTGCCATATAGGCGAGGCGGGCGGTGAGGTGGCGCAGTGGTGGAAACCTCCATGAAGAGCTGCATGTTGCCCGCAGGTGCCTTCCCAGCTGGTTGGGTTGGCAGCTGCATCTGAGCAGCGGCGGAGACTTGGCTGGTGTGGACCTAGCGGTGGCCTGTTGTGGCGCTTAGCGAGGGCCTTGCGGGTGACGGAAAGTGTCTTGCCGTGGTCTTGTTGGCGTCCCGACAAGGATCTTGCCGGGGTCTTGTGGGTTTCTTAGGCGAGGATCTTGGTGAGGATTGTTGCCCTCAACCATCACGATCTTGAGCATTCTATGTCTTCACAAAGATCGCATGCCACCACGGAGGTGCCTTCCGAGCCTGTCCCAATGCATTTGTCTAGCATTGGTGGGCTCAAAGGTGTGGGCGAGCTGCCCCGGCAAGGGTATTGGCGGGGTCGCTGAGGCCGCCCCGTCAAGGGTCCTTGCCGGGGAAACCTGCTTCATCCATCCGATCTTTGTGGCCTTGGTCCTTGTCGTTGCTTTGTTTGTCTTGTGCCTTCAGCTTCTCGCAGGCTTCCCTTTCCTGCCTTGTTATGTGTGGCCGTGGCAGGAGGCTCTGACTGCCCGTGCACAAGTAGGGGTCAAAAGGAGAGCCCCTACTTTTGTACACCAACTATTTACTTATATGTTCTGGGTGGCAAATGTAAAAATACCCCGACTTCTCGCATTCGCTCGACACGTGGACATAGCCATTATTAAAGCACAGAAGCCGAGGAGTGCAACATTGATGGGAAGCCGGACACTGCTCGTTGCAACAGGTACTCAGGGATGTTGGAGAAGAACCCGCCTTGCAATGCCGAAGACAATCTACGCGCCGAACTCATCGTCAGTGAAGCCTGGTTCGGGGGCTACTGAGGGAGTCCTGGATTAGGGGGTCCTCGGACAGCCGGACTATATACTTTGGCCAGACTGTTGGACTATAAAGATACAAGATTGAAGACTTCGTCCCGTGTCCGGGTGGGACTCTCCTTTGCGTGTAAGGCAAGCTTGGCAATTCTGATATGTAGATCTCCTTCTCTATAACCGACTCTGTGCAATCCTAGCCCCCTCCGGTGTCTATATAAACCGGAGGGTTTAGTCCGTTGGACAACAACAATCATAATCATAGGCTAGCTTCTAGGTTTTTGTAACGCCCCGGATACAACTTTCCATATTCGTAACTCCAACTCTTTCCTTTTCGGAGATGTGTTATTTTATTTCCTTCGTGGTTGGGTTTTTGCATTGTTTTGCATTTTGTTTTTGTTATGCATCTCGTCTCATGTCATCATTCGCATTGCATCGGCATTGTTTTCATAAAACCCGTATCCGCTCGTAGTTGACGTGTTCCCCCTTGCTTTTGCTGGCCGTTCCGAGACCAACCGGGTTTTTCGAGTCCCGCTTGTCTGACCGCCTAACCCCTCTTTGCGCAGTGCTCAAACCCCTCTTGCGTGCGTCCAAAAACTCCCCTGAACCCGACCCGGGCAGTCATTACCATTGGGTCCGGATCATCCCCTAACGTCTACAAAACATCTCCGTTTTGTTATTTGGGCTCCCTAACTATTTTCTTCGCGACCGTCCGATTTAATCGAAGGGACCCAATGACCCTATGCCTACCCACTCGCTATATATAAGCAGTCAAACCCTAGTCTAGGCAGTCCCATCCATCCAATCTCTCACCTGCCGCCGCCAGTCTCTCTTGGGATCCTCCGAGATCCATCTCCCTCCAACCAGCGCCCGAGCCTCCACCTCTCGATCCTCGATCCAACCACCAACCACAGGCCGCCACCGCAGGCTCAGAGCCACCTCCGCAATTTTTGCGCCCGTGGCTCAATTCCTCCACGCCCTCGTCCGCGAGCACTGAGGCTCCTGCCTCCTCGTCGCCTCGCACCTCACCCGGCATTCCCGACCCGCGTCGTCCCGTGCTCGCCCTCCAGCGCCCGGCGAGTTCCCCTCGGCCCGGTGCTCGCCGCTCCTCCCGTTCCAACGCGCCCGCGGCAGCCTCTCCTTGGCCGAACTCCTCTCCCTCGTCGCCCGTCTCCTCTTGCGATATCGTCGTCCGCTCCTCTGCCCGATAGCCGGGCGCCCGAGGCCCGTGCTCCTCCCTTGCGCGGCACCTCGTGCGCCGCCGATGCCTCCTCCTCAACCTCGATAGCCCCGCCCGGCAGGCGGATCCGCCCCGTCTCCACCTCGTCGGGCCTTCCCTGCGCCCCGCCGGACCTCCTTCCTCTGCCCAAGTCCCGTCGCTGAGCTTCTGCCTCGGTCCTCTACCGCATCCGCGCTCCTTCCTTCCACCCTCGAGCTTGCCGTCGCCGGGAACGGAGCTCCTACGCCGCCCTGGTCTCGGATTCGGTGGTTCTCGCGCCGCCCTCGCGCGTCCCCGTCGCCAAGTCTGGCCGCGACCGTCGCCGCTGCAAGCCCCTCGCCGTCATCCTCTGCTCGGGAACGAGCATGGCGCTCATCACCTCACTTCCGCGCTGGGCGCTTCGCCGCGTCGTTGACCCGTCGCCTGCTTTGCTGGGCCTCTCCGGCCTTGACTGCCAGCTCCTCCACGAACGGGCCAAGGCCCTTTGGGTGAAAGCCCACCCTCCTCTCTACTAGCCCAGCAGATTGGCCCCATATGTTTTTTCACGATCCTGCGAATTTTGCCATTTATCCAGAGACTGTCAGTTCACAGAAAACCCCTTGCACTTCATGCATTTAATAACTCACAAATGGTGCATCGGATTAAAATAATTTAAATATGTAAAATGCTTAGAATTTCATCTAGTTTCATAATATGCCACTTTCATCCATGTTTAAAATATTTAAAATGTTGTTTGTTTAAATTTGCTAAATGCCATGCTAAAATGATTTAATTCATAACTAAATAACCGTAACTCCGAATTTAATAAACTTTATATGTAAATGGGGTGGAAAAATGCCTAGTTTAACATGGTACACTTTATTTTCCTGTTTAACAACATTAAAATATGTTTTATGGCAGAACAGTAGCAAATTCATAAATTGCAAATGAGGTTTTTCCGGAAATGTTGTTTGTTGTTCCGGCCTCATTTAAACTTGCCTAAATATTTAGTTTACTTTTGTTACACCTTTTGCCATGTTTAACAACATTTAATATTGTTGTGTACCTAAACGAGATTAAACTAAATATGTCAATGTGGTGTTTTGTCAATATGCAACCCGTTGCATATTGAGCTCCACTTAATTTGTAGTATTGTTTGTGCACTTTGCCATGCCATGCCTCATTAAACCGAACATGCATCGTACTTGTTTGTGCATCGTGACATGCTTATGCTTGTGTGTTTACCATGTTGTTTGTTTCTTTCCAGTTTGCTTCTCTCGTTGGCTTGGGTTTCGTTCCGGAGTTGTGAGGATTCGTTCGTCTACGACCGTTTGTCTTCTTCATGGACTCGTTCTTCTTCCTAGCGGGATTTCAGGTAAGATGACCGCTACCCTGGATCTCACTACTATCATTGCTATGCTAGTTGCTTCGTTCTATCGCTATGCTGCGCTACCTATTACCTGTTTATCAAGCCATCCCATATTGCCATGAACCTCTAACCTTTGACACCATTCCTAGCAAACTATTGCTTGGCTATGTTACCACTTTGCTCAGCCCTCTTATAGCCTTGCTAGTTGCAGGTGAAGTTGAAGATTGCTCCATGGTGGACAGGGTTATGTTGGGATATCACAATATCTCTTATATTATTAATGCATCTATATACTTGGTAAAGGGTGGAAGGCTCGGCCTTATGCAGTGTTTTGTTCCTCTTGCCGCCCTAGTTTACATCATACGGTGTTATGTTCCCGGATTTTGCGTTCCTTCTGCGGTCGGGTGATTTATGGGACCCCCACGACGGTTCGCTTTGAATAAAACTTGTCGGCAAGGCCTAACCTTGGTTTTACCATTTGCCTCACCACCACCTATACCCTTCCTTGGGTCGGCCAACCCAAGGGTCATCTTTATTTTAGCCCCGGGCGGTGCTTGTCTAAGTGTTGGTCGAACCGAGGCAACCTCTTGGGGCCACCTCGTAACAAATCGAGTCTGGTTTTACTCGTAGCTTGACTTATCTGGTGTTGCCACGAGAGCGAGATATGTGCAGCTCCTATCGGGATTATCGGCGCATCAGGCGGCTTTGCTGGTCTTGTTTTACCATTGTCGAAATGTCTTGTAAACCGGGATTCGAGACTGATCGGGTCTTCTGGGAGAAGGTCTATTCCCGTTGATCGCGAGAGCTTGTCATGGGCTAAGTTAGGACACCCTGCGGGGTATAAACTTTCGAGAGCGTGCCAGCGGTTATGTGGCAGATGGGAATTTGTTAATGTCCGGTTGTAGATAACTTGACACGGATCAAATTAAAACGCATCAACCGCGTGTGTAGCCGTGATGGTCTCTTTTCGGCGGAGTCCGGGAAGTGGACACGGTTTCTGGGTTATGTTTGACGTAAGTAGGTGTTCAGGATCACCTCTTCATCATTGCTAGCTTCACGACCGTTCCGCTTGTTCTCTTCTCGCTCTCATTTGCGTATGTTAGCCACCATATCATGCTTAGTCGCTGCTGCAACCTCACCACTTTACCCCTTCCTTACCATTTAAGCTTTGCTAGTCTTGATACCCATGGTAATGGGATTGCTGAGTCCTCGTGGCTCACAAATACTTCCTAAACCAGTTTGCAGGTGTCGATGAAACCGTGCAGGTGACACATCCGAGCTTAAGGAGGAGCTCGATGAAGATCTTGCCCTTTGTGTTGTTTCGTTCTAGTTGATCAGTAGTGGAGTCCAGTTGGGGTCGATCGGGGACCTTTGTCGCATTTGGGGTTCTTCTCTTATTTTGGTTCCGTAGTCGGACCTTGATTGTATCTGGATGATGTAATGCTTTATTCATGTATTTGTGTGAAGTGGCGATTGTAAGCCAACTATGTATCTCTATCCCTTATGTATTACATGGGTTGTGTGAAGATTACCTCACTTGCGACATTGCTTTCAATGCGGTTATGCCTCTAAGTCGTGCCGACACGTGGGAGATATAGCCGCATCGAGGCGTTACAAGTTAATGTCGAGCCTTCCCGACCTTAGGAGCCCCACTTGCTTGATCGTTTTTAGCGGCCAAGTTGTGTCTAGAAAAATGTTTTGAGTCATTTAGGGTTATATATATCGGAGAGTTATGAATTCTTTTACTCCTCGGTCCTTAAATCGCTCTGGTGAGGTCTCTGACGTGAGTTTTGACTCTTCTCTTCTCAAATTTCACTAATTTTTTTAGGATCACGCGGGCATTTTGGAATCATTCGATGGTTTTATGATGAGAACATTGTCTTGGTGCCTCTGTCGGGGTTTAGTGGAAGTGTCCGGGGAGTTGAGCTCGAGGTGTTGTCGTCATAATTTTATCGTTGCAGTTCGGAATACACAGAGTTTAATGCGCCGACATCGAAAATCTCTTTTATGCGAGTTGTTGGTGAGATAACCCGATAACCCGATCTTGAGGTGAGTCTGGGAGTATTGCCATGACTTGTATAACGGATGCTTTTGAAGGTTGAGGTACCACGATTTCGAAGGTTTCTTGGTTATGTGTTGACGGATGGATCTGACTTGGATCTAGGTATTGTTAGTTTGGGTGAGATATATTGCTTCCCCTGTATCCCCAACACCAGATTGCATAACCAGAAAGTTTCGGGAGTTTTATAGGTGGGAATTCTAGTAGCTCGTAGAATATCTTTCCGACAAATGCATGATATGGGATTGGGTAAATCTCTATCATATGTTTGTTTCCGGCTTATTCTGCAAGCCAAATCCTTTGTTTTGTGTTATATGTGGTATTCGAGTTGCTTTGAAGTCAAATGTTGAATCCATACCTTTTCCTAAATGGTGTTCTCATATTTCTATGTGAATACTAATCCTTCTTGATCATTGAGGTTGTCATGTTAATTCTTTTCCAACCGGTGCGCTCCTCTTCGAGATGATCCCATCATTCTCCCCATCCGCAAGATCAATTCTAATTTTTTTCTCAATGGTGTTTGTTTCATTCATCCCAAGTTGTCTTTGTTTTCCCCACCCTCCACCCTTTTCTTCAATGACTCATTTATTTTAATCAAGTATCCATTTATTCATGTGAAGTCACTTCACTCTTTTCAATCAATGTTCTGATCCGGTGATCCCTCGTGAAGATGCTCACGAGCTTCTAGTTCATCATCCTTCGTTCTTTTTTTCTTCTCCGGTGGATCCAATTCAAGTTTTCGATATTCATCATATTCCTTTCCTCGTTTCTAATGCTTTCTCATGCCGGTGCACCTCTCAATCACTCACCTCTTGCTATTCATTTGATCCGGAGTGTTGAAGATATTTCACAAGACTTGTGTTTCCATTCTCAATCCGTTGAAGATATTTCGAGGTTGTTATCTCATTCAAGCCATTTAATTCAACCGGTGCAATATCTCCTTAAATCATTTCAACAGTGTTTCTCTTGAGTGGGCCCTAACCCATAGGTTTTTTCCAGGATCTTACCTGACTCTTCTAATTCTTCCGGAGTTATTCTCAATTCTTTTCAGAGTGTGATGTAAGAATGAATTTCCATCAGTCACATGCCTTTCCAAGATCGATTTCAAATCATTTTTTTATTGTGGTCTCAACTTCCTTGCTTTCCATTCTACCGGAGTATCTCAATAATTTTGGTAGCGTTCCTCATCGTCATTTGAAGACCGAAGGAGAGTTTATCTCTTAAATCTTGGTCCATTCTCTTGAATATTCATGGTTCTAGCTTGATGCCATCCTCTCATAATTGTTTTCGATTGTGAGAATTCTTTTCACCCATCCGGAGCATTTCATGAGTTGTTTCCATTTCTTTCCTCCAAAGGCCATCATGTCATAATTCTTCATTCTCAGCGTGTAGCTATCGTTCTCCAAATCATACCGGTGATTCGTTCAAATATCCTCTAATCAGTTAATGTTCTCTTCGTTCTCATGTATCTAAATCCCCTCAAGTATCTTCATTCGTTTTCCAATTCTTCCCGGTGAATTGTGCCTTTGCTATGTTCATTTTCAATTCTTACGGTGGTTCGTTCAAGATTTCTCTTCCTTCGTCATCGTATCAATTCATTCATTTATTGTTTCCAAATCCCACCAGTGGTTCCATCGATACCTTCTCAAGTTCGCGCTATATTTCTTTTAATCCTTTTTCAATGGGAATAAGTAGTATGCCAAATCTGTTGCTTGTCATCAATTAAATTTGATGGAGGATAAGCATACAATAAATCTTATTCTCATTTCCTCGAGGTGACTCAATTCTTTTTACGGAGATTATTCATGATGAATAAATTCTTGATTACAAGTGATTCATCTTTCCTTCCGGAGTTGGTCATCATATCACATTCTCGGTTCGAGAGGATTCATCTTTCTTTCTGGAGTTCCAAGCTCTCTCAATTATCTCGTCGCGAAGCTACATCTAAATCATTGCAAGGCTTCACCTTGTGTTTTCAACTTCTCTTTCTTTTCATCATCCTTTTATTTCCGGAGTTCTTCATTGAGGCTCTACATGGTGGTTCGTCAAGGATTCCTTTCATTCTTCAATTGTTCTTCAAGTTTTCTCTCGTAGTTCTGATCCGCCAAGCTATACTCTAAAAATAAACATGGTGCTCAACACATGTTTTGTTTTGTTTTGAGGAGCTCAAATATTCTTCATCTTGCATTCCAAAGTGCAATTCCTTCTATCTTATCTTCTGAGATGGTATTATGTCACTCTTGACAATTTCCTTCATGTTTCATGATTCATATTGTTGTCAAGAATGAGGTATTTTAAATCCATCAGTCTCTTCATTGGAGTTATCTTGGGTTATATTTCACCTAAAGCTTTCCCTAAGGATTGTTGCTATTTATGGTGCTTATAAATGACCCAAGTTCTTCATTTGTCCTCCGGTGAAATAAGTTTCTCGTCTCCTTGTTGATATCAATCCAATCATTTGTTTCCGTTGGTGGCGAAGCTCACCTCATAATTTTGAGATGTTTTCATAAGCCCGCCACAAGCTTATTCTTTTCGTTGTTGGTTTCCAACAACTCCGTTATAATCTTCTTGGAAGGGTGCTTTCCGAGCTCATTTGTGGCGAAGTTTGCATTTTCTCCTACATTCATTATTCGGTGACCTATCTTCTATTCTTTCTTCGGAGGCATGGTGATGTTGCTCTCTTCACTCATCACCTCGTTTTGTGAGATCATGTTCTTTTCATGCTTATCCGATTAATCGGTGTTGTGTCATCTCTTCAAGTTCTTTCATCTCATCAAGTTTTGCCCCTTCTCAACGGACTCTTTTCTGAAATCTTTCTTGCCTTGTGACATTCTTTCAATAGTTCGGTGGCGGTGTGGTTGTTGATTTCATCAAGTATTATCCCATCTTCTCAAGCTCATGTCCTATTCCTTCCATGTTCAACGGTCTTTGCCGAATTTTTTCCTCTCTCATCTTGTTTTAACGGAGTGGTTCTGAATTCTATCTTGTCCATTAAACTCTTGATTCATGTCTTTGCAACCTTCAAGTCCTCGTAATACTCCTTGTTCCTCTTTTCTAACGGTTTGTTTGCAATCTCGTTCATCTTTGTTGTACTCTTTCTTTTAAATTGCTCAACCTCTAAAGGTTCGTGGTTTCACTCGTTAAATCAAAGAAGCAACTTTAGTTTACCTCTTCTCTTCCTCTTCCTTTTCCCTCGGTGCCATCCTAGATCTCGGGGCGAGATCCTCTAAATAGTGGTGGAGTGTTATAGCGCCGGATACAACTTTCCATATTAAGTAACTCAACTCTTTCCTTTTTGGAGATGTGTTATTTTATTTCCTTCGTGGTTGGGTTTTTGTCTGTTGTTTTGCATTTTGTTCTTGTTATGCATCTCGTCTCATGTCATCATTCGCATTGCATCGGCATCGTTTTCATAAAACCCGTATCCGCTCGTAGTTGCCGTGTTCCCCCTTGCTTTTGCTGGCCGTTCCAAGACCAACCGGGTTTTTCGAGTCCCTCTTGTCTGACCGCCTAACCCCTCTTTGCGCAGTGCTCAAACCCCTCTTGCGTGCGTCCGAAAACTCCCCTGAACCCGACCCGGGCAGTCATTACCGTTGGGTCCGGATGATCCCCTAACGTCTACAAAACATCTCCGTTTTGTTATTTGGGCTCCCTAAATATTTTATTCGCGACCGTCCGATTTAATCGAAGGGACCAAATGACCCTAAGCCTACCCACTCGCTATATATAAGCAGTCAAACCCTAGTCTAGGCAGTCCCATCCATCCAATCTCTCACCTGCCACCGCCACACTCTCTTGGGATCCTCCCAGATCCATCTCCCTCCAACCAGCGCCCGAGCCTCCACCTCTCGATCCCCTCCCGATCCAACCACCAACCACAGCTGCCACCACAGCCTCCGACCACCTCCCGCAATTTTTGCGCCGGCGAAACCAATTCCTCCACACGCCCTCGTCCGCGAGCACCTGAGGCTCCTGCCTCCTCGTCGCCTCACACCTCACCCCGGCGTTCCCGACCGCCTCGTCCCCGTGCTCGCCCCTCCAACGCCCGAGCGAGGAGTTCCCCTCGGCCCCGGTGCTCGCCGCTCCTCCCGTTCCAACGCGCCCGCCGGCGACCTCTCCTTCAGCCGAGCTCCTCTCCCTCGTGCGTCCGTCTCCTCTTGCTGATATGCGTCGTCCGCTCCTCTGCCCGACAGCCCGAGCACCCGAGCCCACGCTCCTCCCCTTCGCGCCTTGCCGCCACCGATGCCTCCTCCTCAACCTCGATAGCCCCGCGCCGTGTGGCCGGATCCGCCCGTCTCCACCTCGTCGGGCCTTCCCTGCGCCCGGCCGGACCTCCTTCCTCCGCCCAAGTCCCGTCGCTGAGCTTCTGCCTCGGTCCTCTACCGCATCTGCGCTCCTTCCTTCCACCCTCGAGCCTGCCGTTCTTGAGCAGGCTCCTCGCCGCCTGGTCTCGGTTTCGGTGGTTCTCGCGCCGCCCTCGCGCGTCCCCGTCGCCAAGTCCGGCCGCGACCGTCGCCGCTGCAAGCCCCACGCCGTCATCCTCTGCTCGGGAACGAGCATGGCGCTCATCGCCTACCTTCCGCGCGCTGGGCGCTTCGCCCGCGTCGTTGACCCGTCGCCACTGCTGCTGGCCTCTCGGCCCATGACCTGCCGGCTCCTCCACCGAGCAGGGCCAAGGCCCACTGGGTGAAAAGCCCCAGCCCCTGCTCTCTACTGGCCCAGCAGATTCGGCCCCATATGTTTTTTTCCTGATCCTGCGAATTTTGCCATTTATCCAGAGACTGTCAGTTTACAAAAATCCCCTTGCACTTCATGCATTTAATAACTCACAAATGGTGCATCGGATTATAATGATTTAAATATGTAAAATGCTTAGACTTTCATCTAGTTTCATAATATGCCACTTGCATCCATGTTTAAAATATTAAAAATGTTGTTTGTTTAAATTTGCTAAATGCCATGCTAAAATGATTTAATTCATAACTAAATAACCGTAACTCTGAATTTAATAAACTTTATATGTAAATGGGGTGAAAAATGCCTAGTTTAACATGGTACACTTTATTTTCCTGTTTAACAACATTAAAATATGTTTTAGGGCAGAACAGTAGCAAATTCATAAATTGCATATGAGGTTTTTCCAGAAATGTTGTTTGTTGTTCGGCCTCATTTAAACTTGCCTAAATATTTAGTTTACTTTTGTTACACCTTTTGCCATGTTTAACAACATTTAATATTGTTGTGTACCTAAGCGAGATTAAACTAAATATGTCAATGTGGTGTTTTGTCAATATGCAACCCGTTGCATATTGAGCTCCACTAATTTGTAGTATTGTTTGTGCACTTTGCCATGCCATGCCTCATTAAACCGGACATGCATCATACTTGTTTGTGCATCATGACATCGCGTATGCTTGTGTGTTTACCATGTTGTTTGTTTCTTTCAGTTTGCTTCTCTCGTTGGCTTGGTTTCCTTCGGAGTTGTGAGGATTCGTTAAATCTCGACCGTTTGTCTTCTTCATGGACTCGTTCTTCTTCCTAAGCGGGATTTGGGCAAGATAGCGCTACCATGGATCTCACTACTATCATTGCTATGCTAGTTGCTTCGTTCTATCGCTATCTTTGCGCTACCTATTACCTGTTTATCAAGCCATCCCATATTGCCATGAACCTCTAACCTTTGACACCATTCCTAGCAAACCATTGCTTGGCTATATTCTTGCTTTGCTCAGCCCTCTTATAAGCGTTGCTAGTTGCGGTGAAGTTGAAGATTGCTCCATGGTGGGCGGGGTTATGTTGGGATATCACAATATCTCTTATATTATTAATGCATCTATATACTTGGTAAGGCCCGGCCTTATGCACGGTGTTTTGTTCCTCTTGCCGCCTAGTTTCCGTCATACGGTGTTATGTTCCCGGATTTTGCGTTCCTTATGCGGTCGGGTAATTTATAGGACCCCCTGACGGTTCGCTTTGAATAAAACTTGTCCAACAAGGCCCAACCTTGGTTTTACCATTTGCCTCACCACCACCTATACCCTTCCTTGGGTCGGCCAACCCAAGGGTCATCTTTATTTAGCCCCGGGCGATTGCTTGTCTAAGTGTTGGTCGAACCGAGCAACCTCTTGGGGCCACCTCGTGGCAACTTCGAGTCTGGTTTTACTCGTAGCTTGACTTATTGGTGTCGATTGTACTAAAGTAGGGTACCTTAGTACCCCGAACTTGTCTGCAGGCGATCGCACACTCACCACGGCAAGGCTTGCCGAGGCGTCCATAAAACCTCCTGCTCCATATCAAGCCATTCAAGAACAAAGTATACAAGATAGAAGATCAGTGTCGATTGTACTAAGGTAGGGTACCTCGGTACCCCAACTTGTGCCAGGCGATTCTGACTCCCATGACTAGATCTACCACATGCTTGCGGAGACCATTCTGCTCCATATCAAGCCATTCAAGAACAAATTGTACAAGGCAGAAGATCAAGACCCGGCAAGAGGAGCTTGCGGGAGGGCAAATCGAGGCTCAAGGTTACCTCGCTCACGCAAGGCCTGGCGAGAGGAGCTGCGCCGGGGAGACTAGAAGATTACATCGTGAAGACACGCCTCGGCGCTCTCGGCGTCTCGGCGAGGGCCGGGAGGCGGCAAGTTACAAAGCCCGACAAGCTTCGGGTCCGGCAAGATCAAGACCCGGCAAGGTACTTGCCGGGAGAAACTGCTGCGTGCCGCCTCCGGCTCATCGCCTGCAGCGTCGCCTTAAGCTCTCTCGAGAGGCGTGGTGGATGGCTGTGCTGCTGGGGGTGCGGTGGCACTCCGCAGTGGTGGATCCATCACCGTGGCGAGCGGAGGCATGCAGGCGGGAGCTTTTGGGGTCGGCGGCGAGGGCATTAAATGCCTTTGTCCCCCCTTGTCAAAGTAGGTAGAAACCCTTTGTTCCCTTGTTCCAACTACCACCTCTTTTACATTTTACCCCTTTCTCCTCGTTGACACCTGTTGGTGACCCTTGGCACTATAAAGGAGGCCCATGCACTGCGTGGGGAGGTTGAATCCTTTGCGACTCCCGCTCGGTGTAGCTGCTCTTGTAGCTCTTCAAGCTCCGAGCACAATACAACACAAAGCAGCGGTAGGGTTTCTGCGTCCGCCAGCGGCCGAAGCTGGGTAAAATCCGCCCGCGTGCATCGCCTCGATCTGCTCTCTGTGCCTCCTCCGCCCTCGTACCGCACTCACGAAGGGTCCCCGGCCCCATAGGTGCTCGCGGTGGGTGGGTCTCCTCCGTCCCGTCCCGACATCTTTGGCGCGCCAGGTAGGGGGCGTCGAGGTTGTGCGGACCTGATCCGGCGTTCGCGTGGCGCGTTCTTCATCAACAACTTCGCCGGCAGCTGCGCCATGGCCCGAGCGAGGGCTTCGGTCGCGAACCGTCTGCATCTCACCGCCGCCACGGAGCCAGCGGTAAGCGGAGAAAACGCCAGCGGAAGGTGAACACGGCGAGGCACTCATGGCGCCACCAGAATCGAGCAGGGCGGATGACGGCGCCTCGGTCTCCGTGGATCCACGTCCATCTCAGCGAGCAGCGACCCAGCAGCGCCATACCACGGGAGGTGGTATCCGCCCTCTTTGGAAGCGAGGGGCGTCTGCGGGGCTCGCGGGATGTTAGGACCACCGTCGAACACGAGCAAAGCGAAGGCAGCGGGTAGGACCTGCTCCTTCTAACTTGTTAGGAGTCGGCGCGTCCGCTCCCGCACCACTCGCTCCGCTTCCCTCCACTCCTGCGGCGCTCACAAGGCGCAAATGCTCTCGACTTCCCTCGGCAGCGGACAAGGCGGCGGAGGCTACCATCGAGCCTGGTAGCGCCGCCAACAACAATCCTCCACGGCGGCGGCGGCCTTCGCGGCAGCGGCAAGCTGAAAGTCGAAGGCCGGCGGCGACAAGACGCCCGGGTGCAACCACCGTCGCGCTCCCCGGCAGCGAGCGAAAAGCGCCGCCCGCGGAACAACGCCGATGGCGGCTCCACGGCATCGCCGGATCCAGCGGGCTCGTCGGGATGCGCCAGGTCCTCGGCGATCGGCGACAAGAAGATGCTCGGACCACGATCGGCGTCGCCCGAAACTTCGGCGACAATCGACGAAGAGCAGAACGCGCGTCGGCAGCGCGCCGGAAACGAGCGGCGTGCGTCTGCGGCGAGCTGCCCTGCGTTCACCCGCGATCTGCGGCGCGTCGATGGCCCAGCATGAAGAATTTCAAGCCCGGCGTGCGGAGAAATACGGCGGCAAGGCGCACCCTCGGAGTTCCTCGGTGTCTACACCATCGCGGTGCGAGGCTGCGAAGCGCGGCGAAGATACGGCGAACTACTTCCCGCTTCGTGCTTAGGCGAGCGTTCGTTCTTGGCTTATGCACTTGCGAAGAGCTCCATTTCTTCTGGCGGACCTTTGCCATCGGTTTGTTGGCGCCTTCACTGGCGACCACAAACCCCGACCAGAAGCGATCTCCACATTTTGGCCCGGAAGGAAGGAGAATCCTGCGCAAGTATATCAGCGCTTGAGCCGTGTGCGGCCTGACATCCCGATGTCCACCTGCGCGGTTATCGGCGCGTTCCACGAGCGTCGCGTAACCGCCCGCATCGTGTGAAGAGATGGCAATGACCAAGATTCGGGATGTCGGCAAGCTCTATGCTCTGGCTGATAAATCGCGCCAGCGGAAGAGGAGGAGGCTCCCGGGGAGGATCTTTGGCGCAAGAGAGCGACTCCGGCAGCGCCGCCCGGCAAGGAAGCGCCGGCAATGGAACAATCGAAAAAGAACAAGGAAGAGGTGCTCGCCCGTCGAGAAGTCCGGCAAGGAGGCCCCGCCAAGCAAACCGAGGCTGGCGGCTCGGCAAGAGCCTGCCCACATGGCGGCAGCCGACAAGCGGGGCGGCCCGGCAAGCAATCTTGCAAAATCCACGCACCAAGGGCCACGATCTCTATAAGCGCAAGCGCGTCGACTATCTCGTCGAGCAGCAAAAAGCTAATCTGAGAGCGCGACAAGGAGAGGGCCCAAGGTGGCGGAGGAGAACCGAGCAAGCGGCCGTTCAATGGCGGGGAGGGCGGCCGGCAAGGCCAGCGGCGACAAGGTGATCGACCTCCCGGAGCGCGACAAGGATGAAAACGGCAGCGAAGACATGGGGATGAGGATGACAGCGGCGGGAGTTCGAAGGCCACGGAGGTCCTGTCGTCGGCGGTGGCGCCTCACTACACACTCCACCGCCAGCTAAAGCGGTGGAGTGCGAAGTGAATCAGTGAGCCGCCCATGGAGTCGCGAGGCTCCTCAAATGGTCCAGCCGCCCATCATTTTTGATCTTGAGGATCACCACGACCGCACCACAGCGGTGGGTGCTACCGATCTGGTTTAGCCCACCATCCGCAACCTCAAGGTCACCAAAATGCTGGTTGGCCAGTGGGGCGGGCTGAACAGATCTCCTCTGCTGTGATCAAGAAACTCCAAATCCCGGATAAGCGAGCTCGAAGAGCGGTTCTTTCAAGGAATCAACCGGGGAGGAGCAAGCCCAAGGGAAAGATCACTCTGCCGGTGACCTTTGGCGGGAGCTCAATTTCAGGACTGGCGCATCACTTTCGGCGTCGCCGATATTCCGTTGCCATCTGCGGAATACTCGGCCGTCTGCCCTCGCCAAGTTCATGGCAGCTTCCCATTATGCTTATAGCGTACTCAAGATGCGGGGCGATAAGCGTCATCACATCCCGGCGACAAGAAAGATGCGCTCATCTGCACCGACAAGATCTACCGGGATGCGGCAGCGGCCGACAAGAATACACTTGCGCTGAAGCTCCGGGGAAAAACGAACCAAGTCCGGCAAGTGCTCGGGGCCCTCCGGCAACCACACCTCTTGGTGTTGCGCTCTGTCGAGGGCGCCCGTCGAGCTCCACCGGCAAGAGTAAAAGGGAATGGCTGCTCCGCCCGGCAACCAAGAAGGTGTCGCCAAGGAGGGCGGCACGGTGGTACCTTCACCATCGATTGCCACGGCAACGACAAATAGGAAAGCGGCGCTCGTCGCCTTCTGGCGAGGCGACGTCGATGTGTTTGCATGGCAACCATCGACATCCCGGTGTTCCCGAAAGGTGATTGAGCACAAGCTTGCGTTTGCCCTCATCTTGTGACCCATCAAGCAAAAGTGAGGAAGCAAGCCGTGGGCGCCAAGAATTCATCAGCGAAGAAATCAAGAAGCTAGAGGCAGCGGGCCTAGTTAGAGGTGTAATCCATCCGGCGTGGCTAGCAAACCCGATCGTGCGTGCGCAAGGCTAATGGGAAGTGGAGGCTGTGTATAGACTTCACCGATGTAAATAAAGCATGTCCCAGGATCCATTCCCTTGTCGGCGCATTGACCAGATTGTTGACTCCTTTGCGGATGTGAGCTACTTTGCTTTCTTGATGCATACTCGGGCTATCACCGGATCTTTATGGCGAAGAGGATGAAGAAGACTGCGTTTATCACTCCATGTGGCACCTATTGCTTCATCGCATGCCATTTGGATGAAGAATGCAGGATCAACATTTGCAAGGGTAGTGTATCTGCTTTTGAGCCCGCAGATCCACGAAATGTAGAGGCTTACATGGATGATATCGTGGTGAAGAGCAAAACAAGAGATCTGCTGATTCAAGATTTGGAAGAGACATTTGAGAACCTGCATAAATCAGCTAAAGTTGAACCACGAGAAGTGCGTCTTTGGAGTTCCCTCCGGCAAGCTTCTCGGGTTCTTTGTATCCTGAGAGAGGATTGAAGCCAACCCGACAAGATTAAAGCCATTGAGCAGATCGAGGCCCAGGCGAGTCAAGGATGTCGAGAAGGCTCGCGGGTTGTGTGGCTGCCCTCGGTAGGTTCATTTCAAAGTCTGCGAGGCCGCCCTACCTTTCTTCAAAATCTTGAAGAAGCGGGCCCCATGAAATGGACTCGGAGCGGAGGCAGCGCTGCAAGATTTGAAGCAGTACCTATCCTCCACCCCAATACTTGTCGCACCTAGACCACGGGAGAAGTTGCTGCTGTACCTAGCGGCGACCAACCAAGTGGTTAGTGCTGCGCTAGTGGCGGAGAGGAGTCCGGCGAGGAGGCTGCACCACCGACAAGCGAGTCCAGCGACAAGCAGAGGGCTGCTCCGACAAGCTCTGGCCCGACAAGGACAACTCTGCTTGAGGAGCAGGATGAGGTGCGGAAAAAGATGGTGCGGCGCCCGGTGTATTTTGTAAGCTCCCTTCTCCGGGGCTAGATCAAGATACTACTGGCGTGCAAAAGCTTCTTTTCGGCCTCCTCATGGCCTCAAGAAAGCTGCGCCATTACTTCGAGCACCACGAGATAACGGTGGTCACTCGCTTCCCGTGAAGAGGATATTGCACAACCCGAAGCAGCAGGCAGGATCGTTGAGTGGAGCCTTTGGGCTGTCGAGCTTTGGACTCAAGTTTGAAAGTACTTCAACCATCTGAGCCGGGCTTTGGCAGAATTCATAGCAGAATGGACCCCAACACGATGAAGAAGTCAAGAAACAAGTACACCGGTACAAGCGGCAGTGAATGGGTAATGTACTTTGATGGTGCCTTCTCGCTGCAAAGGCGCCCGGTGCGGCGTGGTACTCATCGCGCCCACGGAGAGCACCTCAAGTATGTCATCGGATGCACTTCCCAAGAGAGCAAGCGACAAACAACCTTCTGAATATGAAGGTTTGCTCGCCGGCCTCGAGATTGCGGCGAACTTGGGATCGGGAAATTGATTGTCTTGGGAGATTCTCGGTTGGTGGTCCGGCAAGTTAACAAGAGCTATCGAGCCCTTTGATGGAAGCTTATGTAGATGAAGTGAGGAAGCTTGAGGCGCTTTGAAGGTTTGCAGATGGAGCATGTCGAGAGCTCGAAATGAAATCGCGGATGGCCTTTCAAAGTGTGCTTGATGAAGTTACTGTGGAACCGAGGGACCTTCTTGCTCAAGCTGACTCAACCCTCCGTCACACCATCAATTGGGCAGTCCAAGAAGAAAGTTGGTCTCCGCGACTACTTGCGGCGGATCTCCCCGAGGCCGCCGCCAAAGTCCCCAAGATCAGCGGCGAGCAATGAGAACAGTTTGCTCCTGCAGATCCTCGGATGCAATGCGGTTGAAGCAAGTGTTCCCGACAAGCCTTGCCCGGCAAGCTTGCCGGAGACCTTCGACTCGGCGAGCGAAGATCCTTGCCGTGAAAGCGAGGTTCCATGGCGGCCCTCATGCCTTTAGTCCTTGCCGTTGAGCCCGAGCTCCGGCATGGGCACAGAGATCGTCCGTTTCTTGCAAAGCGGAGAACTTCCGGCGACCGGAAGAAATAGAAAGGGTAACGGACAGTCAAGTATGTACGGTTCGTGGACAACGAGCTGTCTGAAGAAAGAAACTCAATGGTGTCGGACTAAAGTGCATCTCCGGGGAAGATGGGCCGAAAGCTGTTAGCGAGAGATACGGAGGCATCTGCGGCCACCACATTGGCGCAAGGGCACTTGCCGGGAAAGCTTTCGGGCAAGGGTTCTTTTGGCAAGAAGCCCTCCAAGATGCAACTGTTGGAAATATGCCCTAGAGGCAATAATAAAAAGATTATTATATTTCAATGTTCATGATAATTGTTTTTTTGTTCATGCTATAAATGTATTATCCGGAAATCGTAATACACGTGTGAACACTTAGACCCAATGAGTCCCTAGTGAGCCTCTAGTTGACTAGCTCGTTGTGATCAATAGATAGTCATGGTTTCCTGACTATGGACATTGGATGTCGTTGATAACGGGATCACATCATTAGGAGAATGATGTGATGGACAAGACCCAATCATAAGCATAGCATAAAAGATCGGATAGTTAGTTTGCTAGAAGCTTTGCCAATGTCAAGTATCTATTCCTTCGACCATGAGATCGTGTAACTCCGGTTACCGTAGGAGTGCCTTGGGTGTATCAAGCGTCTGGCGTGGCTGGGTGACTATAAAGGTGCATTACGGTATCTCCGAAAGTATCATTGGGTTGACCGCGGATCGAGGCGGGATTTGTCCTCCGTATGGCGGAGAGGTATCTCTGGGCCCTTTCGGTAATGCATCATCATAATGAGCTCAATGTGACCAAGATGTTGGCCGGGATCATGCATTCAGATGCAGTAAAGTGACTTGCGAGGCGAGGCGAACAAGGTATTGGGATCTGCCGCGATCGAGTCTCGGGCAAATAACGTACCGATTGACAAAGGAATTGTATCTGAGGGTTTGATCGAATCCTCGACATCGTGGTTCAACCGATGAAATCATCGAGGAGCATGTAGAAGCCAACATGGATATCCAGACCCGCTGTTGGTTATTGCCGAGTGTCGTCTCGGTCATGTCTGCGTGTCTCCGAACCGTAGGGTCTACACATAAGGTTCGGTGGCGCTAGGGTTTGTAGGAAGTCAAGTATGTGACCACGAATGTTGTTGGTCCGGATGAGATCCCGGACGTCACGAGGAGTTCGGAAGGTCGGAGGCAAAGAATAATATATAGGAAGTGGTGTTTGACCATCGGGAAAGTTTGGGGTTTCGGTAAAATCTGGGACCACGGAAGGTCGAGGTCCACCGGGTGGGAGCCACCTATCCGGAGGCCCCATGGGCGAGGGGAAGGAACCAGCCCACAAGGGGCTGGTCGCCCCCTAGGCCCACCCCTAGCCTAGGGTTGAAACCCTAGGGGTGGGGCGCCCACGGCAGGGGCACTCCACCCCAGCCGCCGCCCCAGGAGATTGGATCTCGGGGCAGCCTACAGGGGCCTATATAAAGGGGGGGGGGGCTGCTGTACACAACACCCAAGGCGCAGCCCTCCCTCCCAACACATCTCCTCCTCCGTAGAGCTTGGCGAAGCCACAGCCGAATCTTGCTTCTCCACCATCATCACGCCGTCGTCTTGCCGGTGGAGCTGTCTTCCTCAACCTCTCCTTCCCCTTGCTGGATCAAGAAGGAGGAGGCGTCGATCGTCCCGTCGTGTGTTGAGCGGAGGTGCTGTCCGTTCAGCACTTGGCATCGGTGATCTGAATCACGTTCGATGCGACTCCATCATCACCTTGCAAGCTTCATACGCGATCTACAAGTGGTATGTAGATGTCATCTCTCTCCGTTACTCGTTGTAGATGAACTCATAGATGGATCTTGGTGAAGCCGTAGGAAAAATTTTAATTTTACGCAGCGTTCCCCAGCGGTGGCATCATGAGCTAGGTCTGTCGTAGTTCTCTAATGCGAGTAGAACACAAATTTGTTGTGGGCGTTGATCTTGTCATCTTACTTGCCTCTACTAGTCTTTTCTTGCTCAGCGGTATTGTGGGATGAAGCGGCCGGACCAACCTTACGTGCGCTTCGTGAGACGGTTCCACCGGTGACATGCACTAGTTGCATAAGGTGGCTGGCGGGTGTCTGTCTCTCCACTTTAGTTGGGCGGATTCGATGAACAGGGCCCTTATGAAGGGTAAATAGAAGTTGACAAAATCACGTTGTGGTGATTAGTAGGTAAAAAGCGTTCTTGCTAGAACCCAATCGCAGCCACGTAAAGATGCAACAACAACTAGAGGGCGTCTAACTTGTTTTTGCAGCGATTGATCATGTGATGTGATATGGCGAAGTTGTGATGAATGATGAATTGTGATGTATGAGATCATGTTCTTGTAATAGGATTCACGACTTGCATGTCGATGAGTATGACAACGGCGGGAGCCATATGAGTTGTCTTTATTTTTGTATGACCTGCGTGTCATTGAAGAGCGCCATGTAAACTACTTTGCTTCATTACTAAGCGCGTTAGTCATAGAAGTAGAAGTAGTCGTTGGCGTGACAACTTCATGAAGACACGATGATGGAGATCATGATGATGGAGATCATGGTGTCAAGCGGTGACAAGATGATCATGGAGCCCGAAGATGGAGATCAATGGAGCTTGATGATATTGGCCATATCATGTCACAACTATATAATTGCATGTGATGTTTATTATGTTTATGCATCTTGTTTACTTAGGGCGGCGGTAGTAAATAAGATGATCCTTATAAAATTTCAAGAAGTGTTCTCCCCTAAGCGTGCACCGTTGCTACGGTTAAATGGTTTCTAAGCACCACGTGATGATCGGGTGTGATGGATCCTTACGTTCACATACAGCGGGTGTAAGACAGTTTTACAGCGAAAACACTTAGGGTTAACCAGCGAGCCTAGCATGTGCGGACATGGCCTCGGAACACGGAGACCGAAAGGTCGAACACGAGTCGTATGGAAGATCGATCAACATGAAGATGTTCACCGGCGATGACTAGTCCGTCTCACGTGATGATCGGACACGGGCTAGTCGACTCGGATCGTGTAACACTTAGATGACTAGAGGATGTCTAATCTAAGTGGGAGTTCATAATTTTGATTAAGAACTTTATTATCATGAACTTAGTCTAAAACCTTTGCAAATATGTCTTGTAGATCAATGGCCAGCGCTAATGTCAACATGAACTTCAGCGCGTTCCTAGAAAACCAAGCTGAAAGATGATGGCAGCAACTATCTCTGATTTGGGTCGGAACACGAGATCATCCTCATAGCTGCGAAAACAATATGTCCTAGAAGGACCGCTAGGTGCCGCTCCGTCGAAGAACCAAGGCGTTATGAGCGGCAGCAAACTTCGTGCGATGATTACTCCCTCGTTCGGTCGCGGCATGCTCTACAACTTAGAACCGGGGCTCCAAAAGCGTTTTGAGCATCACGGAGCATATGAGATGTTGAAGAGCTGAAACTAGTTTTCCAAGCTCATGCCGGTCGAGAGATATGATGTCTCCGACAAGTTCTCTGATTGTAAGATGGAGAGAAGCAGTTACGTCGATGAGCACATCACGAAGATATACGGGTTGCCGCTCGTATGACCAGTTGAATATTAACCTCCCGAGATAGGCGGTCATTGTGAGAATCCTCGATCGCTCCACCAAGCTACAAGAGCTTTGTGATGAACTACAACATGCGAGGATGGTAAAGACCATTCTGAAGTGTTCTCGATCTTTGAAGTCGTGAGAGGCTGAAATCAGAAAGAACATCAAGTGTTGATGGTCAATAAGACCACTAAGTTCAAGAAGGGCAAGGGTAAGAAGAACTTCAAGAAGGATGGCAAAGATGTTGCGGCGCCCGTAAACTGTTGCTGGAAGAAGTCAAAGAATGGACCCAAGCACGAGGCGAGTGCTTTTATTGCAAGGGAAGAGCCTTTGAGCGGAACTGCCCCAAATACTTAGCGGATAAGAAGGCCAGCAAACCAAGGTATATTTGATATACATGTAATTGATGTGTACCTTACCGATTACTCGTAGTAACTCACAGGTATTTGATACGGTGCCGTTGCTCACATATGTAACTCACGGCGGGAGCTGCGGAATAAGCGGGTGGCGAAGGGCGAGGTGACGATCTTGGCGTCGGGAATGGTTCCAGGTCGATGTGATCGCCGTCGACCGCTGCCTCTACATTTACCTCTGAGGATTAGTTTTAAACCTCAATAATTGTTATTTAGTGCCAAGTTTGAGCATGAACATTGTATCTGGATCTCGTTTGATCTGAGATGGCTACTCATTTAAGTCTGAGAATAATGGTTGTTCGATTTATATGAGAGAGATGTTTTATGGTCATGCTCCGATGGTCGATGGTTTATTCTTGATGAATCTCGGCGTAATATTACACATGTTCATAGTGTGGATGCAAAAGATGTAAAGTTGATAACGATAGTCCCACATACTTGTGTACTTGCCGCCTTGGTCACATTGGTGTCAAGCGCATGAAGAAGCTCCATCTGATGGACTTTTAGAGTCTCTTGATTATGAATCGTTTGACACATGCGAACCTTGCCTCTTAGGCAAAATGACCAAGACTCCGTTCTCCGGAACAATGGGCGAGCAACCAACTTGTTGGAAATCATACATACCGATGTGTGCGGTCCAATGGCGTTGAGGCTCGCGGAGGATATCGTTATGTTCTCACTCTCACGGATGACTTAAGTAGATATGGGTATGTCTACTTAATGAAACACAAATCTGAGACCTTTGAAAAGTTCAAGGAATTTCAGTGAGGTAGAGAATCAGCGTGACGAAAGATAAAATTCTTCTGATCGGATCATGGAGGAGAATACTTAAGTCACGAATTTGGTACACACTTAAGAAAATGTGGAATCGTTTCACAACTCACGCCGCTGGAACACCTCGGAAAGCGGTGTGTCGAGCGTCGTGTCGCACTCTATTGGATATAGTGCGGTCTATGATGTCTCTTACCGATTTACGCTATCATTTTGGGGATCGCTCTAGAGACAGCTACATTCACTTTAAATAGGGCACCGTCTAAATCCGTTGAGGCGACACCGTATGAATTATGGTTTGGGAAGAAACCTAAGCTATCGTTTCTAAAAGTTTGGGGATCGCGATGCTTATGTCAAGAAACTTCAACTGAAAAGCTCGAACCCAAGTCGGAAAATGCGTATTCATAGGATACCCTAAGGAAGCTGTCGGGTATACCTTCTACTTAAGATCGAAGGCAAGATCTTTGTTGCCAAAGCGGATGCTTTCTAGAAAGAGTTTCTCTCGAAAGAAGTAAGTGGGAGGAAAGTAGAACTTCGATGAAGTACTACCTCTCGAGCAGGAAAGTGGTGCGGCGCGAAACCGTTCTGTAATGCCCACCAACTGAAGAAAATCATTGATGATGATCAAGGTACTTCGGATCAAGTTACTCTTGAACTTGAAGGTCCACGAGGACACGTTCCGCACCAGAGTGATGCAGCAACCTGTCATGGAAATCATGTTGCTAGACAACAATGAACCTTGAACTATGAAGAAGCAATGGCGGGCCCAGTTCCAACAAATGGCTTGAAGCCATGAAATCCGAGATAGAATCCATGTATGAAAACAAAGTATGGACTTTGGCAGACTTGCCCGATGATCGTGGCGATAGAAAATAAATGGATTTTTAAGAAGAAGGCGGACAGCGGATGGTAATGTTACCATCTATAAAGCTCGACTTGTCGCTAAGGGTTATCGACAAGTTCAAGGGATTGACTACGATGAGACATTCTCTCCGTGGCGAAGCTTAAGTCCGTCCGAATCATGTTAGCAATTGCGCATACTATGATTATGAGATATGGCGGATGGGCGTCAAAGCGGCATTCCTTAATGGACATCTTAAGGAAGAGCTGTATATGATGCAGCGGAAGGTTTTGTCGATCCTCGAGCGCTAACAAAGTATGCAAGCTCCGGCGATCCATTTATGGACTGGTGCAAGCATCTCGGAGTTGGAACATTAAGCTTTGATGAGATGATCAAAGCGTTTGGGTTTATCTTGAGACTTATGGAGAAGCCTGCGTTTACAAGAAAGTGAGTGGGAGCTCTGTAGCATTTCTCCTATCATATGTAGATGACATACTCTTGATGGGAAATGATCTGAAACTCTGGACAGCATTAAGGCCTACTTGAACAAGTGTTTTTCAATGAAGGACCTTGGAGAAGCTGCTTATATATTAGGCATCAAAATCTATAGAGATAGATCGAGGCGCCTCATAGGTCTTTCACAAAGCACATACCTTGATAAGATTTTGAAGAGGTTCAAAATGGATCAGTCAAGAAGGGTTCTTGCCTATGTTACAAGGTGTGAAATTGAGCTCAGCTCGATCACCGACCTGACAAAAGATAAAGAAGAGATGAGTGTCATCCCTATGCTTTAGCCATAGGATCTATTATGTATGCCATCTTGTGTACGGACCGATGTAAACCTTGCCGTAAGTTTGGTTGCAAGATACCAAAGTAACCCGGCAAGGAACCTTTGGACAGCGATCAAGAATATCTGAAGTACGAAAAGGACAAAGGACATGTTTCTCGTTTATGGAGAGCGAAGAGCTGCAAATGCGTAAAGGGTTCGTCGGCGCTAGTTTAACTCAGATCTGGATGACTCTAAGTCACAAACCGGATCGTGTATATGTTGAATGGTGGAAGCGATGGCTGGTGCGGTTGCAAGCGAAGCGTCGTGGCGGGATCTCGTGTGAAGCGGAGTACATGGCAGCCTCGGAGGCAGCGCATGAAGCGATTTGGGTGAAGGAGTTCATCACCGACCTAGAGTCATACCCAATGCGTCGGGGCGATCAAACTCTTCTGTGACAACACTGGAGCTATTGCCCTTGCCAAGGAGCCGGGTTTCACAAGAAGACAAAGGCACATCAGCGTCGTTTCAACTCCATCCGTGAAAATGTTCAAGATGGAGACATAGAGATTTGCAAAGTGCACGGATCTGAATGTCGCGAGATCCGTTGACTAAACCTCTCTCGCGTGCAAAACATGATCAACACGAGAACTCTATGGGTGTTCGATTCATCACAATGTAACTAGATTGGTGACTCTAGTGCAAGTGGGAGACTGTTGGAAATATGCCTAGAGGCAATAATAAAAAGATTATTATATTTCAATGTTCATGATAATTGTCTTTTGTTCATGCTATAAATGTATTATCCGGAAATCGTAATACGCGTGTGAACACTTAGACCCAATGAGTCCCTAGTGAGCCTCTAGTTGACTAGCTCGTTGTGATCAATAGATAGTCATGGTTTCGACTATGGACATTGGATGTAGTTGATAGCGGGATCACATCATTAGGAGAATGATGTGATGGACAAGACAATCATAAGCATAGCATAAAAGATCGGATAGTTCGTTTGCTAGAAGCTTTGCCAATGTCAAGTATCTATTCCTTCGACCATGAGATCGTGTAACTCCGGTTACCGTAGGAGTGCCTTGGGTGTATCAAGCGTCCAGCGTGGCGGGTGACTATAAAGGTGCATTACGGTATCTCGAAAGTATCATTGGGTTGACACGGATCGAGGCTGGGATTTGTCACTCCGTTATGAGGAGAGGTATCTCTTAGGCCCTTTCGGTAATGCATCATCATAATGAGCTCAATGTGACCAAGATGTTGTACGGGATCATGCATTACGATGCGAGTAAAGTGACTTGCCGAGGAGCGAGGCTGAACAAGGTATTGGGATACCGACGATCGAGTCTCGGGCAAATAACGTACCGATTGACAAAGGAATTGTATCTGAGGGTTTGATCGAATCCTCGACATCGTGGTTCAACCGATGAAATCATCGAGGAGCATGTAGGACCAACATGGATATCGGACCCGCTGTTGGTTATTGCCGAGTCGTCTCGGTCATGTCTGCGTGTCTCCGAACCGTAGGGTCTACACATAAGGTTCGGTGGCGCTAGGGTTTGTAGGAAGTCAAGTATGTGACCACGAATGTTGTTGAGTCCGGATGAGATCCGGACGTCACGAGGAGTTCGGAAGGGTCGGAGGTAAGAATAATATATAGGAAGTGGTGTTTGACCATCGGGAAAGTTTGGGGTTTCGGTAAATCAGGGACCACGGAAGGTCGAGGTCCACAGGTGGGAGCCACCTATCCGGAGGGCCCATGGGCGAGGGGAAGGAACCAGCCCACAAGGGCTGGTCGCCCCTAGGCCCACCCTAGCGCCTAGGGTTGAAACCCTAGGGGTGGGGCGCCCACAGCAGGGCACTCCACCCCTGCCGCCGCCGCCCCAGAGATTGGATCTCGGGGGCAGCCCCCCTACAGGGGCCTATATAAAGAGGGGGGAGGGGGCTGCTGTACACAACACCCAAGCGCAGCCCTCCCTCCCAACACATCTCCTCCTCCGTAGAGCTTGGCGAAGCCACAGCCGAATCTTGCTTCTCCACCATCATCACGCCGTCGTCTTTGCGGTGGAGCTGTCTTCCTCAACCTCTCCTTCCCCTTGCTGGATCAAGAAGGAGGAGGCGTCGATCGTCCGTCGTGTGTTGAGCGGAGGTGCTGTCCGTTCAGCACTTGGCATCGGTGATCTGAATCACGTTAGATGCGACTCCATCATCACCTTGCAAGCTTCCGCGCGATCTACAAGTGGTATGTAGATGTCATCTCTCTCCGTTACTCGTTGCTTAGATGAACTCATAGATGGATCTTGGTGAAGCCGTAGGAAAAATTTTAATTTTACTTAGCGTTCCCCAACAGCAAGCTGCACTAGTAACCAAGTGTGAGCGTGCGATTCCATACCAGCGAGATCCATCGGCCAGGCTCAAGCTCTCCAAACAATCCCTTTATCCTGGCCCTTTTTCGATGCAGGGGCTCGATATCCTCGGCCCCTTCCCCGTCTTGTCGGGGCTTTGAGTACTTATGCGTAGCAATCGACAAGTTCACAAAGTGGCGAGAAGTGGAGCAGATGAAAAGGTGACAACCGATCGGCGGTCCGAGTTCTTGGTCGATTGTGTGCGTTTGGGATCCCTAACGGGATTATCACCGACAGCGGTACACAATTCACTAATCGCACCTTCATGCGATGCGTCCAAGACCTTGGCGCCAAGGTTTGTTTAAACCTTACATTGCTCACCCAAGGAACAGCGGTCAAGCGAAGAAGGGCCAATGCTGAAGTGCTGCAGCGGACTCAAGACAAGAACTTTCGACGAGTGTGCGGTGGGAAAAATTGGATAGAGGAGCTGCCGGCTCTTTGGTCAATCGAGCGACACGAATCGAGCCACGGACGGACACCTTTTGCTCTAGTCTATGGAGCGAGCAGTTCTCCCCACGGAACTTCGTATCACGGATCTCCTCGAGTGCTCACTTATGATGAGCTCGAGCAAAAGCAACTGCGGCAAGATGACGCATTGCTCCTTGAGGAAGGGCGTCTCGAGGCTTTGTACAAGCTGCTCGATACCGGCAAGCCTTGCGCCGCTACCATAACCGCAAGGTCAAAGCCAGGAGTCTCGAGGAAAGCGACCTTGTTCTTGGCGTGTTCAGTCCGCCAAAATTCCAACAAGTTGGCGCTTGAAGTGGGAAGGCCCTTATCGGGTGAGACAAGTCACGAGGCCAGGCGCTGTCGCCTCGAGACGAAGAAGGCCTACCGGTGAACAACTCTGGAACATAGAGCATCTTGCAAGTTTACCCATAAAGCGCGGTTGCCGTGATCGCTCCGACAACCACCTTTTGTACAAAGCTTTGCATGTTGCATGTAACCCTTTGTACAAAGCGGTATGCGAACCCGTGCGATAATAAAGTTTACGTGTTTTGCGTTGGTTGCCTTTTCCATGCTTTTCTTTGCTATTTGCATGAGTTATTTGGCATCGTCATCGACACACATATCCGACAAGCAATATGCGCGAAAGGCCATTTACTTGTTTCCTTCTTCTTTTCCATGTCTCTTAAGCGGAAGAAAGCGTTCCTCGCGCACAAGTTTGCGGGGGAAGGAAATGGAGGATGAACCAAGTGCTGTTCAAGAAAGAGAAGCTTGTTGGAGAGCAGCGAGATCCGCGAAAGCTAAGTTTGAGCAGCTCAAAATTTTGAGTTTTAAGTTGCCTTCCTTGAACAACCACACTTTGTATGGAAAACACATGCTCGGAGGAACCTACCGATGGATAGCCGCACCCTTATCTTGTTTTCGGCGCTCAGCGATTTAAGAGAGCTGCGACAAGTGTCGTGCCCTTGTTTCGTCTTCGAGCCGCTCAGCAAGCTGAGTGCGTTGCGACTAGCCGCGGCGAGGTTGCTTGCCGGTAAGACCTTGGCTAGCAGGCTGCTTCGAGTTCAGCACTCAGCGCTCGCGACAAGGGTCCCTTGCCGGCAAGTTCCCTAGAAGCGTAGGGTTGAAACATACAAAGTTGAGGATCAAAACAAGGGAGATAACACTGCATCCATTGATCGAAATAAAGATAGTATCCGGCAAGAAATAACTTGTCACGATGACTAATGAGTTCATAACACCCTATGCAGCAACTAAAAGAGATAAAGATAAAGGAGGCCTAGTCTCTGCAGTGCGCCCTCCATCTGGAGATCTTGTTCACTTTGGCGATGATGTGGGCGACCTGCTCCTTGAGCCTCCATGTTTCGTCGGCCGGCAAGCTGCGAAGAACGTTGGTGAGGTTTATGCGGGATTGCGGTATCGATCTTCGTCGGCACGCTCCATGGTTCCAGCGCCTGACGGCGAGTCTCCTCGGCAAGTTCGCGAGGATCTTCTTCCATGATTTGCAAGGGCGGCGCGATCCCCACGAAGAAGAGGCTGAGCTTGGCGCTGTGAGCAAGGTTTGGATCGGGGAGTAGATGAGGTGCTCCGGCTTGAGCGCCAGCAGCTCTGGTCAATGGCGGGCCTTGAAGATACCAAGTCCTCGGTCCATATCTCGGCGATCTGGCGGAAGTCCTCGGCTGCTTTGTTGGCGCTGACCACCAAGGTTAAGCTCCTCGCGGAGTTCCTCCTTCACTTGGTTTCCGGTCCGGGCAGCGTCAGCGAGTCCTTCAGCGCGAAGACTTGTAGCTCAAGACCCTCGATGGAGTCCTTGGCGGCCTTCAATTCGTCGCCCTTCTTGGAAAGGCACTCCTGGAGCTACGAGTTGGTGTGGGCATCCTTCTCGCTCCGTGATGGCTGGCGACCTTCTCCTCGCTTCGCCTTGACAACTCCTCCAGCTCTTGCGACTTTGGCGGCAAGCTCCTCCTTGGCGGTTTCGCGGCAGCATGGCGTCTTCGCCTCTTCGGTTCCCGCCAAGGGCCTGTTCCCGGCGGCAAGGTCTTCCTCGTGAGCGTCGAGGTTGACCTTCCGCTGGATGAGTTCTCCTTCTCTCGGGACAGCTCCACCCGGCGAGCCGTTGCTGCTCTTGACCTCGGCCTTCTCCAGCAACCACTCTTCATACTCTCCGTGAGTCGCTCGCTTCTCCGCCACCTCGCGGAAACAGCCTGATTAGCGGCGCTGAGCTCCGCGCGCTTCTCCATCTCCTCGGCGGCTTGGCGGCGAGGGCCTCCGAGGCGAGCCGCTGTCAGGCCCGGTAAAGGGCGAGGAGCTAGTGAAGCAACTTCTCCTCCCGGGCCCGTCGCTCCGCGGGTCCCTCGGCTTTCTTCAAGCCCAGCGGAGGCGAGATCTCCCCATCGAAGGCCTCGCCCTCGGGGAGCCATGACGAGAACCCCAGGCACTGGATGAAGGCGCCGTTGGGGCTTCAAGTAATAGCGGACCGCTCTTCTCCGGCGGAGGGTCGGTGACCGGCGCAGCCCAGCGCTCCGCAGCCTCCGGGCGGTGGTGTGAGTCGCCATCCCCCTCTCCGGCGGCTGCGTGCGCAGCGGGCGATCTCACGGCACATGTGGCCAGCGGCTCCGCCCGTGTCCCCGGCAACAGGGCGTGCGCCGCCCCACCCGCCGTCCTCCTCCTCCTCAATGGCGACTTCCGTCTCCATCTACTCGGGGAGGAGGATCTAGAAAAAGAAAGAAAAAAAGCGCAGTTCAAGCAAATATCAAAAAGAGACAACGCCGAGAAGACAAAGTTCGCAGAACCTACCTTGGCGGACATCGTCGTGGCGGGCTCTCTTGCGGGAACTATCCCTTGGCGGAGTGGCCGCCCTCGCCCAGGCTGCTCGCTCTTGGCGGGGTACTCGCCCTTGGCGGAGTACCGCCCTTGGCGGGCAGCTCTCCCTTGCCGGGGAGTTCGACCTTGGCGGGGCAGGCGGGACTACCGGCTCCTCGGGCGACCTCCGGATGCTCCTGCGCTGCGGCTCCATCTCTGCACAAGTCAAGACAGACCACGTCAAGATATTAGCACAAGACCAAACCTTCAAACCGCCCGGCGAGCAAGGTGCAGAACCAGGACTTCTGTTGGGGGTTGCGGCTGGGGCTGCTCCTCGGGACAGCGCTCCGGTCAGCGAGCTTGGATCCGGCATGTCCCCGATCGCCTCGGAGCGAGTCGTCCGCGACCTCGACCACAGGCACCTTGGCTTTCTTCGCCGCCCGCTCGGTCAAGGTCTGAAATCAACACAAAAAACAAGATTAGCCTCAACAATAATCAAAAGCGAAATTTAAGAAGATGAAGATCTCGGGTACTTACCCATGTTCCTCCTCGTCGTCTTTGCTCAAGCGGAATCATACTCCACAGGTGCGTCGTCCTTGCGCGAGGAGGCGGAGGCGGCAGCCCTCTCAGGCGCTTGGCGGTCCTCGGGGCTGGGGGCTGCGAGCCCAGCCTGTGGCGGCGGGACCCGAAGCCGAGGCGGAGCCGCCGCTCCGCTCGAAGACCCTGTCCGCTCGGCGCCGACCTGCAGGCGCCTTCTTTGTGGCTTCTTGTAGTCGCTTCCGCCCGTGGTTGGTCGCCCGGTCGCCCTCGGCGGCAGCTCCCCGGGAAGCTTGCGCTGCCAGCGAGCAGTAGTTGCGGGGGGCTGCGTACTCGCTTCCGTCGCCGCCTTGCGGAGGCGCTGTGAGAAGCAGCAGGGGCTCGCCAGGCGAAGGTCTCCGGCAGCGAGTGGTCGTCGGCGTAAAGTCCGTGGACCCGCCCGGCATCCTCGGCGGCGGCATCCTCCTCCTCCTCCTCGCCCGGTGGCTCGCGACCCAGCGCCTGCAGCTGCGACCCCTTTTCTCTGGCGTCTCCGCTCCTGCGGCGCCTCTGCTCCCCTCGGCAGCGCCACCTCTTACCGCGGCCTCGGCCGCGATTCGAGATCCCGGAGTGCCTCGAAGAGGACCCGGCAAGCGTCGGGGAGGAAGTTGCAGCGATCTGCAGATTTCCGCCCGCCTCCGTTTGGCGGACTCCTCCGCAGCCTCTGCCTCCTCGGGCGTCTGGCCGAACTCTCCTGCCGCTGCGGCTGCAGCGGCCTCTTCAACCCGAGAAGCTATGTCTGCGAGCTCCTGGTCCGTGGTGTCTGTGTCAGCCCGGGTCTCGTCCTTGTTCTTCGCCACCTCCTCAAGGTTGTCGAAGAAGTTGAGAACGTCTATTAGCTCAGGCAGAATCCATATCGCTCCGCGCCCGTGCGGAAATCGCCTTGCGGGCATCATGGCGAGGCGATCGAGCTGTCTTTGTTGAGAGGGCACCACTCCCGGGAAGGTCTGAACCACTCTGGATGGGCGGGTCGTGTTGAAGAGTTCCCGGACCATCCCCTCGGCTCCGGCGTCGTGAAGTTGAAGTTCAGCCGGGCGCAGCCTCATTATATCCTAGCGCCGCCCGTACTCGAGGCCAGCCTTTTCCTGTCTTGGAGTGGGGCAATGCGGCGGCGGAGGAATCTGTGCCTACCTCTGCAGCGGATAGATTTGCTGCTCGAGCGAAGAATCCAGGCGAGGCAGCGTCGAGCTTGATATCGTCCGAATCAGCTCGCTCCGGTCTCTGCCCGCGCCACGATAGGCGTTGTCTTGCCGTAGCGATGAAGAACTGCGGCTCGTCTTCAACGACCCAGCACCGGTCGGCATGCCCTCCTCCCACTTGCGGAGCTCCCGGCAATCGACTCCCTTCAAGTTGAAAGCGAAAAACCCAAGAAATCCCTCCGGAGGGGGCGCTGCTCTGCTGGGGAGTGAAGTGCCTAAACAAGCGCTTCGTTTGGCTGTATCCTATAAAGTTTTCGCACATATGTCGAAAACCGCCATCATCAGGATGGCGTTGGGGGTGAAAGTCAAGAAGGTGGAAGCCGTATGTGTGCATAATGTCGCGAAGAAATCGAAAAAGGGGACAAAGACCGCGATGAAAGAAGGCTGCGAAGAAATAGTACCCTTGGGATAGTTGTCCATGGTGGCGGCGGATGAGCTCTGGTCGAGGATGCGCCTTGGTCTTCTTGGCCCGAAACAGTAATGTTGCCCCGAGAGTTCCCTTACGCCGAGCAGCGGCGGGAAAGGCGACGTCTGCTTCCGCATCGAGGCGACCGCCGCCTTCTCGGTTTCTCCTTCTTGGTCTTCTCCGCCTTCCCTTTCCCTTCGGTCTTGGGGCCATGGCGGGCGGCGAGGAAGGAAGGCGAAAAGTCGGCGGCGCCGCAAGCGCAAAGGCGGCGGAGGAGATGCGGAGCGCGAGCACAAAGGGATTTACGGAGGAGGAAGAAGATGCAATGAAAGCGAAGGAGAACGCGCTGCTTCCTCTGTTTTATGGGGGAAGTGGGGGCGTTCCGCTCTTCTCATTAAAAGCGTGGAGCACGTCCCATCCTGACGCTGTCGGCGTCTTTGTTGCAGGGGGAGGCGGCGGCGAAGTGGAGTCGACGCGCCGTGGGCCTCGTGTGCCGTGCACTGTTTTGGGCCTGGCCCAACAGCGCTTCGGCTTCCGTGTGTGGCCCGAGCCGGGGGCTCTGTCGATTGTACTAAGGTAGGGGTACCTCGGTACCCCAACGTGCTGCAGGCAGTTGCAGCTCCGCAGCTAGATCTACCACATGCTTGCGGAGACCATTCTGCTCCATATCAAGCCATTCAAGAACAAAGTGTACAAGGCAAGATCAAGACCCGGCAAGAGGAGCTTGCCGGGAGGGCCGTCGAGGCTCAAGGTTACCTCGCTCACGCAAGGCCTGGCGAGAGGAGCTCGCCGGGGAGACTAGAAAGATTACATCGTAGAAGACCGCCTCGGCGCTATCACAGCGTCGGCGAGGCCGAGGGGCGGCAAGTTACAAAGCCGACAAGCTTCCGGGTCCGGCAAGATCAAGACCCGGCAAGGTACTTGCCGGAGGCTGCGCTGCGTGCCGCACTCGGCTCATCGCCTGCAGCGTCGCCTTAAGCTCTCTCGAGGGCAGCGTGGCGGATGGCTGTGCTGCTGAGGGTGCGGTGGCACTCCACGGTGGTGGATCCATCACCGTGGCAGAGCCGAACGCAAGGCGGGAGCTTTTGGGGTCGGCGGCGGGCATTAAATGCCTTTGTCCCCCAACTGTCAAAGTAGGTAGAAACCCTTGTTCCCTTGTTTCCAACTACCACCTCTTTTACATTTTACCCCTTTCTCCTCGTTGACACCTGTTGGTGACCCCTTGGCACTATAAAAGGAGGCCCATGCACAGCGTGGGGAGGTTGAATCCTGCGACTCCCGCTCGGTGTAGGCACTCTTGTAGCTCTTCAAGCTCCGAGCACAATACAACACAAAAGCAGATGAGGGTTTCTGCGTCCGCCAGCGGCCGAAGCTGGGTAAAATCCGCCCGCGTGCATCGCCTCGATCTGCTCTCTGTGCCTCCTCCGCCTCGTACCGCACTCACGAAGGGCCCGGCCCCATAGGTGCTTTCTGCGGCGGGTCTCCTCCGTCCGTCCCGACGCCGAGACCCGGCAAGAGGCTTGCCGGGAAAACCGTTCGAGCTCAAGATTACATCACTCACGCAAGGCCTGGCGAGAAGGCTCGCGGGGAGACTAGAAAGATTACATCGTAGAAGACACGCCTCGGCGCTATCTCAGCGTCCCGCGAGGCAATCGAGAGGCGGCAAGTTACAAAGCCCGACAAGCTCCGGGTCAAGCAAGATCAAGGCCCGGCAAGGTACTTGCCGGGAGAGGCTGTTTGTGTGCCCGCCTCCAGCTCATCACCTTGCAGCGTCGCCTTGAGCCCTCTCGAGGCGCGTGGCGGATGGTTGTGCAGCACTGGGGTGCGGTGGCACTCCGGTGGTGGATCCATCGCCGTGGCGAGCCACAGGCCTTAAAGGCGGGAGCTTTGGGGTCGGCGGCGGCGGGCATTAAATGCCCTTGTCCCCTCTTGTCAAAGTAGGTAGAAACCCTTTGTTCAAGCAACTATCGCTCCTTTGTTCCCTTTTGTTCCAACTACCACCTCCTTTACATTTTACCCCTTTCTCCCTCGTTGACACCTGTTGGTGACCCCTTGGCACTATAAAAGGAGGCCCATGCACAACGTAGAAGGAGGTTCGGCTGGTTCGATTCACTCAACACAACACCACCATACGCTCGCATTCTTGAGCAAGATCAAATGCAAACACAAAGCAGCAGTAGGGTTTTACGCGTCCATCGCGGCCCGAAGCTGGGTAAAAATCCGCGCGTGCATCGCCTCGATCTGCTCTCTGTGCCTCCTCCGCCCTCGTGCCGCACTCACGAAGGGCCCGGCCCCATAGGTGCTTTCGGCGGCGGGTCTCTCCCCTCCGTCCCGACATCTGGGCGCGCCCGGTAAAGCGTCGAGGTTATCGCGGACCTAATCCGGCGTTCGCAGCGGCGCGTTCTTCATCAACCTCTCGACTTCGCCGGCAACTTCGCCGGCAATGCGCCATGGCCCGAGCGAGGGCCGAGGTTGAGACCGTCTGCGTCTCACCCGCCGCCACCGGAACCAGCGGTAAGCGGAGAAAACGCCAACGGAAGGTGGACACACGGCGAGGAGCACTCGCGGCGCCACCGAATCGAGAGCAGACGGATGACCGCGCCTCGGTCTCCGTGGATCCACGTCCATCTCAGCGCCGCGGCGACCCAGCAGCGCCGTGCCACGGAGGTGGTACTACGCATCTTTGGGGCAAGAACATGCGAGCTCGCGGGATGCTCCGGACCGCTGTCCATGCATGAGCAAAGCGAAAGTGCGGGGCAGAGACCACTCCCTATCGCTACTAAGTCCGAGCATATCCGTTCCTCGCTGCTCACCCGCTCCCCTCCACTCCAGCAAGCGCATCTCCCTGGAGCGCTACGCTGTCGTCGAGGACGCGCCATCGAGTTCCAAGTCCGGCAAGGACGGCTCTGGTGCACACTCCGACAAGCGCCGCTCCTCGGAGCGCTCTAAGCGGCGAGGCAGCTCGGTGCTCGTTCGGCAAAGCGCCTCTCCGGGCGCTGCGCTGCCATCGAGGACCAGCGCCATCGAGCTCCACCGGCAAGCGCAAGAAACAAGAAATAGAAAAGATAAGTTGCTCGAGCTTTTGTGCGAGCACTCCTTAGTGCATGCTTTTTATGTTATATCCCTCGTGCATTACGTCCTTTGTCGCGCCAAAACCTGCGCGGAGGAGCCTGCCCGTGGATAGCCGCGCCCTTACCTTGCTTGAGCACACTCAGCGAGTTAAAAGTGAGCGCGACAAGCTTGGCGCCCTTGTTTAGTTTTCGAGTCTGCTCAGCAAGCTAAGTGCGTCGCGACTAAACAGCGGCAAGGTTGCTTGCCGGAAGCAACACCAACCAGCGGAGCTGCTGATGTTCCGCACTCGCAAGTGTGTTAAGCACCGGCAAGTTCCTAGAAGCGTAGGGTAAAAGCGCACAAAGGATGTAAAGTAGAGGTGTAGCGGCAAGCCTTGCCGTAAGGTGTCCTTCATTATGAGAGACTTGTCTTGTGAGAGGAGCCAAGTCGTGGTCCAGCTGCGCCCTTGCCTTGTTTCGAGTCCGCTCGGCAAACACGCCGCTGCAGTTGGCCCGGCAAGGTTGCTTGCCGGAAGCAACACCAGCCCGGCCGGCTCTTGATGTTCCGCACTCAGCAAGCGTGTTAGCGACGGCAAGCTCCCGAGCGTGAAGTGCAAACATCACGAAGGGCAAAAGCGGCATCGTGTTGCAAAGTCACTGCGGAAGATTTATATACATATCGTGTACATGATGAAGCTGTTGCAGATCTATCTCGGCTGTTTTCATGGCTGAAATTGCAGCAACAAGGAGAAACGAAGAAGCGCACCAACACAGGCCCGGCAAGCCGGGGTTGCGGGGAACTGCGAGTGCCAAGATTCCTTCCCAGCAAGCCAGCGTTCTGGGGGCTACTAAATCTAAGATTCGTCTCCGGCAAGCGAGTTCTTTGGGGGCTGCTATATCGAATAAGTTTTTCATCCTCGTCATGCATCCTCTTATGGACGGGAAGCGGGGCTGCGTCTTTGAGCAGCGTGCCTTGTAAAACCGTCTTGAGGAGGAGCCAAGTAAATGGCCCGTCGCGCAGCTTGGTTTGTTTCCGAGCACACTCAGCGGTCTAAAGTCTTGCCCGCGACAAAGTTGGCGCCCTTATTCACGTTTTGATCGCGCTCAACAAACACAAGTGCGTTGCGACCGGCCCGGCAAGGTTGCTGCCGGAGGCAACACCAACCAGCGAGCTGGCGATGTCCCGCACTCAGCAAGCGTGTTAAGCGCCGCACAAGCTCCCGAGCATAGGGTAGGAACATACAGGTCACGAAGTCAAGTAAAAGACTTCGATCCGGCAAGCTTTCCCTCTTTTCATTAAAAACATCCTAGTTTAGTACAAGTCCATAGAGGATGAAAAACATGATAGAGAGGATTACAAGTTTTTAAATGCAGCTAAGGCCGAGGGCTTACAAATTAAAAGATAAGATGCCGTAACCCTTCTCCTGTTTCCTGTTAGGAGGTAGGTCAAGAGCCCCGCAAGAAGAAGCTTGCGGGGAAGGAAACAAGAAGCTTGCGGGAAGAACAAAGGGCGCCTAGGAGGCGTGGCGGTGGCGCCTTTGCGGCCTGGGGTGGCGTGCCCTCGAGGAGCTCGCAAGGTGGCGGGCATGGGGCGCATCCCGGAGGCTCTGAGCGCCAAAAGACACCAAGAGAACTTCGAGGGCGGCCGGAGCTTGGCGGAGGCAGCGTCGGGAGGCGAGCTTGAAGGCGGGGTGGTGGGGCGTCGATCTGTCAAGGGCTCCTCGCCCTCGTACTCGGCATGTGACCTTGCCACCCTCCCCCTCTTCCTCTTCTGCTGCCTCCCTCGCCCGGCCGCCCAAGAGGCGGCCCGGGGAGTTCGAGGCGGCGACCGGATTCAGGGGTCGCGGTGGCCTTGAGCAGCGATGTCCGGCGCCTAGTCGGACCCGCCATCCCCTCGTCGCCGCTGTCGCTCCCCTCCTCGTCCTCTCGCTCGAGGAGGACCTTCGCTGCTCCAGACTGTCCACAACATCTCACCCGGGTCCCGTAGTCCCGAAGACCTTGGCGAGAAGGTGCCCCTCCATTAACGAAATGGAGGTAAACCCCGCCGTCAAGCTGTGGATCGGCGACGTCTTCCACCCTCGGTGAAAGTACATCACGCCGGGGCTGGGGACCACGACACTCACTCGAGTGCCGCTGATCCCGCAGCCCTCATGCATAACTCCATCACGTCGGGTGGATCCGGTCCCATCGGCGTCCTTGACAGGGGCGGCAGCGGAGGCGCCCGGCGGCGCTCGGCGCAGCTTGATGAAAGAACTCCCGAGGATCGTCTCTAGTATGGACCGCCTCGTGGATAGGAGGCGTCGGGGAGGCAGGGGCGCATCGCCACGGCCGCCTCTCCTGACCGCCTCGCCACGCCCTCGGCCTCGTCATGGCCTCGCCCCTACCTCTCCCCTCGTGGCCGGCTCCGCCTGCAGGTCTTGAGATAAGGAGAGAGTCGCTACTGGAGGCGACCCTCGCTGCCACCGTCGAAGAACAGGATTCCCTCCTTCCATGGCGAAAAAAAGAAGAGCAGAGCTGAAAGCGAAGGAGAAGAGAAAGTGTGAGATCGTTCGCCCCTTCCGCCCTTTTAAAAGGCGGGGTGAAACTCAACCGCCCCTTCGACCAATCAGGAGGCGAGGAGGGCAGAGCGGGGGCCGACTCGCCGTCTTCGCCCGTGGCTCGGTCTCCCACCTTCGCCGCCCACCCCGTGCATGAGGGCGCGTGGCGGCGGCGCGGGCGGCGGGTGAAGTGACCTCGCCTGCGCCACGATCCGCAGGGTGGATGCCTTAAAGACCGCACCCACCCCCCACGTCTCCCCACGCCCGCAATTGGCGTGCCGTTGCAAGGCCTTGGTGGGTGCGAACCAATCTGTCGCGGACCCAGGCCACAGCGTGCCGTGCCTTTGTTTTGGGCTGGCCCAACAACGCTTCGGCACCGTGTATGGCCCGGCCGGGGCTCTGTCGGTGTACTAAAGTAGGGGTACCTTAGTACCCGAACTTGTCTGCAGGCGATCGCAGCACTCCTGCAGCAAGGCTTGCCAGGCGTCATAAAACCTCCTGCTCCATATCAAGCCATTCAAGAACAAAGTATACAAGATAGAAGATCGAGACCCGGCAAGAGGAGCTTGCTTGGGAAGGCCGTTCGAGGCTCAAGATTACATCACTCACGCAAGGCCTGGCGAAGGGAGCTCACCGGGGAGACTAGAAGATTACATCGTGAAGACCGCCTCGGCGCTCGGCGTCGGCGAGGGCGGGGAGGCGGCAAGTTACAAAGCCCGACAAGCTCCGTGTCCGGCAAGATCAAGGCCCGGCAAGGTACTTGCAGGAGAGCTCTGTGTGTGCCCGCCTCCAGCTCATCGCCTGGCGTCGCCTTGAGCCCTCTCGAGGCAGCGTGGCGGATGGGCTGTGCAGCACTGAGGTCGGTGGCACTCCGCGGTGGTGGATCCATCGCCGTGGCGAGCGGAGCAGCAAGAGGCGGGGAGCTTTTGGGGTCGGCGGCGACATTAAATGCCCTTGTCCCCTCTTGTCAAAGTAGGTAGAAACCACTGTTCAAGCACTATCGCTCCCTTTGTTCCCTTGCTTTGTTCCAACTACCACCTCTTTTACATTTTACCCCTTTCTCCTCGTTGACACCTGTTGGTGACCCCTTGGCACTATAAAAGGCCCATGCTAGCGTAGAAGGAGGTTCGGCTGGTTCGATTCACTCAACACAACACCACCATACGCTCGCATTCTTGAGCAAGATCAAATACAAACACAAAGCAGCAGTAGGGTTTTACGCGTCCATCGCGGCCCGAAGCTGGGTAAAAATCCGCCCGCGTGCATCGCCTCGATCTGCTCTCTGTGCCTCCTCCGCCCTCGTACCGCACTCACGAAGGGGCCCCGGCCCCATAGGTGCTCGCGGCGGGCGGGTCTCTCTCCCCTCCGTCCCGACATTCGGTGTTGCCCTGAGAACGAGATATGTGCAGCTCCTATCGGGATTGTCGGCGCATCGGGCGGCTTTGCTGGTCTTGTTTTACCATTGTCGAAATGTCTTGTAAACCGGGATTCGAGACTGATCGGGTCTTCACGGGAGAAGATCTATTCCTTCGTTGATCGCGAGCTTGTCATGGGCTAAGTTGGGACACCCCTGCGAGGTATAAACTTTCGAGAGCCATGCCCGTGGTTATGTGGCGGATGGGAATTTGTTAATGTGCGGTTGTAGATAACTTGACACCAGCTCGAATTAAAACGCATCAACGCGTGTGTAGCCGTGATGGTCTCTTTTGGTAGTCCGGAAGTGGACACGGTTTTACGGGTTATGTTTGGCGTAAGTAGGTGTTAGGGATCACCTCTTGATCATTGCTAGCTTCACGACTGTCCCGCTTGTTCTCTTCTCGCTCTCATTTGCGTATGTTAGCCACCATGTCATGCTTAGTCGCTGCTGCAACCTCACCACTTTACCCCTTCCTTACCCTTTAAGCTTTGCTAGTCTTGATACCCTCGTGGCTCACAGATACTTCTAAAACTAGTTTGTAGGTGCCGATGAAACCGTGCAGGTGACGCATCCGAGCTCAAGGAGGAGCTCGATGAAGATCTTGCCCTTTGTGTTGTTTCGTTCTAGTTGATCATTAGTGGAGCCTAGTTGGGGTCGATCGGGGACCTTTGTCGCATTTGGGGTTCTTCTTTTATTTTGGTTCCGTAGTCGGACCTTGATTGTATCTGGATGATGTAATGCTTTATTCATGTATTTGTGTGAAGTGGCGATTGTAAGCCAACTATGTATCTCTTTCCCTTATGTATTACATGGGTTGTGTGAAGATTACCTCACTTGCGAAATTGCTTTCAATGCGGTTATGCCTCTAAGTCGTGCTTCGACACGTGGGAGATATAGCCGCATCGAGGGTGTTACAGGTTTAGCCTCTACGATCTCGTGGTAGATCAACTCTTGTAATACTCATATCATCAAGATCAATCAAGCAGGAAGTAGGGTATTACCTCCATCGAGAGGGCCTAAACCTGGGTAAACTTCGTGTCCCCAGCCTCCTGTTACCATTAGCCTTAGACGCACAGTTCGGGACCCCCTACCCGAGATCCGCCGATTTTGACACCGACACCTGCGGCTGCACCGACCTTCAATCCGGAGCATATCGTGCCATCGGAGGACGGGTGGATGGACCCCTCCAAGGAGACCGCACCCTTAGCGGCGATAGAGCCGAACACTAAGCTCACCTCCTATGAGGCCGGTGTCATCGGACCCTCGGACTCATCTCCGGCTACAGGCTCCGAACCGTGTGCGTCTGTGCCTATCGAATCCGATTGGGCACCGATCATGGAGTTTACCTCCACGGATATCTTTCAGCACTCGCCCTTGGGCGACGTGCTAAATTCATTGAGGTATCTCTCCTTGTCAGGAGACTCTTGGCCGAACTATGTCCGGCTGGAGTGGGAAGCGGACAACGAAGAAATTCATTCCCCACCCACCACCCACTTAATAGCCCGCCGATGACTTAACCGGCGTGCTTGACTTCAACTCAAAAGACATCAGCGGTATGGACGCGATGTAGGAGAAGAAGCGAAACCACCGCCCATTGAGGCGCTGGACAGCCACCTCATCATATGATATATATATGGTGGACACGCCCAAAGAAGGCGATGGCGATGAGGCAACGGAGGATATTCCCGCGGAGAAGCAATCTAAGCACCGCCATCATAGGCGCCGCTCTAAGCCCCGCCATAGCAAAAATAGCAATACTCGCACAAGAGACGACAGCAACCCGGATGGTGCCGAAGACGAAAACGATCCCGCCCAGCTAGGCTTCTTGCAGGCCAAACGAGAGGATGGGCAATCTAGCCCTAAGGAACAGGCAATGGATGGAGAATCAGAGGATGACAATTACATGCCCCTCTCCGAAGACGAAGTGAGCCTTGGCGACGAAGAATTCACCGTGCCTGAGGATCCCGTCGAGTAGGAGCACTTCAAGCGCCGGCTTATAGCCATGACGTCTACTACACAACCTTCTTCTCGTAGACGTTGTTGGGCCTCCAAGTGCACAGGTTTGTAGGTCAGTAGCAAATTTCCCTCAAGTGGATGACCTAAGGTTTATCAATCCGTGGGAGGCGTAGGATGAAGATGGTCTCTCTCAAACAACCCTGCAACCAAATAACAAAGAGTCTCTTGTGTCCCCAACACACCCAATACAATGGTAAATTGTATAGGTGCACTAGTTCGGCGAAGAGATGGTGATACAAGTGCAATATGGATGGTAGATATAGGTTTTTGTAATCTGAAAATATAAAAACAGCAAGGTAAGAAGTAGTAAAAGTGAGTGTAAACGGTATTGCAATGGTAGGAAAGAAGGCATAGGGTTCATACTTTCACTAGTGCAAGTTCTCTCAACAATAATAACATAGATAGATCATATAACAATCCCTCAACATGCAACAAAGAGTCACTCCAAAGCCACTAATAGCAGAGAACAAACGAAGAGATTATGGTACGGTACGAAACCACCTCAAACTTATCCTTTCTATTCTATCTATTGAAGAGTCCATAGTAAAATAACATGAAGCTATTCTTTCCGTTCAATCTATCATAGAGTTCATACTAGAATAACACCTTAAGACACAAATCAACCAAAACCCCCATGTCACCTAGATACTCCATTGTCACCTCAAGTATCCGTGCGCATGATTATATGATATGCAGCACACAATCTTAGATTCATCTATCTAACCAACACAAAGTACTTCAAAGAGTGCCCCAAAGTTTCTATCGGAGAGTCAAGATGAAAACTTGTGCCAACCCTTATGCATAGGTTCATGGGCGGAACCCGCAAGTTGATCACCAAAACATACATCAAATGGATCACGTGATATCCCATTGTCACCATAGATAAGCACGGCAAGACATACATCAAGTGTTCTCAAATCCTTATAGACTCAATCCGATAAGATAACTTCAAGAGGAAAACACAATCCATTACAAGAGAGTAAAGGGGGAGAAACATCATAAGATCCAACTATAATAGCAAAGCTCGCGATACATCAAGATCGTGCCACAGAGAGAACACGAGAGAGAGAGAGAGATCAAACACATAGCTACTGGTACATACCCTCAGCCCAGGGTGAACTAGTCCCTCCTCATCATGGAGGCCGGGATGATGAAGATGGCCACGGTGAGGATTCCCCCTTGGCGAGGTGCGGGCAGGCTCTGAGAGGTTTTTGGTGGCTACATAGGCTTGCGACAGCGGAACTCCCGATCTATCTTCGTATTCGATGCTTTTAGGGTATCTGAGGAATATATATCACGAAAGAATCGATCGGGAAGCCACGAGGGCCCACGAGACAGTGCGCCCAGTGAGGTGGGTGCGCCCTCCTATCTCTGGCCTCCTCGAAGCTTCCACAGCTTGTACTCCAAGTCTCCCGGATCATGTTCGTTCCAAAATCACGCTCCGAAGGTTTCATTCCGTTTGGACTCCGTTTGATATTCCTTTTCTTGAAATCTTTGAAACAGGCAATACAATAGACAATATAAATTTGGGCCTCCGATTAATAGGTTAGTCCCAAAAGTAATATAAAAGTGTATAATAAAGCCCATAATCATTCATAACAGATAATAAAATAGCATGAATGCTTCATAAATTACGTTGGAGACGTATCAAGCCACTGCAAAAAGACTGAAGAAAAAGCAGCAGTAACTTCAAGCTGACCAAGATCTGCTAACTGATATATGGACCGAGGTCCTGGCAGCCAAGGAATACGGACTCGAGCGCCCTAACAAAAGTTACCCAAAGCACATGTTGCTACCTCAACTTGAAGAGGAGGCATTAAAGTCTACACTACCAGCGCACGATGCGGCTGACCGGCCACCTTGTGGCCGAGACAAAGTGGCGTATCAGCCCGAAATCAAGCCCGCACCCCGTCGCCAATCAAGCAAAAACACTAAGGCCCGGGGCTACACACAGGACCTGCGAGACGTATTGGAAAACAAAGCAGGACAGTCAAGATCGATCTACAGATCACGATGGCGCGCCCCAACGCGTGATGATGACCGTCATGTTAGATATACAAAAAGCAAATTTGTCCAGGCCGAATACAACAAACCAGACTCATTTGAACCGCGTCGTGATGTAGCCTGGCATAGAGGCACCGCACACCCCCTATGCTTCACTGATGATGTAATGGATCATGAATTCCCGTGAACATTGATTCATATGATGGTACAACAGACCCCGCGGTATGAATTTCCTCCTCCACATTCACATGGCCAGCGGTGATGATCTACATGCCATCAAGTACCTCCCACTAAAACTCAAAGGACCGGCTCGACATTGGCTTAATAGCCTGCCGACAAACTCCATTGGCAGTTGGGAGAACCTGGAAGATGCATTCCTTGAAAACTTCCAGGGCACTTGTATGCGACCACGGATCTTGATAACAAGTCACATAACCCAATAGCCCGGAGAGTCAGCCAGGAAATATTGGACTCGGTTCCTAACTAAAAAGAACCAAATTGTCGACTGTCCGGATGCCGAAGCCTTAGCGGCCTTTAAACATAACATCTGCAACGAATGGCTCACCCGACACCTCGGCCAAGAGAAGCCGAAGTCCATGGCAGCCCTCACGACACTCATGACCTGCTTTTGTGCGGGCGAGGACAGCTGGCTGGCTCGTAGCAACAACACATCAAGAAACTCTAGCAATTCAGATGCCAGAGATAGCAACGGCAAGCCACCACGGAACAGACACAAGCGTCGCAACAATGGCGACAACGCCGAAGACACATCAGTCAATGCCGAATTCAGTGGCTCTAAGTCCGGTCAGCAGAAAAAGCCATCCAAAAGAAACAATCTGGGCCCGTCTAGTCTGGACCGCATACTCGATCACTCATGTCAAATTCACGGCACCCCCGATAAACCAGCCAACCACACCAACAAAGAACGCTGCGTGTTCAAACAGGCCGGCAAGTTGAATGCCGAAAACAAGGAAAAGGGCTGCATAAGCGATGGCGGCGAGAGCCCGGCCGCCCGAACAGGGGAGGACAAAGAAATTTCCTCCCGGTGAAAGCGGTGAATATGATATCGCAACCCATATTCCCCAAGCGGGAGCAGGCGTGCAATAAGGGGCGTCTATGCGATGGAGCGGTCGCCCCAAAGTTCAACCCATGGTCTTCTTGTCCGATCACTTTCGACCGCGAGGACCATCCTACCGATATCCGTCATGGAGGTTCGGCCACATTGGTCCTCGACCCCATCATTGTGGATTCCATCTCCTACGAGTTCTTATGGATGGTGGCAGCCTTTGAACCTGCTCTATCGGAATCTGATGTGCAAAATGGGCATCGACCCCTCAAGGAACAAACCCACAAAAACCACCTTTAAAGGTGTCATACCAGGTGTAGAGGCCTGTTGCATGGGCTCAATCACACTGGAAGTGGTCTTCGGATCGCCGGACAACTTTCATAGCGAGGAGTTAGTCTTTGATATCGCCCCCTTCCGCAGTGGCTATCAGGCACTGCTCAGACGAACCACATTTGCCAGATTCAATGCGGTCCGCATTATGCATACCTCAAGCTCAACATTCTAGGACCTCACGGGGTTATAACAGTTAATGGAAACACAGAGCACTCGATCCGTACGGAGGAGCACACTGCGGCCCTCGCAGCAGAAGTACAAAGCAGCCTTCTCAGGCAGACCACCAATTCGGCGATAAAGCCCCCGAACACCGTCAAGCGAGTCCGGAGTACCCTGCAATAGGATCGTCCGGCACATCTAGAGCTCGCCTAGCAATTCGGCCCCCGTCCTAGTCCCAGTCAAGTGAAAAAATATGTGCCGCGCGTACATAATTACGCACTCAAAATACCATGGGCATAGGCGGAGGCACGGCTACGACACGGTCCACAATGCGGCTCAACCACCCCAGGATCCGTATATGTTTACACCTTTTCTTTTCAGGTCCCTATCTTCGGAGGCTCTTCCGATAGCCAGACTATCAGACCAATAGCGGGACGGACACAACAGGGAGACAAGAAGCTCTGGCGTACAAGGGAATCCCCAGGTGGTCTCTGATAACGATCGCTATACCTGTTTTACATACCCGCACATAGCTCGCTCTTGGTCAGGACGTGTCAAACAGTCCTGTTCCGCTTCTCGCACTACTTGTACACATATGCCTTGACATATTATTCAAATAACAATGGAAAATAATGTACATCGTCAGCTTACTATTACATTTCTTTATCCTTTTCCTTTACTGTTTATTTATTCCAAATTGCACCCGTACATTTTGGTACGTCCGGCTCGCCAGGGGCTTCAATGTACCCCATAACACGGCAAGAAAAGTCCGAACACTTTCGACAGTGCGGCACCCCGAACTTATAGCATTATATGCATCAGCTCCGAATCATGTCTTGTGTCAATAGTTGGGTTTGCCCTGCTCCCATGTTTTGGTACCTTACGTTCTGCTATATCGGCTAAGGTAGCATAGGGAGAACTACTGCGATTGTGTCTCGGTTCTTCCGGACGAGCACTTCAGTAGAGAAAGCCAAAAACTGACTGTCATGATGAGGCAAGAGCTGGTCTTTGTTCGAGAGGTCTCAAATCCTTAAAGATTTTTTCCGCTTCGGGCGAGGAATCGTCCTTGTCCGATTTAGGCATGCATAGCGCCCCAAGTTCGGCCTTCTGAATACTAGGGGCTTTGCCAAAATTTAAAAATGTAGACTTCTATGGCTAAGTGAGAGTGATAAAGCTGTATAGTCCGATTGCCTTGTTCGCTGCGCTAAACACCTCCTTAAAGGACCAAATTTTTTGGATAAAGATTTTTTAGATTTATCGAACACCCCAAAGATACTAGTTACATGGGGGCGGCCGACGGTAGCCAACTCTCGGACTTTATAAGCGGCCGCCTGAAGGTAATATTTTAAATCAACAAGCGTTATATAAGCGCACATGAACTCGTTTTCATATTACAGGATGACATGAGTACATTCATTCAAATATTACATCCTTAGCACATTCCTCCGCCACAAGGCGGGCACCCTTCAGGACATTATCATAATACTATTTGGGGTGGCGATGCTCCTTGCCCTTCGGCGGCCCCTCCGTCACCAGCAACTCGGCATCCATCTTCGCCCAGTGCAATTTCGCACGGGCCAAGGCTCTGCGCGCACCTTCAATACAGACTGACCGCTAAATGACTTCAAGCCCGCGGACGGGCACTCACAGCTCACTACAAGGCGAAGTAGCTCTTTGGCGAGGCTCGCTAAACCTGGCCGGACTATGAGGTCCTTCATAGGCGATTCGGCGCGTTGTCGATTCGACCGGTTGCTTCACTGGTCGCTCAAAAAGCATCGGATGTTCGGCCCCAATATATTGGCACGAGAACAACTTCTCCGTCGAGCTCCTTCCTCGGCTTGGTAGAACTTCTGCGGCATCGAGAGATGCGATCTGGCGAGATCTGCGAATGCTCTGGAGAGCTCAAATTCGGAGTAAGTAAAAAGAAATTCTCCTTCACATGCTTGCTTTGCATATTGAATGCCTTACCCGCCGCAATCTTCTTGGCCGCTTGAACCTCTTGGAGGGCCTTTTGGGCTTCATCTTTGGCATCATGTGCACTCTGGCGGGCCTTCGCAAGCTTGGACTCTTGCGCCTTAGAGTCACGCTCCAAGGACTCGTATTTTTTGACGAAGTCCTGAAGCTCTTGCTGGACTTCGCCAACCCGAGCCTCTTGTTTCCCACGCTCGGTGCGCTCCTTGGCCACTTTGTCCTCGGCCTCGGACAACACGTTCTTAAGGGCCGCCACTTCAGTCGTGGCCCTTATTGACATTTATGATGCTTCTATTAGCATTAACAATTTTTCCTTTATATGGCATACAGACAGGGCATTGTGTACCTTTGTTTTCCTCGAGCTGCCTCTTCACGAGGCCGAGCTCTTCCTCGTTCTGCTCTAGGTCCGCTTGATCGAAGACCTCCAGCGGTCTGAGTGGCGGCAAGTGATGATACTGCTTATTCACATAGACATACTCTTATTAGAGTCCTGTGGATGTTATTTGATCCTCTGTTCGGCTTTTCTTTCTGAACACCAAATAGAGCATCGGGGCTACTGTCTATGCTAGGATATTTTCTCATAATTTAATTACTTACCAGAAAGCCTGTTAGGAGGCTGGCGCAGGCTTCAGTCAATCCGCTTTTGGTGGACCGAACCTTCTCAATCACCGTACTCATAGGATTATGGTGTTCTTCATCAATGGAAGCGCCCTAAAGCGCTCCCATCAAGTTATCCGATGCCTCTGGATAGACAGAGGTCATTGACACAGGCGGCTCACCCCCCTTAGCGAGGGGTTGCCTGCCTGAATCCGGAACCGCTGGAGGTTCCAGTGCAATATCCGGCTGGGGGCCAAACTTGCTGCGGTCCCCGTCATTAGAATCCTTGGGGATCTTCCCCCCCCCCCATGTGCCCGGCGTTGGGTATTTCGCCTTGGGGCGTCTCCGGAACTGTTTTCCCCTGGTCCGGTATCCTCTGAGACAACACCTCAGTGTAGTCCGTAGGCCGGGAGGGTGGCGGCCGTCCGGAGCGAATCGTTGTTCATCGCCGACGCGATCAAGGACCCATCCGAGGAGGATACGTCGATCCGTGCTTTGGACGGACTGCACGATCATAATTAACACGATAAGAAGCAATAAAGCAAAACATGACGGAAGCAATATAGTGTCCAGATACTTACAACTTCGCCAGGGGCTTGTCCCTGGGAAACCACTCCTCGTCGCTCTAGGTGGCTGTTGTGGAGTGGTCCGGAGGGAGGATCTTTCCCCTCTTGGAACCTTCGGCCTCCCCAGACGGGGGGGCCTTCCTTTTCTTATCCCCCCCTGGTTGGGGAGGGGAGGACTTTCCTCTTCCCCTCCTCGTTTTCGTTGGAGGAGTGCGCCCCGGTGTCTTCGGACGATGAGTCCATGTGCCGAAGACCTTTCCTGGTCCCTGTGGCCTTTTTCTTGGCCTTCTTCTCCGGCACCTCATAGGGCGCCGGAAACAGCATCTCTGTTAAGAGAGCGTTGCTGGATCTTCGGGCAGTGGACCTGGACAGTCAATCTGCTCCGCTGTCGCTACCTAGTCCTGTTAAATTGGCGTGGAGGCTTACATCCCTCCCACGAATATACTGGGAAAGGAACATCTTGTGAAATGTAAAGAGCTTACCGGATTGGCGGGGCACTTTGCGTTGAGTCCGAGATCCTCGGTAATGGGAGGAGGTACCTCGGCGGCCTTGAACAGCACCTTGCAGACATCTTTGTGCATCATGTTGAAGAGCTCTAACCGCGTCTGGTGTTCGGCCGGGTCAAACTCCCACCTATTGAATGCCCGTCTTTGACACGGAAGGATCCGGCGGAAGAGCATGACCTGGACCACATTGAAAAGCTTGATTTTCTTGCTTATCCTATTTTGACCGGATTCGAGTCGGTCGGCTCAATCCGGTGCACCCAGAGCTAATCCCTTCTCTTTCCAGGAGGTGAGCCGCATGGGGATGCCAGATCGAAATTCGGGGCCGCCGCCCAGTTGGCATCATGCGGCTCGGTGATATAGAGCCACCCAGATTGCCAGCCCTTCACGGTCTCCACATAGGAGCCTTCGAGCCAAATAACGTTCGGCATCTTGCCCACCATGGCGCCTCCGCACTCCGCTTGCTAGCCGACCACTATCTTCGGCATCACGTTGAAGGTCTTCAGCCATAGGCCGAGGTGGGGTTTGATGCGGAGGAAGGCCTCGCACACGACGATAAACGCCGAGATGTTGAGGATGAAATTGGGGGCCAGATCGTGGAAGTCCAGCCCATAGTAGAACATGAGCCCACGGACAAATGGGTGGAGGGGAATCCTAGTCCGCAGATGAAGTGGGCAAGGAATACAACCCTCTGTCGGATTTCGGGTTCCGGCATACCCTTGAGGTTCGAACATTAGGGTGCCGCTTGAGATCACCCCAGCCTACCCATGTTTCACTTGCCTGCAAGGATCTAAACTACTCGAAGAACAACACGGAGATACAAGATTTATCTTGGTTCGGGCCACCATTGTGGTGTAATACCCTACTCAGTTTGTGTTGTGTGGATTGCCTCTGGGGCTGATGAGGAACAGTACAAAGGAAGAAACAGGACTCGCGAGGTGTTCTTGAGTGGAATCTTGATGAAGCTGCTAGGGGTTCGATCGCCTCTCTCTCTCTCTCTCTCTCTCTCTCTCTCTCTCTCTCTCTCTCTCTCTCTCTCTCTCTCTCTCTCTCTCTCTCTCTCTCTCTCTCTCTCTCTCTCTCTCTCTCTCTCTGTGTGTGTGTGTGTGTCTTGGAGTGCAGATCCAATCAGTCCCCATCCCCTACCACATGGGTGGCTAGTCCCTATTTATAGGCAGAAGGCCGGGCCTCTTCCCAAATATTGGCGGGAAGGCGCCAACAAATAGCCATTTGAAGGGAACATCTAGTACACTTATCTGACTAAAGTTGGTCCTCGCTTTGCAAAAGACCACGGCGATGTGCCTTGGGCTCCACGATGACCTCCAGCTCTGCCGTCCTGCTGGTCTTGGTCTTGTTGCACCAAAATGGTTGCCTTTGCTTGATACCCTTGCCTGCGCTTTCCCCTTTGCACCAAAGGGAACAAGGACTCTGCCTGGCGGCGCCCGCTGGCGCCGCCTGGCCTTGAGTCGTCATGGCTTGCGTCACGGGCACCTCGTGAGTACCCACCTTGATCTCTCCGCCTCCTCGTGAGCCCGGCTGGCGAGCCGTGCTGAGAAGCCTCCTGTCGTCCGCCCAGCAATCATTCGCGAGGTCTTGAGCATGTGTTGATGTAGATGGGCGTCTTGGGCCACTCCTTGAGCAGCGCCGTGGGCGCGAGCGAACAAATCTGGGTACCCCCGTTCCCAGAACACCGACAGTAGCCCCCGGGCCCAAGGCGCGCTTGGACTTTGCTTAGCAGAGAAGCAAAGAGGCAAGTGCAAATTGCCGCGGGCCCCAATAGCCTGCGGCCTTGCGCGCCGTGTGGCGATTGATTGGACGTGGGCGTTTCTGTTCCCCCACGCCTCCTTATTTTGCGCCCCAGCTAGGCGGACCCGCCGTTGTACACAATGTCCCCTCTTCTCGCTGCTCGCGCGCCTTCTGCTCTTCCTTCTCTCGAGCTCCAGCCTCTGCTTCCAATCCAATCTCGCATCCTCCCCCTTCCTGTCGCCATGGCCCTGAAGAAAAAGGGGAAAGGGCCAAACCCTGTGCCCTCGCCCCGCCCGTCGCCGTCGGTGGCTCCCGCTGTTGACCGGTCGATCATACTCAACCGGAAGGCTCGGACAAGGTCAATTCCGCTATCGCCACCATCTTCAATGAGTGCGGGAGGACAACGGTCTGGCCCGCGTCTCACTTCTCCATTGACAGAACAATCACCGAGGTCCGGTACTTTGTCGATGCTCTGTGGGCGGGTCTGGTTCCCCCCTTTTCTGATTTCTTCAACGATGTGCTCTCTCATTACCGGATCCACATGATGCATCTGGGTCCCGAATCCATTACTCTCCTTGCCGTTTTCGCTTTTGTCTACGAGGCGATGATGGGCATCCCTCCTTCAGTTGCCTTGCTGCGCCACTTCTTCTCTCTGCGTCTCAGCGATCCTACCCAATGCTCGGGGTGTGTGAGCTTCCTTGCCGACCAGCTTGATAGCTTGATAGAATTGATTTCAGCCTTCCTCCACCCATGACGGGTTCCGTGGCGGTGGCTGTGCGTGGGCGCTGGGGTTCCCAGCCCCTGCTTTCGGAGCCAACCGTGCCTGCTATCCCCAACTCGGGCTGGGGCCAGGAGACGCTCACGAGCCCCCGGCTCGTCTTTGTTTAACATCGCTTCACGTGCTTGAGGTCGCTCGGTGTGTGGCGCCCAAGGTGGTGAAGGAGTTCCTCTGTGCCGCATTGCCCCTCTCAGCGTCATTCGGCGAATGTGGGCCTTGAGGTCGTGAAGACGCATGAGGCTCAAGAGGAAGATTTGATGCCCGAAGTGCTGAGGAAGGTTCTTATGATCCTGACTGGGGACCCTTCTCCTGGCAGCATCTGAAATGGGGGTGCCCTGCTGTACCTTTGCTCAAACAGGGCAATTTCATGAAGCAGATGCCCAGCTTCGATGAATAGGGGCTGCGTCCTGCAGGCCTTAGGGGCCCATGAGAACCAGTTGTGGTGGTTGCCCTTCCGGTTGCCAGCCGGTCCTTCCTCGAGTGGTGGAGTTGGGAGGCAAGGCGCCGAGGCTGAGGGCCACCGAGATGATGGCGCCTTGGCAGTACTCTTGAGGCGGCAGCTCCTGAGCCCCAGTGGAGAGCTGAAAATCTTGAGCCACGACTGCGGCTCTGTGGCGAAGGCCCCGGACCGGCCACCCTCCTTGGCGTGGCGTCTGGCGACGTGTCTCTGGGCGGGGCCCCTGACGCTGGGCACCTTGACGCTTCTTCCTCGTTGCAAGCTGACCCCTGCGCCGAGCTTCTGGGTCGCTTCCGTGTGGACTTCGAGGCTCTCAGAAAGAGAAGCGGGGCCTTGGGTGATGATCACCCTTGCCGCATATTGAAGCGCAGGAAGTACTTCGCCACCGATGAGTAAGCCTTTCCCTTCCCCGGTTCCTTACTCCCCTGCTGCTTTAGCTGATCATTACCTTGCAGGGCCCTTCCTGCCGAATTCACGGAGGTGGCTGAGGAGCCATCTCTCCAGGACTCACCCTCTCCACCTTCCCCAAGCGTCCCGGGCTCCAGCACTGCCCTTGCGGTGAGGCCAGCTGGAGAGGCGGGCCATCCTGTGGTGCGTCTTGGTTCCGCAGCCCTCTCGACCATCTTTCGCGAGCCCTCCCGGGGCAAAGCCAGCTTGCCCTGGGCACTTCGACTCATTGCGGAAGGCGACTGGCTGAGGTTGGCCCTGTGATCTTCCTTGGAGGGCGAATCGGTTCAGGGCGGGATTACATGGCGTCCAGGCCATCGCGGCGCCCCCAGCCCCCTGCCCAGCGGGGGAGTGCTGATCCGTGGCCCTCCTTGCGCGTCTGAGGCGGAAGGTGATGCGGAAGACATGCTCGAGCATGCTCGAGAGCGCCACGCCCTCCACCAAGGGTTCCTCTGGAGGGCGGCGGACGCGGTGAGCCGGCTTGGTGCAGAGCTTCTTGGCGGAGGCCAGCCTTGAGGCCGAGGCCTGCGCCTAGCTGAGGAGGCGCAAGCTGATGGTGGTCGTTGCCTTTGCACGCCACCAGCGTGACCTCGACAATGAGAAGGCCGGCGTGTGGCAGCTTCTCGGGAGGCCCGCTCCGGGCGTCGAGGAGGCTCGGGAGGCCAACCCGGGCGCGAGGGCCGCGAAGGCGGGCGTGGGAGCTCCGGGCTGGAGTAGCTCCTGGAGCAGGTGGAGTTGCATGGCGGCCCTTGTGTCGATGGAGGGGGCTCGGTCGATCAGGCGAGCTTGAAGCGAGATGGCAGCAGGTGGAGGCCACCGAGGCGCCACTGGAACAGGCGATTAGAGATGAGGAGCACTTTGTGGCCTGAGCGAAGATGATGTCGCCCGAGGAGGCCCGAGCCTCGAAGAAGAGATTGATTGCGGGTAGTGGCGGCTCGCTCAAACCTCGGCCGAGTTCGAGAAAGTCTTGAGGTGATCGAGTCGAGCGGAGGAAGGACCGCGCCACTGTAGGCCAAGCTGGACAAAGTGATCGGCGTCGGATGCTACACAGGGGCCGCCCTTGGCGCGGCACAAGTGAGCTAGCTTCCTCGAGGCAGTGCTTCTTCTCCACCAAAGGTGGATCTGGCCCGAGCCGTCAGCGGAATGAGGATGAGATCATGCCCGTCAGACTTTGGAGCATGTGCAGTCCCATGCTCCAGGCTCGGAAAAAGAGCCACCACGGCCTTGGGTATCATCTGCGAGGCAGCCGTTGGGGAACCTCATGTGGTCAACTATGCGGCAACCTTGATTCTTCACCGGCGTGGTGGCGCGGTGGAAGCCCGTTAAGTGTAAGACCGACAGGTTGGTGGAGGAGAGGCCGTGCCCTACTTGGCGTGCTTTCTCCGCATCTTGATCACCTTAAGAACATGGATCCCCGCCGACTTGATGCCGCCATCGCACCAGTGCCCTTGGTTGTCCGGGACAATCTGGCGAGCTGGGTGGATGACAACGTGGACGCCCTGGTTCGGGCCTTTACCACTGACGACGACGGTGTGGTTGTAGCCGCCGACAAGGACGGAGTGGTGAATGGCCCGGGCGCTGGTGAGGGTGGAGTGATGAATGACCAGGTGCTATTGGCGGTGACGTAGGAGGTGGCGAGGCGATGGCCTTGTGTGACTCCGGAGAATGTCCGTGGGAATGCATTGGGGATTTATCGATTGACCGTGTCTTTGTTCTGTTTTTACCCTGCCTGAGAGAGAGTTCGGGCTTGGCGGGGAGGTTGTAAGAGCATTTTGGGAGGAGAGCCCTCATGTAAGAACTTCGAGTTATCGTATTTGTAGACATGATATTACAGGTGTGCCCACCGGGCGGCCGATTTATGGCGAGCCGCTTTGGCTATTTACCTTTGACCCGTGGGCCTGAGCTAGCCTCGGAGGGTCGAGGTGTCTGGCGTCTCTGAATGAGCCCGTTGAACACGAAAGTAGATTTACCGAGAGGCGTGCGATGGCGATCTGGGCTGCGTTCATCTTTGGGCCTGGCCTGCTTTCGTGAGGGCTCGTGAGGGAGGTAGCTGAAGCTCGAGGCGGGCATAAGCGGTAACGAGCATGAGAGATTGCTCGAATGAGACTAAACACCCCTTCCCCGGACACACGCAAGTTTTAAGCTCGAATCCAACTTAAATCCAAACAGGGAAAAGCAACAACCAAGGGGAAAAGCAGGAAAAGCAGAAAAAGCCGCGTCCGGCACCTAGTCTAGTCTTCGACGTCTTCCCGCCAGCGCGGAGCTAAGTGCTGCCACTGGGCGTGGGTGGGAGCCCCCGAGGCCCGAGGGCGGCTCTCCTGAGACTCTGGGGCGTCTACAGCCCCACTCATTATTACGTGAGAGTGTCACGGGGCGGCGAGCTTCACGAGCCTTGGGCCTTCTTCACCAGTCTGAGGCCTTGCTTCATATCGCCAGGAGCGAGGACCCGCCTTGCGCCACACTCTATGCCACCGGCAGCAGCCGGAGGCCGAGGGCGCCGCCGATGGGATAGGCGGTGCATGAGCCAGTTCCCCGACGACCAGGTCCTCTGCCGAGTGAGGCCTGGGCACCTCCTCATGAGGGCCTACCTCTGAGGCACCCTGCTCCGGCGCCTGTGTGGGCGAGGCCGGATCTCGGCCCTCTCCTGCAGCCCCGGTGCCCTCCTCTGAGGGTGGGAGCTGCTGGATTGGGACAGCCACCGCTGCGATGACACAGTACCTCCTGCAATCCATGGTTAGCGTATGCTGTTCTGAGGGATTAGCGGTACCCGATAGTCACTGCCTCTAGCGCGGTCGACGGGGCCTTCCCTTGGCTCCTGAAAGATCTCAGCCTCGGGTGCTTATTCTCCCCAGCCTGGGCCGAGGAACTGTCCAGGGTCTTCCTCCTGCGCGTGTCCTTGATCCATCATGTGTGGCACATACGCCTCCAGGGCGTCACCCCGAATGCCTTGCTGTAGTGCCCCATGTGCCACGCGGTTCTGCTCGCGATGCCAACCTGGGAGTGGTAGCATGGCGGCTCACCAGGACCATGGGATGTAGTGGATCCCCCTTCGAAGGTCGGAGGCGGAGGTGGCGCCATTGGTGGCTAGGCGCTGAGGGCCAGGTTGGCATTGGAGTGGCCCTGGAATCCGCTAAGAGCTGTGCAGGCGTGTGTGGGGCCTCTGTGCGGTCCACCTTGGGCCTGAGGCAGCAGCTGGGTGCAGAAGGGGGGAGCCCCCGAGGCGGCGGAGCCCAGGACCTCTGCCACCCGCTCTAGTAGTACGTCGCGGCCGCCCTCTAGCAGCCTGCATTGCAGTAGTTCTCGAGCTACCATGAGCGCGGCCCTTGAGTTCGCCTGCTCTCGCCGTGAGTACGACGTCGTGGCCGCGGCGTGGCTCAAGGCCCTTGCTGCCAACCGCACCTGCCACAGTGTGAGAGCTGGTGTCGCTGACGCGTGCCTCGGCCCTGCGCCTAGCCGGACCGCGGGCTGCACAGAACCTGAGGTTGAGGTCGCTCTGAAGCAAGCGGCTCTGCGTGGGCGGGCCAGACCGCCCAGGGATCTGGGTTGCCCGTGGGGTCGCCAGACATGACGATGATGATGCGACAGGAGGCGAAACACGAGGCGAAGGAGGGCAGATTCCGGCACACCCCTACCTGGCACGCCAAATGTCGGATTTCGCGTTCCGGCAAACCCTTGAGGTTTGAACACTAGGGTGCACGCGGAGATCACACCCCCAGCCTACCCATGTTTCACCGCCTCGCAAGGATCTAAACTACTCGAAGAACAACACCAGGGACACAAGATTTATACTGGTTCAGGCCACCATTGTGGTGTAATACCCTACTCCAGTTTGTGGTGTGTGGATTGCCTCTGGGGCTAATGAGGAACAGTACAAGGGAAGAACATCCTCGCAAGGGTCTGTTCTTGGTGGGTGCGATGAACTGCTAGGGGGTTCAGTCGCCTCTCTCTCTCTCTCTCTTTGTGTCTTGGGAGCGGATCCGATGTGATCCCCATCCCCTACCCTGTGGGTGGCTAGTCCTATTTATAGGTGAAGGCCCCGGGCCTCTTCCCAAATATTGAGCGGGAAGGGCGCCAACAATTGGCCATTTTGAGGGGGAACATCTAGTACACTTATCCTGACTAAAGTTGGTCCTCGCCTACAAAAGACTCTGGCGATGACGCTGGCTTGGGCTCCACGATGACCGTCATTCTGCCGTCCTGCTGGTCTTGGTCTTGTTGCACCAAAATGGTTTCCTTTGCTTGATAACCTTGCTTGCGCTTGCCCTCTTTGCACCAAAGGGGAAACAAGGACTCTGCGCAGGCCGGCGCCCGCCTGGCCTTGGTCGTCATGGCTTGTGTCACGGGCACCTCGTGAGGTACCCCGCCTTGATCTCTCCGCCTCCTCGTGAGCCAGCCTGACGAGGCCGTGCCTGAGGAAGCCTCCGGTCGTCCGCCCAGCGAGGCTTGGCCCCTCGCGAGGGTCTTGAGCATGTGTTGATGTAGATGGGCCGTACCAGGCCACTCCTTCAGCCGCGCCGCAGGCCGCAGGCAGGCAAGTCTGGGTACCCCCATTCCCAGAACGCCGACACCCTCTCATGGGGCTCTGGAGTAGGGACGATCTGCCCTGCGTCTGGAAGCCGGCGCGCAATGTTTGCGGCCAAGTATCCGGCTTCTTGGAGCTTCGTAATGTCCTCCTCTGTAACGGAGGAGACCACCCACTTGCCTCCCACTCCGGACATGTTTGGAATGGCTTTGCGGAGAAGGTGAGAACTTGGGCGCTAGAGTTCGAGCATGCGAGAATGGATGGGCAGGGGAAGAAGAAGGCATGGGTGAAAAAGAGGAATCCATATCCCTTTATAAAGGCAGTAGAAACTATGCGCCTCCCCACTTGCCCCGTAAAATTGCTTACTCCCCAAGCGACGCGATTGATGGCGCAGTTGGGTTACCCACACCCGTTTTGACGAGAATCCCGTGATAAGGGGACACGATCTCTTCTTCGACAAGACGTGCCAAGGAAAGCGCCTCGCAATATGTGCAGTAGCTGGTTGGGAAAAACAGTTCGAATAATGACCGGGCCGAGGCATGATGTCATGCTATGAAAAGTTGTCAGCAGATTAGATTTGTGGAATATTGTGCTCTCTACGGTGGTATGTGGAATTTGTTTTGCAGAGCCGGACACAATCCCCGTGTTCAAAATCTTCTTTGGAATATTCGGAGGAGGAACCCGCCATACAATGCCGATGACAATCTGCGTGCCGGGCTCATCGTCATTGAAGCCTGGTTCAGGGGCTACTAAGGGAGTCCTGGATTAGGGGGTCCTCGTACAACCGGACTATATACTTTGGCCGGACTGTTGGACTATGAAGATACAATATTGAAGACATCGTCCCGTGTCCGGGTGGGACTCTCCTTTGCGTGGAAGGCAAGCCTGGCAATTCGGATATATAGATCTCCTTCCCTGTAACCGACTCTGTGTAGCCCTAGCTGTCGGATTTCGGGATCCGGTAGACCCTTGTGGTTCGAACACTAGGGTGCGCGCGGAGATTTCGCCCTCTACCTACCTGTTCGTTGCCGCCTCGCTAAGATCTAAACTACGGAAGGAACAACACAAAAGACACAGAGTTTATCTTGGTTCGAGCCACCATTGTGGTGTAATACCCTACTCCAGTGTGTGGTGTGGTGGATTGCCTCTTGGCCGATGATGAACAATACCGGGGAAGAACAGCCTCACGACAGTGCATTCTTTCTTTGGTGCGATGAACTGCTAGGAGGAGTTCGATCGCTCTCTCTCTGGTTTCTTGGTGAGGATCCAGATGCCTCTACCACAGGGGTGGCTAGTCCTATTTATAGGCAAGGCCACAGGCCTCTTCCCAAATATGAGCGGGAAGGGCGCCAACATTTGGCCATTTTGAAGGGGAACATCAGGTACACTTATCCTGACTAAAGTTGGTCATTGCCTGTCAAAGGCTCGGGTGGTGACGCCTGCTTGGGCTCCACAATGACTTCCTTCCTGCCGTTGGGCTGGTCTTGGTCTTGTTGCACCGAAATGGATGCCTTTGCTTGACGCTCTCACCTGCGCTTGCTCCCTTTGCACCACAGAGGAAAGGAGGACACTGCGCGGGCTGGCGCCCGACTGGCGCCCTTGGTCGTCATGACTTGCGTCATGGGCACCTCACGAGGTACCCTGCCTTGAACTCTCCGCCTCCTCGTGAGCCAGCCTGATGAGGCCGTGCCTGAGGAAGCCCCTTGTCGTCCGCCTCAATCTTGGCCCCGCGAGGGTCTTGAGCTTGTGTTGATGAAGATGGGCCATCTGGGCCCCTTGAGCCACGCCGCAGCCGCAGTAAGCAAGTCTGGGACCCGTTCCCGAAGCACGCCAGTAGCCTGGGCCAGGCACGCCGGACTTGGCCGAGTAGAGAGGCGAAAGGGCAGCCTGCGCCAGCGGCCCTAACAGCTGCGGCCTTGGGCGCCGTGTGGCGATTGATTGGGCGTGGGCGCCTCGGCAACCCCAGCGAGTTGATTAAGGCGGCATCTGTCTAGGCTTTGCCTCCTTTGCTTTCTCGGTTGCTCCTCGAGATCCCTTTCTTGCGCCTCTCCTTCCTGCCTCCGAAATCTCGAGATCTACTCCGTCCGCACGCCCTAGCAAGACATGGCGCCTTGCCAGGCCTTGGCCGGAGCTTGGTATTCGTCCGCCTTGGACTCGTCGAACGTGTCGGAGGCGAGTCTTGCCCGGGTGCGCCAGATGGCGGCGGCGCAGGGCATCGACGGGGCAAAGGTGTTCAAGGCTGGCTCTGCCCTCCCTGAGGGCCAAGGGAGCACCTTCTATCCGCTCTTTATGAGTGCCATTTGTAGGACCTGGAAGTATGTCTAGAGGGGGGGTGATTAGACAACTTGACCAATAAAAACTTAACCTTTTCCCAATTTTAGAGTTTGGCAGATTTTAGCTATTTTAGGACAAGTGAAGCAATCATCACACAATTCAAGCAAGCATGCAAAGAGTATATAGGCAGCGGAAATTAAAGCATGCAACTTGCAAGAAAGTAAAGGGAAGGGTTTGGAGGATTCAAACGCAATTGGAGAAATGGATGTTTTTGGCATGGTTCCGATAGGTGGTGCTATCGTACATCCACGTTGATGGAGACTTCAACCCACAAAGGGTAACAAAGGCTGCCTTGAGTCCAAGGAGGGCTCCACCCACGAAGGGTCCACGAAGAAGCAACCTTGTCTATCCCACCATGGCCGTCGCCCACGAAGGACTTGCCTCACTAGCGGTAGATCTTCACGAAGTAGGCGATCTCCTTGCCCTTACAAACTCCTTGGTTCAACTCCACAATCTTGTCGGAGGCTCCCAAGTGACACCTAGCCAATCTAGGAGACACCACTCCCCAAGAAGTAACAAATGGTGCGTTGATGATGAACTCCTTGCTCTTGTGCTTCAAATGATGGTCTCCCGAACACTCAACTCTCTCTCATAGGATTTGGATCTGGTGGAAAGAGGATTTGAGTGGAAAGCAACTTGGGGAAGGCTAGAGATCAAGATTCATATGGTAGGAATGGAATATCTTGGCCTCAACACATGAGTAGGTGGATCTCTCTCAGAAATGGTAAGTTGAAAGTGTAGGTTCGTTCTGATGGCTCTCTCCACGAATTAAGAGGAGGTGGAGGGGTATATATAGCCTCCGCACAAAATCTAACCGTTACACACAATTTACCAAACTCGGTGGGACCGAATTGTTAAACTCGGTCGAACCGATTTAGTAAACCTAGTGACCGTTAGTGACTTTCGGTGGGACTGACATGCATCTCGGTGAGACCGATTCGGTTAGGGTTAGGGCATAACATAATCTCGGTAAGGCCGATTACACAAACTCGGTAAGACCGATTTGTTAATAAGCTTTCTAGAGAGTTGGTCAGGTAAACTCGGTGGGACCGATTTGCTCTTTTCGGTGAGACCGAAATGTTACAAAAAGGAAACAGAGAGTTTACATTGCAATCTCGGTGGGACCGATTGCTCACTTGTTAGACCAAACGTTCTGAGGGAAGCAGAGAGATTACAACCCCATCTCGGTGAGACCGAGATCCCTATCGGTAAGACCGATTTGCTTTGGGTTTGTGGCAGTGGCCATGAATTTTGGAATCGGTGGCGCCGGATAGGAAGAATCGGTGTGACCGATTTTGGCTTTGGGTTTAGGTCATTTGTGGATGTGGGAAAGTAGTTGAGGGTTTTGGAGCATATCACTAAGCACATGAAGCAAGAGGCTCATTAAGCAACACCTCATCCCTCCTTGATAGTATTGGCTTTTCCTATAGACTCAATGTGATCTTGGATCACTAAAATGTAAAATGAAGAGTCTTGAGCTTTTGAGCTTGAGCCAATCCTTTGTCCTTAGTATTTTGAGGGATCCACTTTCATCATCCATGCCATGCCATTCATTGAGCTTTCCTGAATAATAGTCTTGGAATAGCATTAGCTCAATGAGCTATATGTTGTTATGAATTACCAAAACCACCTAGGGATAGTTGCACTCTCACCATTGTTGCCGGCCTGGTGCCTCCCTGTTCTGAGTTCTTCCTCTCTGTCCTCCGCCATTACAAGCTTCAAGCTCTGCATCTCCACCCCAACTCTGTCCTTCTTCTGGCAATCTTCGCCTACTATTGCGAGGCTCAAGTAAGGGTGAAGCCCTCAGTGGCCTTGCTGCACCACTACTTCTCCCTCCGGACCTCTCATGGTCATGTCTCTGCGTGCACGAGCTTCGTCGCGTACGGTAGCTCCATCGCCATTTCGAACCCCGGGAAGAGGATTGAGGGCTTCAGGAGCAAGTGGGTCTTGGTAGATGCTGGGCGCATCCACCCTCGGCTAATCTTGCCCACGGGGTACCCCACGTGCTCCGACGATTGGTCTCGAGTGGAGCTTGTGAACCCCCGCGCGAGGCTGGTGGTGGAGAAGATGGACGCGGATCTGAGGCCGCCAGATGGCGGCGTGGCCCGACCGACGCTCGCTCTTGAGGGAATTCCTGGAGCACCAGCTGGCTCCGCTCCGTCAGTACCCACTTCCGATGTGGAGGCCCCATCCGAGCCCCGCGGTCTTGGTCGTTGAGGATCTGGCTGCGGTTCTCCAGTCTTTGGTCGGGGGCGACGTGGCGAGGTCGGAAGGTGCTCCTACGCCCCTATTCCTCCGCGAGGACTAGGAGCAAGTAGTGGAGTCCATGCCCGTCTTCAACGGGGAAGGGCCCGTGCCCGCGGAGGCTCCCTAGGACCCGGTGGACGTGTCCTCCGGCGACTCAAGCGAAGAGAAGGAAGGGCGGAGCGGGAAAAAGGGCCTGACTCTGAGGCGACCGACGGAGAGTCGAGGTGTCGGTGTTCAGGCAGGGGTCCCAGACTTGCTCTGCGGCTGCAAGCGTGGCTGAAAGGAGGCCTAGCACAGCCCATCTTCATCAGCACAAGCTCAAGACCCTCGCGACGGGCCAAGCCTCGCGGGGTGGACGACAAGGAGCTTCCTCAGGCAGGGCCTCGTCAGGCTGGCTCACGAGGAGGTGGAGAGTTCAAGGCGGGGTACCTCGCGAGGTTCCCATGACGCAAGCCATGATGACCAAGGGCGCCAGTCGGGCGCCAGCCGCGCAGTCACCTCCCTTTCCTCTTTGGTGCAAAGGGAGCAAGCGCAGGCGAGAGCATCAACCAAAGGCATCCATTTCAGTGCAACAAGACCAAGACCAGCCGAACGGTAGGGAAGGAGTCATTATGGAGCCCAAGCAGGCGTCACCACCAGAGCCTTTGACAGGCGAGGACCAACTTTAGTCAGGATAAGTGTACCCGCTGTTCCCCTTCAAAATGGCCAATTGTTGGCACCCTTCCCGCTCAATATTTGGGAAGAGGCCTAGGGCCTTTGCCGATAAATAGGACTAGCCACCCCCAGGGTAGGGCATCCTGATCTGGACCTGACCTAGCAATCGGGATCCTCACCAAGAAACCAGTAGATAGAGCAATTGAACCCCTACCAGCAGTTCGTCGCACCAGCCAAGAACAGACCCTCGCGAGCTGTTCTCCCTTGTATTGTTCATCATCCGCCTGAGAGGCAATCCCCCACACCACACACTGGAGTAGGGTATTACACCACAATGGTGGCCTGAACCAGTATAAACCCTGTGTCTCTTGTGTTTTTCTGTTTGGTAGTTTAGGTCCTAGCGATTTGGCGAAGAACAAGTAGGCAGAGGGTTGAATCTCCGCGCGCACCCAGAGTTCAAACCTCAAGGGTCTGCCGGAACAAGAAATCCGACATTTGGCGCGCCAGGTAGGGGTGCGTCGGGATCCGCCTTCTGCCGCTTCGCGTCCCGTTGCATCATCATCACCATGTCCGGCGATCAGGCGGGCAACCCTGATCCCTGGGCGGCTTGGCCCGCCCGCACAGAGCCGCTCACCCCGGGCGACCCCATGCCCTAGGCAGCTCGCTGCCTGCAGGGCGCTGCGGGCCGTGGGCGACGCGGACAGGCCTCGACAGCTCTAACACTGCGGCAGACGCGGTCGGCAGCAAGGGCCTCCAACCACGCCGGGAGCAGGCGAACTCAAGGGCTGCACTCACGGTGGCCCGAGAGCTGCTACAGTGCAGACTGATGGAAGGCGGCCGCGACGTGTTGCTAGAGCGGGTGGCGGAGCTCCTAGGCTTCGTCGCCTCGGGGCTCACCCTTCGCACCTCTCCGTCTCGGGCCGGTGAGGCCCCGCTGGGCCCCACGTGCAACCGCGGGCTCCAAGGCTACTCCAACACCAGCGAAGCCGTCAGCACAGGGCCGGCGGCAGCATCGACTTCGCTCCCCACCAGTGAAGAAGGACTCGTCGCGACCCACGGCCCCCGTTGGCCGCCGAGCTACCATCACCAGGTTGGCACGTCAAGCAGAGCTGCATGGCACGCGGAGCCCTATGGTGCAGTCTTCGTGGTGACGGCCCCGGAAGAGTACGTGCCTCACATGATGGATCAAGGGCACCCGCGCGAGGGCGAACAAGGCTCGCTCCTCAGCCCAGGCTGGGGGGACGAGGCGCCAGAAGCTGAGCTCTTCCAGGAACCCCAGGACGGCCCCGCCGGCCACACTGGAAGCGACGATTATCGGGTACCACTAATCCCTCAGGAGGAGGCATACACTAATCATGGGTCGCAGGAGGTGCAGGTCGCCACAGCGAGCAGCTGCCCCGCTCCAGCAGTCTATTACCCCTCAGGTGGAGGGCGTCGGGGGCTGCAGGAGAGGGGCCGAGATCCGACATAACCACCGCGGCGTTGAGCAAAGCGTTCGAGAGGTAGGCCCTCCGCCGGGAGGTGCCTCGGGGCCTGCCTGGCGGAGGACCCGTGGTCGTTAGAGAACATGGCGGCACCGCTCTACCCCATCGACGGCGTCCTGGTTTCCGGTCGTCGTTGATGGCACTAGAGTGTGGTGCAAGGCGGGGCCCTCGTCAGGCGATATGAAGCAAGGCCGGTACCTGTGAAGAAGGCCCATTGCCTGTGAAGCTCGCCGCCCCGTGACACTCTCACGTAATAATGAGTGGGGCTGTACACGCCCGAGTCTCAGCAGTGCGGCCTCGGCCCCAGGGCTCCCTCCCACGCCCGATGGCAGCACTTAGCTCTCATATTGGTGAGAAGAGCGTCCAAGACTAGACTAGGTGCCGGACATGGCCTTTTGTTTGCTTTCATTGCTTTTCTCTTGGTTGTTGCTTTCCCCCGCTGGATTTAAGTTGAACTCGCGTTTGAGATTTGTGTGTGTTTGGGGAAGGGGTGCTTAGTCTCGTTCGAGCAATCTCTCGCATTTCGGTTACAACCTCACCTCAGCTGCCTCCCCTCGCGGGCCCCTCGCGAGCCGGGTCTGGCCTTGCTTGCGTGCAGCCTAGACTGCCGCTGTCGTACCCTCTCAGGAGGTTTTTCACTCCAGATCCCACGGATTCAATCAAGGGGCGTGCGAGGCGCCACGGCCTCCAACAAGTTATCTCGGGGCCCGCTCGGGGCAAAGGTAACCTAGCCAGCCGGCTCGTCACGTGGCCATCCACTTGGCACGGGCATGCGAGTGAAGTAGCATTCTCTAGTACGCTGAACATAAGTTTTCCATGAGGGGCACCCCCTCCCAAAATGCTCTTACAACCATCGGGACAAAAGCCTGAGTTCTATTCGTGCAGGATAAGGAAACAGAGCAGCGTCTTTGTCGTCACCGATAAATCCCCAATGCATCCTCGGGCGCGCCCCGAGTCGTCGGCGTCGGCGGCCTCACCATCGCCCCCCGTGTTGTCGCCGGTGGCGTCAGGGCCATTCACCACGCCACCCTCGTCGGCAGCCACAATCACGCCATCGTTGTCTGAAGCAAAGGCCCTGACAAGGGCGTCCACGTTGTCATCCACCCAATACGCCAGGTTGTCTAGGACGGCCTGGGGGACTGGGGCGATGGCAACATCAAAGTCAAAATGAGGATCCATATTTCGGAGATGGCTGAAGACGCGGGAAAAGGCGCGCCCAAGCAGGGCTCGGCTCCTCTCCTGCACCAACCTGTTGGCGCGAACTGACCGCGCCTCCAGCTGCGTCACGATGTTGGTGAAGAACTGAAGGTTGCCGGCGTAGTTAATGGCACGCGGCTCGCCGACGGCCGCCTCGCAGATGTTACCCAAGGCCGTGTTGGCCCTCTCTCGAAGCGTGGTGAGCATGGGGGCATGCTCACGCTCCAAGAGCCGCCGCTGAAGCATCTCGTCCGCATTCTGACGGGCGATGGCCTCAGCCTCAACCACTCGTTGGCAAAGAAGAAGCACTTCGGCGTGGGAATTAGTTGACTCCCCCTACGCCGCCTCGAGTGCGGCGCACAATGAATCAGCCCGCCGCGTCGCTTCCTCCAGTCTAGTCCTGAGGGCGTTGGTCCTACCTTCGGCATCGGTCCGGACCAACTCCAGCCTCTCCTCGAACTCACGCTCGAGGTTCAGGCGCGCCGTCGCCACCCGACGTCCGACCTCCTCCGAGACACGGGCTTCCCGTGCAGCGACATCATCCTCCGCTCGTGTCACCCAACACTCCCTCGTCTCCTGGCGCTCGTGCTCGCGTGCGTGTTCGGCGGGTTCCCGCGCCAACGCATCCTCACGCTTCTGGAGCCCCGCGGGGTCGCCGGAGGCCACCTTCATCGACGCAAGGGCCGCCTCGTGTAGCTCCACCTGCTCCTCCTGTGAGCGGCACCGGGCCAGGAGTTCCCGTGCCCGCTCCTCTGTGGCCTCTCGTCGCCGGTCAGCTTCCCGGGCTTCTTCGACGGCCTGGGAACGGGCCTCCCGGGAGGCCGCCAGCAACGCCTTGGCCTCCTCATCATCAAGATCGCGCCGACGATCCGCGAGGGCGGCAGCCGCCTCCAGCTCACGCATGTTTGCAACCAGCCGAAGGCCCTTGGCCTCAAGGCGCGCGTCCTCATCAGCGAGTTCCTCACCAAGCAGGCTCACCGCGTCAGCCGCCCTCCGGAGGAACCCTTGGCGAAGAGCGTGACGCTCCCGGGCGCGCTCAAGTACGTCTTCCACACCATCATCCGCCCCAAGCAAGCTCCGTGGGGCTCGGATCAGCACTCCCCTATCGGGCAGGGGGCTGGGGGCTGGCGCCCTCGAGATGACCGGGCGCACCCTGCCGGAGGCCCAACCAAAAGCCAGTCCATCTCCAAGCGAAGAGCACCGGGAGTACCCCAGCCAGTCACGGTCCACGGCTAGACGAGAAGCCCACGGCAGGTTAGCTATGCCACGAAGAGGCCGGTAGGGGAAGGCCGCGGGGAGCGCAGGGCCGCGCTGCGCCTCGGGAAGGTTCACCTCATCAACCGGCCTCACCACAAGGGCCCTGCTGCTCGGAACGATCGAAGACGGCGGAAACGGCGGGGGCGAGGCGGATGGCTCCTCATCCACCTCCACGAGCTCGGGGGGAAGGGCCCTGCGAAGCAAGGATCAGGAAAGGCAACAGAAGAATCAGGAGCTAGGAAGGGAGAAGGCTTACTCATCGATGGCGAAGTACTTCCAACGCTTCAGCAGGCGGCAAGGGTAATCATCGCCCAGGGCCTCCCTTCTCTTCCGGAGGGCCTCAAAGTCCACGCGGAAGCGACCCAAGAGTTGAGCGCAGGGGACAGCTCGCGACGATGAGGAAGCACCGAGGCGGCTCGCGTCGAGGGCGTCCGCCTAATGTGCGCTGTCGGTCCCCTCACCAAGAAGAGCGGCTGGGGCCTCGGGGGCCTCAGCCGTAGGCGCTGCGGGCGGCCGCTCGCCACTCTCAGCTGCGGCAGCACGGGCCTCGGGGGCCGCTCCCTCGTGAGCGTAGCCCAGTGCTGTCGCCTCGGCGGGGGCACCCATGGCCTCTAGAGGCACATGCCTCCCTGCCCTGCCATTTGAGGAAGAGTCGCCCTGGACGGCTGGGAGGGCGACAACCACCACTGGGGTCTCGCGAGGCCCATGGAGGTCAGCCGGGCGCGGCCCCCATTCGTCGAAAATGGGCATCTGGCCCACGAAGTCACCTCTGTTCGAGCAGAGGTACAGCAAGGCCCCCCTTGATGAATGCCGCCGGGGGAAGGATCCCCAGTCAAGATCAAGAGCACCTTCCTCGGTAACTTGAGCGTCAAGTCCTCTTCTGAGCCGCCTCGATCCCATGACGTGATGGCCCACATTCAATGAGAATGGCGCTGGAGAGGGGCGACGCGGCGTAGCAAGAACTCCTTCACCACCTTGGGCGCCATCATGCCGAGCCCTCTCAAGAACTCGAAGCGACGCCAGACGAAGGCGATCCGGGGGCTCGCGAGCGTCTCCTGACCCCAACCCGAGTTGTGGACAGTGGGCGAAGATGGCTCTGTCAGCAGGGGGCTAGGCACCCCTACGTCCACATACAGCCACCGCTCGCGAAACCTAGGCGCGGGCGGAGGAAGACTGAAGTCAATTCCAGAAGCCGCTGTCTCAGGCGCAGCAATGAAGCTCACGCACCCCAAACATTGGTTGGGGTCGACAAGGTGCAGAGAGAAGAAGTGGCACAGCAAGGCAACCGAAGGAAGGATGCCCATCATTGCCTCGCGAACGAAGGCAAATACCGCGAGAAGGGTGATGGACTCAGGACGCAGATGCATCATATGGATCTGATAATGGGAAAGCACGGCGTTGAAGAAATCGGAGAAGGGGGGAACCAGTCCCGCCCACAGGGTACCGGACCTCGGTGGGAATCCTGTCAATGGCGAAGCGGGACACGGGCCAGGCCGTTGTCCCCCCGCACTCATTGAAGATGGTGGCCAGGGTTGAGCTGACCTTGCCCAGGCCTTCTTCATTGATTATGACCGGCCAATCGAGGGCGGGAGCCGCCGTCGACGACGGGCGAGGCGGCGGCACAAGCTTCTTCCCTTTTCCCTTCCTCGGCGGAGCCATGACGGCAGAAAAGGGAGGGGGAAGGTTCGAGATTGGATTGGATACGGAAGCTGGAGTTCGAGAGAAGAAAGGACAGGGAGCGCTCAAGCAGCAGAAAGGGGAACGGCTGTGTGCAGCAGTGAGTCCGCCTAGCAAGGCACAAAATAAGGAGGCATGGGGGAATAGTGCCGCCCACGTCCAATCAACCGCCAAGCGGCGCCCAAGGCCGCAGGCTGTTAGGGCCCGTGACGCTTCGCACTTGCCCTTTCGCGCGCGCCATGGGCCCGGGGGCTATTGTCGGCGTTCTGGGAATGGAGGTCCCCAGATTTGCATGCCTGCGTCCTGCGGCGTGGCTCAAAGGAGGCCCAGCATAGCCCATCTTCATCAGCACAAGCTCAAGACCCTCGCGAGGGGCCAAGCCTCGCGGGGTGGACGACAAGGAGCTTCCTCAGGCACGGCCTCGTCAGGCTGGCTCACGAGGAGGCGGAGAGTTCAAGGCGGGGTACCTCGCGAGGTGCCCATGATGCAAGCCATGATGACCAAGGGCGCTTGTCGGGCGCCAGCCCGCGCAGTCTCCTCCCTTTCCTCTTTGGTGCAAAGGGAGCAAGCGCAGGCGAGAGCATCAAGCAAAGGCATCCATTTCGGTGCAACAAGACCAAGACTAGCCCAACGACAGGGAAGGAGTCATTGTGGAGCCCAAGCAGGCGTCACCACCAGAGCCTTTAACAGGCGAGGACCAACTTTAGTCAAGATAAGTGTACCCGCTGTTCCCCTTCAAAATGGCCAATTGTTGGTGCCCTTCCTGCTCAATATTTGGGAAGAGGCTCAGGACCTTTGCCTATAAATAGGACTAGCCACCCCCTGGGTAGGGCATCGGAGATCGAGAGATCGGATCAAGAATCCAAGAGCCAGAACCAAGCAGCACCAGCCAAGAACAGACCCTCGCGAGGCCCTTGTATTGTTCATCATCCGCCCGTGAGGCAATCCACCACACCACACACTGGAGTAGGGTATTACACCACAATGGTGGCTTGGACCAGTATAAACCTTGTGTCTCTTGTGTTGATGTGTTTGGTAGTTTAGGTCCTAGCGATTCGACGAAGAACAAGTAGGCAGAGGGTTGAATCTCCGCGCGCACCCCACAGTTCGAACCTCAAGGGTCTACCGGAACCCGAAATCCAACAGAGGGCCCCCCCCCTTCGGCGCAGGTCCCGCGCTCTCCGCCTTTCTCTGAGTGATTACAGGGAGGATGATGACGAGCAGGGCGGCAGGAGCCTGCCCCCGATCCCGAGGAAGGACCGGACCGGGCTGATCCCCCTCGGGTCTGCCCCGGCCCTAAGGCGATCTGTGGATGTACCTCCTGCTCCCGAGCTCCTGGAGGCTGATCCTTGCAGCCGGCTCTCGGGATTCAAGTACGGCCGAAGGCTGCTCGAGCTCGCGAGCGACGACGTGTAAGTGCTTGATTCCTGTCTTATTTCTTGTTACATTCTTTGAGGCTTGGCGTTCGTATCTCCCGCTAGGTTTGGCGCCCGGCAACGAAAGAAGTCGAAGGGAGCTCCTGAGGTTTCTTTCGGGCAGCGTGCAACACCCTCGATGCGGCTATATCTCCCACGTGTCGAAGCACGACTTAGAGGCATAACCGCATTGAAAGCAATGTCGCAAGTGAGGTAATCTTCACACAACCCATGTAATACATAAGGGAAAGAGACATAGTTGGCTTACAATCGCCACTTCACACAAATACATGAATAAAGCATTACATCATCCAGACAATCAAGGTCCGACTACGGAACCAAAATAAAAGAAGAACCCCAAATGCGACAAAAGTCCCGATCGACCCCAAGCGGGCTCCACTCTTGATCAACTAGAACGAAACAACACAAAGGGCAAGATCTTCATCGAGCTCCTCCTTGAGCTTAGTTGCGTCACCTGCTCGGGATAACATAGGCACTGCAAACTGGTTTGGAAGTATCGGCAAGCCACGAGGACTCAACAATCCCATTACCATGGGTATCAAGACTAGCAAAGCTTAATGGGAAAGGAAGGGGTAAAGTGGTGAGGTTGCAGCAGCGACTAAGCAAGTATGGTGGCTAACCAACGCAAATAAGAGCGAGAAGAGAACAAGCGGAGCGGTCATGAAGCTAGCAATGATCAAGAGGTGATCCCGAACACCTACTTCGTCAAACATAACCCGAAACCGTGTTCACTTCCGGACTCCGCGAGAAGAGACCATCACGGCTACACACTCGGTTGATACGTTTTAATTCGGATCAAGTGTCAAGTTGTCTACAACCGGACATTAACAAATTCCCATCTGCCACATAACCGCGGGCACGGCTCTCGAAAGTTTATACCCTGCAGGGGTGTCCCAACTTAGCCCATGACAAGCTCTCCCGATCATCGAAGGAATAGACCTTCACCCGAGACACTCCGATCAGACTCGATATCCCGGTACATCAAGACATTTCGACAATGGTAGAACAAGACCAGCAAGACCTCCGGCGTGCGACATCCCGATAGTAGCCGCGTATCTCTTCTCGAGCCACGACCGGATGAGCAATCCGCACAACTAAAACCAGACCTCAAGTTTCCTTGAGGGGGCGCCGCAAGGGCTCTAGTTTGGACCAACACTTAGACAAGCATTGGCCCGGGGCTGAATAAAGATGACCCTCGAGAGAGCGACTCCCAAGGGAAAAAGTAGGTGGTGGTGAGGCAAATGGTAAAAGTCAATGTTGGGCCTTCTTTGGACAAGTTTTATTCAAAGCGAACTGTCGGGGGTCCCATAATTCACCCGACCGCGTAAGGGACGCAAAATCCGGGAACATAACACCGGTATGGCGGAAACTAGAGCGGCAAGAGTGGAACAAAACACCGGGCATAAGGCCGAGCCTTCCACCCTTTACCAAGTATATAGATGCATTAATAATATAAGAGATATTGTGATATCCCAACCAAAATCCTGTCCACCATGGAGAAATCTTCAACTTCACCTGCAACTAGCAACGCTATAAGAGGGGCTGAGTAAAGCGGTAACATAGCCAAACAATGGTTTGCTAGGAATGGTGTCAAAGGTTAGAGGTTCATGGCAATTTGGGATGGCTTGACAAACAGGTAATAGGTAGCGCAGCATAGCGAAAGAACGAGGCAACTAGCATAGCAATGATAGTAGTGAGATCCAGGGTAGCGGTCATCTTCCCTGAAATCCTGCAAGGAAGAAGAACGAGTCCATGAAGAAGACGAACGGATGAAGCCAAACCAATCGTAGACGAACGAATCCTCACGATCGCAATGAAACGGGAACTATCGAGAAGAAGCACACAACAAAGTAAACACACCACACATGGACAAGACATGATGCACAACAAGCATGATGCATGACAATGCTACATGAAGCTACTCATGGCAAGAGATGATGCAAACAAGAACAACACATCAAGGCAAGTTTAAATGAGGCCGGGAACAACATATAACAATTCCGGTAAGTCCTCATATGCAAATTTCGAAATTAGTCCAGAACTGAATAAACATTATGTTCAAGTTGTTAAACAGCAAGTTAAAGATCACCAAGATGATCTACACGAAATTCTAGTCAAGTTACATATAAAGTTCATTAGATTAAGAGCTACGGCCTAGAAGATATGAGCAAAGCAAGTTAAACATGGCATTGATGCAAAATGCACCCAAACATCAAGCAAACACACCAAAACAAGGATGCAACATGATAATATGAAGCTACATGCAAAAACAAGCAAGTTTCATATAGAGCACATTCAAAACGGAGCAACGGTTCAACACCCACACACTATACAAGTCATAACAACAATCTGTCCAAAACAGCAACTAGGCATCTTACAAGCATCAAAACAACATGCTACAGCACCCCAACATAATAACAAAAGGCATGGGCATGAAGTACACTTAAAGCATAACAAAACATGAACACTGAGCTATCTCCAGAAACAACTAGAACATGCTCAAAATGACATGGAGATATTGCAAGTAATAACAATTTCAGACTTTGGCAGAAATAACATCAGGTTGCAATGTTTAGAGCTATCAAACAACATGTTACGGGAACATATCATGGCAAACAAAGGCATGGCATGAAGCTACTAATAGCATATATAAAAAGACCCTTACTAAATATGAGCCAAAAAGGCATAGAAAATATGATGGCACCCATGTAAACATGGCAAGTTATATTACAGATTCATACATGGCAGGAACAACAATAAGTAGGCATGTTCGTGAGCTTGAACCACTCACTACAGAACAAAACATGGCATGGCAAGGCAACCAACAGTAAGAAGGCATGTTTATGAAGCTAAGCATGGCAATAGCAAGTTCATAGGGTACATGGATCACTAGGAAAACACATGGGAACAAGTGAACTTAATGTTAACAGGCTGACAAACAACATTTTCAAGCAACTTTGGAGCAAGAAATGAACATGTTTCAGCAGGCTATAATTGCAACCAAGGGCATGAATGGATAGAGCAAGACATTTATATCAAAACATGTTTATAGAGCATCTCCATATTATGCATAGAATGATTAGTGGAAGCATGTTAACATGGCATCAAAATATAACAGAATCTGTCAAGAAAACAGCAACAGCAACTACCCTACTTTACAAGCTTGATACACTCAGCACACAACTCACAAAAATACAAGGTCAACACCTCTAGAAAGATGGCATGGCATAGTCCAACATTCATGTAGAGCTCATACTCATAGGATGCACACATAAATCATGGCAAAAATGATAAAACAGCAAGTTATAACAGTTTCAGTAGATTAACATCCTGAAGCACTCTTCCAACAGCATTTCGGGCATCAACATGTGCTCAAATGAAAATCATGCAATGGAATTAAATGATGTACTCGTCGAGGCGAACAATTTGACATATTATACGCGCAAAACGGAGCTACAGATGCAGAGATGTGATGGCATGAATATGGCATGAAAATCACTGAAATCTGGGACTTAGCAGCTCGGGGTCAACCTTTGCTCGGATATTGAGGCGAGGCGGATCTCGCCGGAAAAGCACGCCGGAGACGGCGGGGTCGCCGGAGACAGGCGGATCGGGGCGGATCTCGCGGATCCGGCCGGAGGGAGGGCGCGACGCCGGGACGGGCCGGCCGGGCGGGCGGCGGCGGAGGCTCGCCCAGGCTCGGCGGCCATGGCGGGGTCGCCAGCGAGGAGGCCGGACGGAGCAGGGCGCCAGCGTAACCATGGCGGCGGAGGCGGCGCAGCAGCAGCAGCGGGCGTGAGCCTTGGCCGCGGCGGGGGCAGCGGGCGGCGGCGCGGCGGGAGGCCAGGCGCGGGTCACGGCGCAATGGCGAAGCAAAGCAACGGGCGGCGGCGCGAGCGGCGGCGGCCGAGGCGGCGGCGGGCGATCGGCCAGCGGCACTGGCCTCAGCGGGCCAGCAGCCCAGCCCATGGCCCAGGGCGGGCAGGTGGGCGGCCTTGGTGGCGTGGCGGTGCGTGAGTGAAGGAGGGGGCGGCGGCGTGTCGCGCCCGATTGGCCGGGCGACGGCGTGGCGGCGGGGGTGGACACGTCCGGGCGGGTCGGACGTGTCCGGCGAGTGCGGGGACGAATTTTAGGGTATGATCTGTGGGAATTCGGGGGAGGGTCTATATATAGAGGTAGAGGGAGCTAGGAGAGTCCAAATGAGGTGCGGTTTCGGCCACGCGATCGTGATCGAACGACCGAGTGCATGGTGGGGAGTTATATGGGTTTTGGGCCACTTTGGAAGGGGTGTTGGGCTGCAACTCAAAGAGGACTTTGCGGTTACCCGGTTAACCGTTGGAGTATCAAACGACCTCCAAATGGCACGAAACTTGACAGGCGGTCTACCGGTGTTATACCAAGGCCGCTTGGCAAACCTCGGGCCATTCCGAGAAAGTTTAATACCCGCACACGAAAAGAGGGAAGAGGGAGACGCGGGAGGGCATAGGAGTGCCGGATTGCAGAACGGACAACGGGGAAAAGGCTCGGATGCATGAGACGAACACGTATGCAAAATGAAATGCACATGATGACATGATAAAATGCATATGATGACATGGAAAAGTGCAACACGCAAGCACATGACATGGCAACGACGGCGAATAACTGGCGGACACCTGGCGCATCGGATCCGGGGCGTTACACAGCGCCTCTGCCCGCGAAGGAAGATGATCTTGACGCACGGGCCTCTCCTGCCCGGGCGTCCTCGCGAGGCCTGGCTGAGCCGGCTGGGGCGAGCTCAGTCCCCACGGCCCAAGCGACTTCTGAGGCGCCCTTGCATGATGCCGCCACCACAGCCGTTGGGGCGCAGCAGGCTCCACCTCAGGATACTGTGGTCACGCTGCCGTCTTCTCCTCCTACTCCACCGACTGCTATTTCCCCGACTCCTCCTACTGTTCTGGATCGTGCTGCTACCGAACTGGACCGTCTGCGGCAGGATCTTCTGGGCGCGGACCCTCTTTTAGTGGCCGGGCATCTGGAGCTGGCTTCTGGCTGGATTCGCTCCGGCGCTTCGATTCGGGCGGTGCTGGTCCAGGCCTCGACGGCTTGTGACGAGGAGAAGCAGGCCGTCCTTGGGGCGAAGGCTGCTCGCGACGCCGCCTTGGGGGAGGTGGCTAATGTCCGAGGTCACTGCAAGGTGCTGGAGAGCGAGCTGCAGGGCCTGCGGGACCAACTCGCCAAGGAGACCCGCCTTCGCCAAGAGCAGGAGGTAGGCATGAAGGCTCACGAGGCGGCCGTCAAGGACTGGGACGCCAAGCTCAAGAAGCGCCGTGACCGCCTAGGCGCGCTAGAGCAAGAGTTGCAGGCGAGGAAGGTCGAGCTGGACGGCAAGGCACGGGTTCTTGCCGAGGATCGCCTGGCCTTCACGGAGATGGAGGAGAAGGCTCGCACCTCGCTGAAGACGCTTTATGACAGCGGCCTGGAGAGCCCGCTGGTCGGCGACGAGGACGACCCCGCCAAGCTGCTTCCATTCCTGGTTCGTGCTCTTGAAGATGTCACCCTTGGCCTTGGCCCTACGGCTGAGGCCGAGGCACGCGTCTTCTCTTCTGCAGCGCTGACGCGGGTCCTTACCCACATCTATCTTCGCGACCGCAACGTCGACATCGACAGCCTGCTGGAGCCAGCGAGCGGTGAGCTCGCCGCTGCCGCTGCTGAGGCCGTGAAGGGTCGCGCGGAGGCTCTCCTGGGGAAGTTCCGGGCCTTCAGCACCAAGCCGAAGCGGGGCGCTACCGGCCCTGCAACTCCACGAGGTGAACCCGCTCCACGCAGCTCCACCGCCGGCAAGTGACTCCGTCGTGGCTCCCATCCCGCTTTTAATTCCTGCACATGTACCATGCCTCGGGGAGGCATTAAAACTTGCATTTGGTGTTGTGATAACAGTATGGATTGTAATATTTGCTTTTGAATTCCTTGAAATTTGCGATATTCCTTCCTACTTGCTTATGTTCGACGCCGGCAGAGCCCGGCCCCGCGCATACCTCAGCCGCCGTTAGCCCCGACTGAAACCAGGATGGGACAAAGGAGTGAGGGGCTACGTGACAAGTTAGGCTCCTGAGTCGCGATGCTCAGGAGTCCCCCTTGGCGCTCGAACAGCAAGTAGGGAGGCGAGATGTGGGGGTGACTCCTTCGGGAGGTGAGATGCGGGTGGATCTACCGTTCTGCGTCTGCAGAGCCCGGCCCCGCGCATACCTCAACCGCCGTTAGCCTTTTGGAACTAAGGAGTGAGGGGCTACGTGACCAGTTAGGCTCCTGAGTCGCGATGCTCAGGAGTCCCCCTTGACGCTCAAACGGCCTTCGTACCTTGGCTCCACTCGGGGAGGGACGTGCGACGAACCAGGCCCGGGGGGCCTGGCTGGGTGGCGTGCGTCTGGGCGTGACCCAGGCGCAGCCCCCGTGCCCAGCCCCCTCACGCGGCACTCCCGAGGGGAGGCATTGCGATGAGGCTAGACACTGAGCTTTCGGCTCCCTGAGGTTGATTCGGCCCGGGGGCCACCCTCAGTTGTTTATCACCAGCGCGGAGCATAGCGCTTCCATATGTGTACAGGCATAGCCGCTCCTCGGTAGTGTCGTCAGCCAGCGCGGAGCATGGTGCTTCCACTGGTGCGTGGGAGGGGGCTCTCCTCCGGGAGGAGCCCCCGGGGCGTGTACAGCCCCGCCCTAACACGTGGCTGGCACGGTAGGGCCTGACGAGGTGTATCTGGGCACCTGTGAGCCAGCGCGGGACTCACGGGGCCCTACCTCAAGGCAGGTTGCGCCTGTCACTGGGCCTTATCTTGGGATGTGTTCCTGCAACTTTGGCTAGATGCCGAAGCTCTACGTCCTCGTGTCCCAGCCCTCGAGCTGGTCTCAGCCGTCGTTGGTATGCGAGGTTGCGATCCCATGGAGAAGGCCAGAGGGTGAGGGCTGGAGAGCCGGTAGGAGCCTTGAGTCGCGATGCTCAGGTACCCCCCCTTTAACGCGCAAGCTTGGTTAGATGTCGAAACTCTACGTCCTCGGGTCCCGGCCCTCGAGCTGGTCTCAGCCATCGCTGGTATGCCAGGTCATGATGCCGTGGACAAGGCCAGAGGGTGAGGGATGGAGAGCCGGTAGGAGCCCTGAGTTGCGATGCTCAGGTACCCCCCTTTAACGCGCAAGCTTGATTGGATGGCGAAACTCTACGTCCTCGTGTCCCGGCCCTCGAGCTGGTCTCAGCCGTCGCTGGTATGCCAGGTCGCAATGCCATGGACAAGGCCAGAGGGTGAGGGTTGGAGAGCCGGTAGGAGCCCTGAGTAGCGATGCTCAGGTACCCCCCCCCCTTTAACACGCGAGCTGCCGACATCGAGGAAGAAAAGGTGCCATGGACAGGCACCAAATAACAATCATGATGGGTCGAAAGCATGGCCCAAGATAAGCATAAGAGGGTACACGCGCTGGAGTCGACCCGGCGACTTGGGGATAAAGCAGCCCGAGGGGCGCCACCAACAAAGTAAGCTAAAAACACGAGCAAAAGGGATACACGCCGCAGGGACGGACCCACGCGGCCTAGGAATGATGCAGCCCTGAGGGCGCTCCCAGCTAGAAATGAAACTTGAAAGATGTCACCTGATAGTGTTGACGATGAAGAGGTGTTGGTGTAGTAGACTCAGTGGGCTGCGGTAGCCGCTCCTCACGAGCCCCCAGGCCCTGGGGCCTCGGGAGGCGCTGGTGGCTCCTCGCAGACCATCTCCATCTCCGCCAGGCTGCGGGCGCTGACCTCTTGAGCCTCGGGATACCCCTCATGGGCGCTGATGCGTGGCAGCCGCGTTCGGCAAGCCATAAGGCATCTGAACGTAGCTGTGGGGTGGACCTTCTGGCGCCCCACTTGCGAGGGCAGGCGCTCTGAGGCGGCTCGGTTGAGCCTGGTATGTCGATCAGACGCCAGCAGCCCACCATCCTCGCCTAGATGGGGGCCACAGTGAAGTGGCGGCGGCCTCTCATGACTCTTGACTCTGTTGCTCTGAATGGCCTTGCCGACGAACTCCCGAGGTTTGGCCCTCCTTGCCTTGCTCCTTCTTGAGGGAAACGTGCTTCGAAACATGCCTCCAAGTGGTGCCCAAGCGCCTCCCTCGTGACCTTGGTGAGGTCGGCGGCCCTCCAGGGGAGAGCCCCCGAGCCCTGCCTGAGGAGGGCGCCGGGCGCGCTTCCCTATGCCATGGAAGGAGGTTCCCCCTGGGCAGGCGCGGGCCCTGAGGGGCCTGCCTCCTGAGGGGCTGGGCCGGACAATGTCTTCTTCTTCTTGGGGTTGGCCTCGGGAAGCCTCCTGCTTCCGCGATACGGGTCTTCCAGTGACGCGGCCTGAAAGGCTCATTCCAGGGAGCACACCGCGTCTTTTTCTTCGCAGGGCACCGTGATGACTCCGCCACTTCCTGGCATCTTGAGGACGTTGTAGCCGTGGTGGGTTATGACCATGAACTTGGCCAGCACCGGGTACCCGAGGATGGTGTTGTATGTCAGGAGGATGTGGGCGACGTCAAAGTCGATGAGCTCGGTGCGGTAGTTCTCGCGCGCCCCGAAGGTGACTGGGAGGCGGACCTGCCCAATCGGGACCGTGGAACCGTCGGTGACTCCGGAGAAAGGCTTGGTTGGCTGAAGCTGGTTGTAGGGCACTTGGAGATTGTTGAATGTTTCCACGGACAGGACGTTGAGCCCTGCCCCGCCATCGATAAGGGTCCTGGTGACTAGCACGTTGCTGATGATTGGGGAACAAAGCATTGGGAGGACTCCGGCTATGGCCGCGCACTTGAGCTGATCTGCTGAACTGAACGTGATTGTGCATGCCGACCACCTGAGAGGGCACATGGCCTCGAGCTTGGGGAGGACTGCATTTACTTCGTCGGCAAACTGCTTGAAGATGCATTGAGAGGCTGGGGCTTGAGCTCCGCGCAGGATGTAGGCGATCGCACGTGGCTCCTGGAAGCCCTCAGCCCCCTCGTCCTGATGACGGTCCTCATTTCTCCTTGGCTGCGGCGGCAGTGGAGGGAGGCCTGCGTTGCCTTGCGGGTCCCTCCAGGCTGATCCCTCCCGCCTCCCTCGCGAGGCAGGTCCTGATGACAATCCTCGCCAGGCTGATCCCTCCAGCCTCCCTCGCGAGGCGGGTCCTACCAGCGATCCGTGCGAGGTTGGTCGCGCCACCCTTGGCGAGGGCCGCGGTCTTCCCAGCGTCCTGCGTTCCTTCCTCCTTCTCAGCCGTAGCCCCGGTCGTTGCGGTCGGGATGTCGGCCGGTCCTTCCTTCTCGCACAGCTCGGAGCTCTTGGCATTCGTTGGGGTTGTGGGTGTGGAGGTTGTGGTACACGCAGTACCGACTGCCCTTGGAAGATTCGGGCTGATCTCTGCCCCGCTTGGTGTTTGGTTCTGCCGCGAGCACGACAGCCCCCTTGCACTTCACATCCTTGGCCTTGGGTTTCTTCTCTTCGGTCTGCGGCGAGCAGCTCGAGGAGGAGAGCGCCCTTCCTCACCACTGGCGCACTTGGTCGCCAAGTTGAACAGCTCCAAGGAAGTGCACAGGTCTTCATGCATCGCCAGCTCCTCCTTCATCTTGACGTCGTGCACGCCGTCGGAGAAGGCTGAGATGATGGCCTCCTCGGTCACCTTGGAATCTTGAGGCGTGCATTGTTGAAGCGCTGGATGTACTTCTGCAGGGTTTCCCCTAGTTGCTGCTTGATACGGCGCATGTCGCTCACGGAGGGGGGACGGTCGCAAGTACCCTGTAAGTTGGCGATGAAGCAGGTGCGCATCTTGTCCCAGGAGGAGATCATGCCTGGTGCCAGGTTCAGGAGCCAGGTGCGGGCCCCATCCTTGAGCGCCATGGGAAACCAGTATGCCATGACCTTCTAATCTCCGTTCGCAGCTTCGATGCCCAGCTCGTAGAGCTGGAGGAACTCTGCGGGGTCAGCCGTACCGTCGTAGCAAGGAGGCAGGTCTGGCTTGAACTTGCCGAGCCACGCGACGCTGCGCAGCTCGGTGGTGAAGGCACGGCACCCTGTTGTGGCCACGGGAGGCCTTGGGTGACGAAAAGCTTGGTCCTGCAGGTCCCCATGCACCGCAGTTGGGAGCAGCGCGGGGTCTTGACATGCTAGAGCAGGAGCGTGGTCGCGACGAGCCGGAGCGGGGAGCGCTCGGGCAGCTTCTCGCGGGCGAGGGACTTCTTGGAAGCTCTGCTCTTGCTGCGGTGGCGCCTGACAGAGCGGGTTCCGCCCAGGGGCCACGCGCCTTGGGGCAGGCGCCTTCTTGAGGAGGTGGCTGGCGCCCGAGCTTCGTCGCCAAGCAGGCGGGCGAGGTGCGAGAAGGGCGACGCAGGGAGCCCCTGCGGCGCGGACGAGCTCGGTGACTCGGTCGAGCCATTCTTCGTAGACGTCGTCGGCGGGACGGTAGCGCAGGAGCTCGTTTGCGACGATGAGCGCAGCTCGAGCCTCCATGGCCGCTGAAGTGCGCGGGGACGAAGAACCAGCCGGGTGGCGAGGTGTAGCGATCGGCTGTCTCGCCTCATGGATGGATGCTGGGACGATGCTTGTTGCTCGTTCCCCGCCGGTCCGGTGGCGTCATTGACGGCAGGTGACGGGGAATGACGCGGACGCCCGCCGACGGGAGCCGTCTTGGCGACACGGGAAGCGAGGTCTGTTCGGCACTCGGCACGGGCCCGACGAGCATCAGACATGGATGCGATGGTCGGAGAAGAACAGGGCGACGGAAGACGAATTCCGGCGCACCCCTACCTGGCCTGCCAAATGTCGGATTACGGGTTCCAGCAGACCCTTGAGGTTCGAACACTGGGGTGCGCGCAGAGATTTCGCCCTCTACCTACCTGTTCCTCGCCGCCTCGCTAAGATCTAAACTACGGAAGGAACAACACAAAAGACACAGAGTTTATACTAGTTCAGGCCACCATTGTGGTGTAATACCCTACTCCAGTGTGTGGTGTGGTGGATTGCGTCTTGGGATGATGATGAACAATACAAGGAAGGACAACCTCGCGAGGGTCTGTTCTTTGCTGGTGCGATGAACTGCTAGGAGGAGTTCACTCGCTCTCTCTACTGGTTTCTTGGTGAGGATCCAGATGCCTCTAACCTGGGGGTGGCTAGTCCTATTTATAGGCAAAGGCCCTGGGCCTCTTCCCAAATATTGAGCGGGAAGGGTGCCAACATTTGGCCATTTTGAAGGGGAACATCTGGTACACTTATCCTGAATAAAGTTGGTCATCCCCTGTCAAAGGCTCGGGTGGTGATGCCTGCTTGGGCTCCACAATGACTTCCTTCCTGCCGTTGGGCTGGTCTTGGTCTTGTTGCACCGAAATGGATGCCTTTGCTTGATGCTCTCACCTGCGCTTGCTCCCTTTGCACCAAAGAGGAAAGGAGGACACTGCGTGGGCTGGTGCCCGACTGGCGCCCTTGGTCGTCATGGCTTGCGTCATGGGTACCTCGCGAGGTACCCCGCCTTGAACTCTCTGCCTCCTCGCGAGCCAGCCTGATGAGGCCGTGCCTGAGGAAGCTCCTTGTCGTCCGCCCCGCGAGGCTTGGCCCCTCGCGAGGGTCTTGAGCTTGTGCTGATGAAGATGGGCCGTGCTGGGCCCCCTTTTGCGCCGTGCCGCAGGCCGCAGGCAGGCAAGTCTGGGGACCCCCGTTCCCATAACGCCGACACTAGCCCCCTCCGGTGTCTATATAAACCGGAGGGTTTAGTCTGTAGGACAACAACAATCATAATCATAGGCTAGCTTCTAGGGTTTAGCCTCTATGATCTCGTGGTAGATTAACTCTTGTAATACTCATATCATCAAGATCAATCAAGCAGGAAGTAGGGTATTACCTCCATCGAGAGGGCCCGAACCTGGGTAAACATCGTGTCCCCACCTCCTGTTACCATTAGCCTTAGATGCATAGTTCGGGACCCCCTACCCGAGATCTGCCAATTTTGACACCGACAGTGGTCGCCAGCGGTGGGGGGTGCGGTGGTGGAGTGGTGGCATGGGGATCGCCGAAGAAATATCTCAACGCTGGGGGCCTAGAGTCTTTGGGCAGGCGGCGCAGACGACAAAGGGGGAGTTGTTTCGGGGTGGCGTGGCGGCGCGGGCGTGATACGTCCATTTTGCATCATGTTTTTATATCAATATTTATTGCATTATGCGCTGTTATTACACATTATGTCACAATACTTATGGCTATTCTCTCTTATTTTACAAGGTTTATCATGAAGAGGGACAATGCCGGCAGCTGGGATTCTGGCTGGAAAAGGATCAAATATTTGAAACCTATTCTACACAGCTCCAAAAATCCTGAAACTCGACGGAAGTCACATTTGGAATTAATAAGCATTATTGAGCGAAGAAAATACCAGAGGGGCCCACACCCTGGCCAGGATGGTGGGGGGCGCGCCCCTTGTCTCCTGGGCCCCCTGGTGGCCCTCCCTCTTTTGCTATATGAAGGCTTTTACCCTGGAAAAAATCATAAGCAAGCTCACGGGACGAAACTCCGCCGCCACGAGGCGGAACCTTGGCGGAACCAATCTAGGGCTCCGGCGGCGGTGTTCTGTCGTGCAAACTTCCCTCCGGGAGGGGAAAATCATCACCATCGTCATCATGAACGATCCTCTCATCGGGAGGGGGTCAATCTCCATCAGCATCTTCACCAGCACCATCTCCTCTCAAAACCCTAGTTCATCTCTTGTATCCAATCTTGTACCAAAACCACAAATTGGTACCTGTGGGTTGCTAGTAGTGTTGATTACTCCTTGTAGTTGATGCTAATTGGTTTACTTGGTGGAAGATCATATGTTCAGATCCTTAATGCATATTAATACTCCTCTGATTATGAACATCAATATGCTTTGTGAGTAGTTACATTTGTTCCTGAGGACATGGGTGAAGTCTTGCTATTAGTAGTCATGTGAATTTGGTATTCGTTCGATATTTTGATGAGATGTATGTTGTCTCTCCCCTAGTGGTGTTATGTGAACGTCGGCTACATGACACTTCAGCATTATTTGGGCCTAGTGGAAGGCATTGGGAAGTAATAAGTAGATGATGGTTTGCTAGAGTGACTGAAGCTTAAACCCTAGTTTATGCGTTGCTTCATAAGGGGCTGATTTGGATCCACTAGTTTCATGCTATGGTTAGGTTTACCTTAATACTTCTTTTGTAGTTGCGGATGCTTGCAATAGGGGTTAATCATAAGTGGGATGCTTGTCCTAGAAAGGGCAGTACCCAAGCACCGGTCCACCCACATTTCAAATTATCAAAGTACCGAACGCGAATCATATGAGCGTGATGAAAACTAGCTTGACGATAATTCCCATGTGTCCTCGGGAGCGCTTTTCTCATTATAAGAAATTGTCCAGGCTTGTCCTTTATTTACTTTCATTGCTTGTTACCCGTTACAAATTATCTTATCACAAAACTATTTGTTACCTATTATTTCAGTGCTTGCAGAGAATACCTTACTGAAAACCGCTTGTCATTTCCTTCTGCTCCTCGTTGGGTTTGACACTCTTACTTATCGAAAGGACTACGATAGAGCCCCTATACTTGTGGGTCATCAAGACTCTTTTCTGGCGCCGTTGCCGGGGAGTGAAGCACCTTTGGTGAGTGGAACTTGGTAAGGAAACATTTATATAGTGTGCTGAAGTTTTCTGTCACTTGTTACTATGGAAACTAATCCTTTGAGGGGCTTGTTCGGGGTATCTTTGCCCCGACCAGTAGAGAAAAGTGTTGCTCCTCAACCTACTAAACCTACTGAAAATGTTTACTTTGAGATTCCTTCGGGTATGGTAGATAAACTACTAGCTAATCCCTTTGCAGGAGATGGAACATTGCATCCCGATTTACACCTTATCTTTGTGGATAAAGTTTGTGGATTATTTAAGCTTGCAGGTATTCCCGATGATGTTGTAAAGAGGAAGGTCTTCCCTTTATCTTTGAAGTGAGATGCATTGACATGGTATAGGCTATGTGATGATACGGGATCTTGGAACTATAAACGATTGAAGTTGGAATTTCACCAGAAGTTCTATCCTATGCATCTTGTTCATCGTGATCGTAATTACATATATAATTTTTGGCCTCGCGAAGGAGAAAGCATCGCTCAAGCTTGGGGGAGGCTTAATTCAATGTTATATTCATGCCCCAATCATGATCTCTTAAGAGATATGATTATTCAAAAAATTTATGCTCGGCTTTCTCTCAATGATCGCACCATGCTCGATACTTCCTGTGCTGGTTCTTATATGCTAAAGACTACTGAATTAAGGTGGGACTTATTGGAAAGAATTACACGCAACTCTGAAGATTGGGGTTCCGACGATGGTAAGGAGTCAGGTATAACACATAAGTTTGATTGTGTTAAATATTTTATGGATACCGATGCTTTTCATGGATTTAGCGCTAAGTATGGACTTGACTCTGAGATAGTAGCTGCTTTTTGTGAATCTTTGCTACTCACCTTGATCTCCCTAAGGAGAAGTGGTTTAAATATAATCCTCCCACTGAAGTAAAAGTAGTTGCACTTATTACAGTTGAAGAAAATACTATCACTTATAATGATCCTATTGTTCCTACTACTTATTTTGAGAAACCACCTTTTCCTGTTAGGATAAAGGATCATGCTAGAGCTTCAACTGTTGTTCGTAAGAGTAATACTAGAACTTACACACCCCCTGAGAAAATCAAAGTTGAACCTAGTATTGCTATGGTTAAAGATCTCTTGGATGGTAATATAGATGGGCATGTTATTTTTTTCTGTGGTGAAACTGCTAATATTGCTAGACCCGATGCTATGATAGATAGACCTGTTGTAGGCATGCCTATTATTTCTGTTAAAATAGGAGATCATTGTTATCATGGCTTATGTGATGGGCGCTAGTGCTAGTGCAATACCCTTTGACTTATATAAAGAAATTATGCATGATATTGCACCCGCTGAAATGGAAGATATTGATGTTACTATTAAGCTTGACAATAGGGATACTATTAAGCCATTTGGGATTATTAGAGATGTTGAAGTCTTGTGTGGGAAAGTCAAATTTCCTGCTAAGTTTCTTGTTCTTGGTTCCCCACAAGATGACTTTTGTCTCATTATATTTGGTAGACTCTTCTTGAATACTGTTAATGCTAGGATCGATTGTGAAAAGGATATTGTTACAATTGGATTAGGGGATATGTCTCATGAGTTTAATTTTGCTAAGTTTCATAGACAACCCCGTGATAAAGAATCACCTAGTAAGGATGAGATTATTGGTCTTGCTTCTATTGCCGTGCCTCCTACTGATCCATTAGAACAACATTTGCTAGACCATAAAAATGATATGTTTATGGATGAAAGAAGGGAAATAGAAAAAGTATTCCTTCAACAGGGTCCTATTCTGAAACACAACTTACCTATTGAAATCCTAGGGGATCCCCCTCCACCCAAGGATGATCCTGTGTTTGAGCTCAAACCCTTACCTCATAATCTTAAATATGCTTATCTTGATGAAAAGAAAATATATGCTGTTATTATTAGTGCTAACCTTTCAGAGCAGGAAGAGGAAAGATTATTGAAAACTCTGAAGAAGCATCATGCTGCTATTGGATATACTCTGGATGATCTTAAGGGCATTGGTCCCACTTTATGCCAACACAAAATAAAAGTGGAGAAAGATGCCAAACCAGTTAGAGATCTTCAATGACGGTTAAATCCTAAGATGAAAGAAGTGGTAAGAAAGGAGATACAAAAGCTCCTTGAGGCAGGTATCATTTATTCCGTTTCTGATAGTGATTGCAGATGTGAAGACACTAGTCTCTTCTTAAATTGGGAAAAGTGCCACTTTATGGTTAATGAAGGCATTGTCTTGGGGCATAAGATTTCTGAGAAAGGTATTGAAGTTGATAAAGCTAAAGTTGATGCTATTGAAAAGATGCCATGTCCCAAGGACATTAAATGTATAAGAAGTTTCCTTGGCCATGCCGGTTTTTAAAGGAGGTTCATTAAGAACTTTTATAAAATCTCTAGGCTTCTGACTAATTTATTGCAAAAAGATATTCCTTTTGTCCTTGATGATGATTGTGTAGAAGCATTTGAAATACTTAAGAAAGCCTTGATCACTGCACCTATTGTTCAGCCACCTGATTGGAATTTACCCTTTGAAATTATGTGTGATGCTAGTGATTATGCTATAGGTGCTGTTCTAGGGCAAAGAGTTGATAAGAAATTAAATGTTATCCAGTATGGTAGTAAAACTCTTGATACTGCCCAAAGAAATTATGCTACTACTGAAAAAGAATTCTTAGTAGTTGTATTTGCTGGTGATAAGTTCAGACCTTATATTGTTGACTCTAAAGTTACTATTCACACTGATCATGCTGCTATTAAATATCTTATGGAAAAGAAAGATGCTAAGCCTAGACTTATTAGATGGGTTCTCTTTCTCCAAGAATTTGATTTGCATATTATTGATAGAAAGGGAGCCGAGAACCCCGTTGCAGACAACTTGTCTAGGTTAGAGAATGTTCTTGATTACCCACTACCTATTGATGATAGCTTTCCTGATGAACAATTAGCGGTCATTAATGCTTCTCGTACTGCTACATGGTATGTTGATTATGCTAATTACATTGTTGCTAAATTTATACCACGTAGTTTCACATACCAGCAAAAGAAAAAGTTCTTTTATGATTTAAGATATTACTTCTGGGATGACCCACACCTTTATAAAGAAGGAGTAGATGGTGTCATTAGATATTGTGGACCTGAGCATGAACAGGAACAGATCCTACACAAGTGTCACTCCAAACCCTATGGAGGACATCATGCTGGAGATAGAACTGCACATAAGGTATTGCAATCCAGTTTTTATTGGCCTACTCTCTTCAAAGATGCTCGTAAGTTTGTCTTGTCTTGTGATGAATGTTAAAGAATTGGTAATATTAGTAGACGTCAAGAAATGCCTATGAATTAATCTCTTGTAATTGAACCATTTGATGTTTGTGGCTTTGATTATATGGGACCTTTTCCTGCCTCTAATGGTTACACACATATTTTAGTTGTTGTTGATTACGTTACTAAGTGGGTAGAAGCTATTCCAACTAGTAGTGCTGATCATAACACCACTATTAAGATGCTTAAAGAAGTTATTTTTCCGAGGTTTGGAGTCCCTAGATATCTTATGACTGATGGTGGTTCACATTTTATTCATGGTGTTTTTCGTAAAATGCTTCCTAAGTATGATGTTAATCATAGAATTGCATCCCCTTATCACCCGCAGTCTAGTGGTCAAGTAGAGTTGAGCAATAGAGAGCTCAAATTAATTTTGCAAAAGACTGTTAATAGATCTAGAAAGAATTGGTCGAAGAAACTTGATGATGCATTATGGGCCTATAGAACTGCGTATAAAAATCCTATGTGTATGTCTCCGTATCAGATGGTTTATAGAAAAGCATGTCACTTACCTCTTGAAATTGAACATAAAGCATATTGGGCTATTAAAGACCTCAACTATTACTTCAAACTTGCAGAACCCAAGCCTATGAGAATGCCAAACTGTTCAAAGAAAAAGTTAAAAGATGGCATGACAAAAGGATACAAAAGTGTGAGTTTAACGTAGGTGATTATATATTGCTATTCAACTCTCGTTTAAGATTTTTTGCAGGAAAACTTCTCTCTAATTGGGAAGGTCCTTACGTTATCGAGGAGGTCTATCGTTTAGGTTCCATAAAAATCAACAACTTCGAAGGCACAGGTCCGAGGGTGGTGAACGGTCGAAGAATCAAACATTATATCTCAGGTAATCCTATAATTGTTGAAACTAATATTATTGAGACCGTAACCCCGGAGGAATACATAAGGGACACTTCCAGAACGTTTCAGACTCCGAAAAGGAATAGGTATGTGGTACGGTAAGTAAACCGACTCCAAAACAATTCTAATGGAATTTCTTCTCCGTTTTGGAATATTTAAGAATTTTGGAAAGCAAAAAGTAATTCGGGAAGGACAAGAGGCCTCCACGAGGGTGGAGGGCGCGCCCCCTATCTCGTGGGCACCTCATGTACCTCTCGGACTCTGTTTTCTTGCACACTACTTCTTTTGGTTTGTAAAAGTTCATTATATAATATCCCGAAGGTTTTGACCACCGTATCACGCAAATATCCTCTGTTTTCGTTTCAAGTTGTTTCTGTCGCAGATTTAGAGCAATATGTCTTCTCAAGAGTCAGTCAGGGAGAACCGGGTGTCTCACCCGACGCCAGGACCAGGAGAAAACAGGGATGCCTATCACTTTGGGCCATCAAAGGATGAGATGGAGGCCGACTTGAAAAGGATAGATGCCAGGGAGGAGGATCAAGAAGTTACCTCCCTTTTCCAAGCAGGATTCATGATGGGGGAACTACAGAGCTCAGCTATCCCAAACTCGGTCGTCCCTTCTAATGTTATATTTCTTTCTTATGAAAATATGAAAAAGAGTGTCACTTGTTCTCCAGAAGCTATGCAGCATCCTTGGGTAAAAGGAGCTTCAGCTGTCACAGGCAAGCTTCGTAAGGAAAATATGGACCTCAAGCAACAAGTTAATAAGCTCGAGGAGGAGAATCGTATCCTGAGGGGCATCATCACTAAGAAGATCACAACACCGACTCTGAAGAAGGAGACATAATCACATGGGTATGGGCACTCCCCTTGGCAACTGCCAAGCTTGGGGGAGGTGCCCCGGTATCGTATCACCATCACACTCCCATCTTTACCGTTTTCTTAGTTCGATCCTACTAGTAATATCTCGATCTAGTAGATTAAATCTTTGATATGAAGTAGTTTTCACTTTTGCTTTGTGATCTCTTTGTGTAATCGAGTCCGTGAGCTATCTATAATAAATATTAGTGTTGAGTCAAGGGCTTTGCTATCTTGCTATGATCTTGAGAAAATAGAAAGAATAAAAAGAATAAAAGAGTTCATGTTGATCTTATGGATAGTAATGACTTCACATATAAAGAGTATGAGGCATAAAAGTTGTTGAGAGTTGAGAAACGTAGTTTTGGTCATCGTTGCAATTAATAGGAAGTAATAAGGAAAGAGAGGTTTTCACATATAAATATACTATCTTGGACATCTTTTATGATTGTGAGCACTCATTAAGTATGACATGCTAAAGAGTTGATGTTGGACAAGGAAGACACCGTAATGGTTTAAGTTTCTCACATCTCAGTTAAAGTATATTGTCATGGATCTTTCAAACATCTTGAGATTGCCTTTCTCCCTCATGCTAGCCAAAAATTCCTAACACCAAGTAGAGATACTACTTGTGCTTCCAAATATCCTTAAACCCCGTTTTGCCATGAGAGTCCACCATACCTACCTATGGATTGAGTAAGATCCTTCAAGTAAGTTGTCATGTTGCAAGCAATAAAAATTGCTCTCTAAATATGTATGACTTATTAGTGCGGAGAAAATAAGCTTTATACGATCGTATGATATGGAAGTAATAAAATTGATGGACTGCATAATAAAGGTTCATATCACAAGTGGCAATATAAAGTGACGTTCTTTTGCATTAAGATTTTGTGCATCCAACCCTAAAAGCACATGACAACCTCTGCTTCCCTCTGCGAAGGGCCTATCTTTTTACTTTATGTCTTTTACTTTGTGCAAGAGTCAAGGTGATCTTCACCTTTCCCTTTTCATTTTATCCTTTGGCAAGCACCTCGTGTTGGAAAGATCCTGATATATATATCCAATTGGATGTAAGTTAGCATGAACTATTATTGTTGACATCACCCAAAGGTGAATACGTTGGGAGGCAACACAATAAGCACCTATCTTTATCAGTGTCCGATTAAAAATTCATAACCATAAGTATTGCGTGAGTGTTAGCAATTGTAGAAGACTATATGATAGTTGAGTATGTGGACTTGCTGAAAAGCTCTATTCTTGACTCTTTCTGATGATATGATAAATTGCAATTGCTTCAATGACTGAGATTATAGTTTGTTAGTTCCCAATGAAGTTTCTGAACCATACTTGACATTGTGAATAGATTGTTACTTGAGCATAAGAAATCATATGATAAAATTCTTATATGTTGCTGTTATAAGAATGATCATGATGCCCTCATGTCCGTATTTTAATTTTATGAACACCTCTATCTCTAAACATGTGGACATATTTTTTGATGTTGGCTTCTGCTTGAGGACAAGCGAGGTCTAAGCCTGGGGGAGTTGATACGTCCATTTTGCATCATGCTTTTATATCAATATTTATTGCATTATGGGCTGTTATTAAACATTATTTTACAATAATTATGGATATTCTCTCTTATTTTACAAGGTTTATCACGAAGAGGGAGAATGCCGACAGCTGGGCTTCTGGCTAGAAAAGGAGCAAACATTGGAAACCTATTCTACACAGCTCCAAAAATCTTGAAACTCCATGGAAGTCACTTTTGGAATTAATAAGAATTATTGAGCAAAGAAAATACCAGATGGGGCCCACACCCTGGCCAGGAGGGTGGGGCGCCCCCCCTACTGGGCGTGCCCCCTGTCTCCTGGGCCCCCTGGTGGCCCTCTGGTGCCCATCTTTTGCTATATGAAGGCTTTTACCCTCGAAAAAATCATAAGCAAGCTCACGGGGCGAAACTCCGCCGCCACGAGGCGGAACCATGGCGGAACCAATTTAGGGCTCCGACGGAGCTGTTCTACCGGGGAAACTTCCCTCTGGGATGGGGGAATCATCACCATCGTCATCACCAACGATCTTCTCATCGGGAGGGGGTCAATCTCCATCAACATCTTCACCAGCACCATCTCCTCTCGAAACCCTACTTCATCTCTTGTATCCAATCTTGTATCAAAACCACAAATTGGTACTTGTGGGTTGCTAGTAGTGTTGATTACTCCTTGCAGTTGATGCTAATTGGTTTACTTGGTGGAAGATCATATGCTCAGATCCTTAATGCATATTAATACACCTCTCATTATGAACATGAATATGCTTTGTGAGTAGTTACGTTTGTTCCTGAGGACATGGGTGAAGTCTTGCTATTAGTAGTCATGTGAATTTGGTATTCGTTCGATATTTTGATGAGATGTATGTTGTCTCTCCTCTAGTGGTGTTATGTGAACGTCGACTACATAAAACTTCACCATTATTTGGGCCTAGAGGAAGGCATTGGGAAGTAATAAGTTGATGATGGGTTGCTAGAGTGACAGAAGCTTAAACCCTAGTTTATGTGTTGCTTCTTAAGGGGCTGATTTGGATCCACTAGTTTCATGCTATGGTTAGGTTTACCTTAATACTTCTTTTGTAGTTGCGGATGCTTGCAATAGGGGTTAATCATAAGTGGGTTGCTTGTCCAAGAAAGGGCAGTACCCAAGAAACGGTCCACCCACATATCAAATTATCAAAGTACCGAACGCGAATCATATGAGCGTGATGAAAACTAGCTTGACGATAATTCCCATGTGTCCTCGGGAGCACTTTTCTCATTATAAGAAATTGTCCAGGCTTGTCCTTTGCTACAAAAAGGATTGGGACACCTTGCTGCACTTTATTTACTTCCATTTCTTGTTACCCGTTACAAATTATCTTATCACAAAACTATCTGTTACCTATTATTTCAGTGCTTGCAGAGAATACCTTACTGAAAACCGCTTGTCATTTCCTTCTGCTCCTCATTGGGTTTGACACTCTTACTTATTGAAAGGACTACGATAGATCCCCTATACTTGTGGGTCATCAAGGCGCCAGCGGTTCGGCCTGTGGTGGCTGGCAGCTCAGGGCGGTGAAGGTTGAAGATGAACTGCAGGCCCTCCCTAAACTACATGTCAAGTGCCTCTATGCTACCATTGCGTCCAGTTTCGCCAGTAACATTCAGATTCCAAAATAAATTTCAGTTTCGACAGTTAAGTTCAAAGTCAACAGTTTTTACATCATCTTTTGTCGTTAGGTGGTTTTGGTGATGTAAATTTTACATCTATTTTACATCATCTATTGGAGATGCTATTAGAATCCCACTTGAGATTAACAATGTTTGTCTGGTTCTGCTTCAGCCTTGACATCTTACGGCTCACCGGAGCTGCTCCAACGACAGAATGATACATCACAATAGAGCAGTACCCTGGGTGCCGTCTACAGATTCCTTAGATCTAACTCCACACCTCCGACAGCCACCTATTCCTCAACTTCTTCAGCGACCAACCCAATGATGCTGAGGTTGACCCCTCTACGGCAAAGAGGTTGTACACTTTTTGCATCACTTATTACTCTTAATTCATGTCGATCCATTAGGGCTATTTTGGTTCAATGGAAAAACATAGCAATAGGAAATTTTCCTATGGCACTCTACTATTCAATTATTCATGCATTTTGTTGAAAGGAATGGAGCAAAACATCCACCTGGACTTACTTTTCAAAATCCTATGCATGAAAACAAGACCAAGTGCATTAGTGGCAGAATAACATTCTAACTATACACGCATTCATATGGTTTCACTTTGTTTTGGCCAAGTTTCTTTGCATTCCTCTGCTCTTCCAATTCCTGTGAACCAAACAACCAAGTTGACAGAAATCCTGTGTTTACAAATGCCCTGTTTACCATGTGCATTCCTATCTTTTCCGGTGTTTTTCCTATCCCTGCATTTTTAGGATCATGCAAGCCAAATGAGCCCTTATAGAATTCCTTCAGTTACAGGTAGGTGTGGAAGGGAACTTTGTGTGGTTTGTCCTACTCCTGCCGCGATGTCGTCCGCCTCACCTGAGTAGCTCCATCGACAGAAGCATCTACCAAACCAGACATCACGACTCCTGGCCATCTTTCGCAGCCTCAGATCTCCCTCCCTGCCGCCGGCACCCACCGCAACGGCATCACCATCATTGACTATGCAGATGAACCTCAGGAGTACACGGGTCCACAAGAGAGGTTGCACTCTTTTGTTTCTGCTTATGTTATGCATTGCTTAAAATTACATGCTACTTTATCGTCATGTTCACCTCTTAGACTCCAAGTTAGGTCCAAATTAATGTTCAAACTTGAGCTCTAATTAGTTGTGGGGCACATATCAAGGCAACAATGAATAGTATCTCTGTCTAATATCTGGTTCACCTAGGGTATGCCTATGTTGTTCATCTTGGGTGGGAAACAAATAGTAGAGCAGTCGTCGTGTGTCTTTTATTAAATTAAGGCAATCATCAGCCTGCTATCATTATTTTTTGATCCATCCACTGGTTGTTACCATCACTCTAAATTTCTGCATGCTCTCCTTGCATAATCTCACCACATTTTTTTCGTATGCATGTCAGATCTTGTACACATTCATGCTGAACATGTAGAGAAAAAGAGAAGAGTTTTGCGTGGCAATACAATGTCATGCAGACATCGCTGCATGGTGGGTTCAATGGCAAACCCTCCGCCCTCTCCAGATTGTAATCTGTCGGTGTACTAAGGTAGGGGTACCTCAGTACCCCAACTTGTGCACGGGCAGCCGCAGCTCCCCGCAGCTAGATCCACCAAATGCTTGCCGGAGACCATCTCCGCTCCATTCCAGGCCATTCAAGGACAAAGTGCACAAGACAGGAGATCAAGGCCCCGGCAGGAGGAGCTTGCCGGGAAGGCCGTTCCAGGCTCAAGACTACCTCACTCACGCAAGTCCTTGGCGAGAGGAGCTCGCCGGGGAGACTAGAAGATCACATCACAGAAGACACGCCTCGGCGCTGTACGCGTCCCGGCGAGGGCCCGGGCAGCGGCAAGTCATAGAGCCCGACAAGCTCCCGGGCCCGGCAAGATCAAGGCCCCGGCAAGGTACTTGCCGGGAGAGCTGCGACGCGTGCCCACACTCCAGCTCATCTGCCCACGCGTCGCCTTCAGCCTTCTCCAGAGACGCGTGGCGGGTGGCTGTGCTGCATGGAGGGTGCGGTGGCACTCCACGGTGGTGGCTCCATCGCCGTGGCAAACGGAGACGCAAGGGCGGGAACTTTTGGGGGCGAGGCGGCGGGCATTTAATGCTCTTGTCCCCCTCTGTCAAAAGTAGGTAGGATCCACTTGTTCATGCCTTCAGTAGCCGCCTTTGTTCCCCTTTGCTCCAACTACCACCTCTTTTCGTTTTACCCCTCTACCCTCGTTGACACTGCCGGTGACCCTTGCCCTATAAAAGGAGGCCCATGCACAACGTAGAGGAGGTTCCGATCATTTGCTACACTCGCGAGACTAGACCCTTTCACGACTTCGCCGCGCCGGGCGATTGCTCTCAAGGCTCCCGGCGCAATACAACCTAAAAGCAGCAGAGGGTTTCTGCGACCATCGCGCCCAAGCTGGGTAAAATCCCGCGCATCGCCTCGATCTGCTCTCCGCGCACCCTCCGCCCTCGTATCAACACACGAAGGGGCGTCCCCGCGGCCCCATAGGTGCCGCGCCGCCCATCGCGCGACATCTCTGCAGCGCCGGTAGAAGCGTCGAGGTTGCGCGGACCTGATCCGTGTTCGCGGCCGTTTTCTTCATCAACCTCTCCGGTTTCGTCAAGAACTTCGCCGACAATTGCGCCATGGCCCGAAGACGAAAGCTTGAGGGTCGCAGACCCATCTCCGTCTTCCCCACCGCCACGGAGCCAACGGTGGGCGGAGGAAACGCCGATGGAAGGTGGGCGCCGGCGAGGCACTCGCGGCGCCACCAGATGCGAGACAGAGCGGAGGACCACGCCTCGGCCTCCGTCGGTCCGCATCCGTCCCAGCGTCTGGCAACCCAGCAGCGCCGTGCCACGGAGGATGGTACTTTCGCGTGCTAGGGCAAGAACGCGTGCGAGGCTCGCGGGATGCTCCGGACCGCAGTCCATGCATGAGCAAGAGCAAGGGCGCCGAGGGAGGACTCTGCTCCTCCTATCGCTACTAGGAGTCCGAGCGTGTTCTGTACCTCGCGCCGCTCACCCCCGCTCCCCCTGCGCTCCGGCAAGCGCATCTCCCTGGAGCGCTATACTGTCGTCGAGGACGCGCCATCGAGCTCTAAGTCCGGCAAGGACGGCTCTGGTACTCACTCCGGCAAGTACAGCCCCTCGGAACGCTATAAGCCCGGCGAGAACAGCTCTGGTGCTCGTTCCGGCAAACGCACCTCCCCGGAAGTGCTGCACCGTCGAGGACGCGCCATTGAGCTCCATCCGCAAGAGCAGAGACACAAGAAAAAGAAAAGCTAAGTCGCTCGCGTCTTCGTGCAGAGCATTTCTTGTTCCATGCTTTTATCTGTTATATCCCTCTCGCGTTCGTCGTTTGTGCCAGAAACCTGTGCGCTGAGGAGCCTGCCTGTGAACGGTCGCACCCTTACTTTGCTTCGAACACCCTCAACGAGTTAAGAGTGAGCCGCGACCAGCTTCGCGCCCTCGTTTCGTTTCGAGTCTGTTCAGCAATTTAAGCGCGTCGCGAACTAGACACGGCGAGGTTGCTTGCGGAAGCGGCGCCAGCCGGCGGCTCTTGATGTCCCGTACTCAGCAAGCGCGTTAAGCACCGACAAGTTCCCTAAAAGCGTGGGGTGAAAGCGCACAAAGGCGTAAAGGAGAGGTGCAACATGGCAAGCCCTTGCCGTGAGATGTCCTTCGTATGAGAGGCTTGTCGCGAGAGGAGCCAAGTCGCGGTCGATTCGCGTGCTTGTTTTGTTTTCGAGTCCGCTCAACAAACACAAGTGTGCGGCTGCACCCTTATCTTGCTTTCGAGCATGCTCGGCAAGTTAAGTGTCGCGATGGCCCGACAAGGTTGCTTGCGGAGCGACGCCACCAGCGGGCTGTCCATGATCGATAAGCGTGTTAGCCCGGCAAGCTCCCAAGGCGTGAAGTACAAACATCTGAAGGACAAAGCTCGGCATCGTATTGCGTAGTCAAGATTTATATACACATACATGTGCGCTTGGCGATCGCATATATACATCAGCTGTTTTTATATGATTTGCGATTGCGGCGGCGAGGAAGAACCGAGAGGCCACACCAGCCCCTAAGGTCCGGCAAGTCCGGTCGCGAAGGCTGCGGCGCCAAGGTTCTTCCTCGGCAAGCCAACCTCGCTGGGCTGCGGCGCCAAGATCCGTCTCCGGCAAGCCGAGTTCTGGGGCTGCGATATCGCTAAGTTTTCCATCCTCGTCATGCATCCTCCTATGGACGGAAATGCGGGATCTGCGTCTTTGAGCGGCGTGTCTTGTAAAAACCCGTGCGTGGAGGAGCGAGTCGCGGCCCGATTCGTGCTTGGTTTGTTTCGAGTCCGCTCAACAAACACAAGTGTGCGCTGCACCCTATCTTGCTTCGAGCCCTTTCGGCGAGGTAGGCGTCATAATCGGCCCGACAAGGTTGCTTGCGGAAGCGACACCACCAGCGGGCTGTCCGCGGTTGCTAAGCGTGTTCGCCCGGCAAGCTCCCGATAGCGTAAGAACACGCAAGGCACGCAGTCAAGTAAAAGACTCAGATCCGGCAAGCTTTCCCTCTTTTCATTAAAAACATCCATTTAGTACAGGTCCATAGAGGATGAAAAACATGATAGAGAGGATTACAAGTTCTTAAATGCAGCTAATGCCCGAGGGCTTCAGATTAAAAAGATAAGGTGCCGTGATCCCTCTCCTGTTTCTCTGTTCGGAGTTCAGGAGGTAGGTCAAGAGCCCCGGCAAGATAAGCTTGCGGGAGAGGAGACCCCGCAAGAGGAGCTTGTCGGGAAGGGCGAAGGAGCGCTAGAAGGCGTGGCGGTGGCGGCGCCGGCGCGCAGAGCTGCGCAAGGTGGCGGGCATGGGGAACGCATGCCGGAGAGCCAGCGACAAGCCCTGAAGCCAGCGGAGAGCCACGGGCGCGAAGACCCCAAGAGAACACCCGGGAGCGGCCGGGGAGCTTGGCGGGTCGGGCGTCGGAGGCGAGCTTGAAGGCGGAGTGGTGGGACGCCGGCACGAGGCACCTCGCCCTCGTACTCCGACTTAACGGCCTTGCCGCCGTCCCCTCTTCCTCTTCTGCTGCCTCCCTCGCCAGCCGCCAAGGAGACGGCCCGGGGAGTTCAGAGCCCGCAACCCGAAGATGGGGTTGCGGTGGCCTATGAGGCAGCGGTGTCCGGCGCCTGGTCGGGCCCGCCATCCCCGCCGCCGCTGTCGCTCTCCTCCTCGTCACTTTCGCTCGGGGAGGAGCCTTCGCTATCCGAGGAGCTGTCCACACAGCAGCGCACCGGGTTCCATAGTCGCCAAGACCTTGACGGCGAGAGTCACCATCCAATAACTTGAAATGGAGGTGAACCCGCCGTCAAGCTATGGATCCGGCGAATGTCTTCCACCCTCGGTCGAAGAACATCACGCGGGGGCTGGGGACACGACACTCACCCGAGTGCCGCTGATCCGCAGCCCCTCATCGTAACTCCATCACGTCGGGTGGATCCGGTCCCATCGCGTCCGCAAGCGGGACCGGCAGCGGGCGATGGCGGCGCTGGCGAAGCTTGATGAAGAACTCCGGGGTCATCTCGGTGTGGACGCACCGTGGTCGAGACGCCGGGGAGACGGGAGGCACGCCGCCACGGCCGCCTCTCCCCGACCACCTCGGCCACGCCCTCGGCCTCGTCATGACCACGCCCCTCCCTCTCCCTCTCGTGGCGGCTCTGCCGCCACGGGGCGGATGGGGAGTGGTGCACTGCCTAAAGCAACCAGCGCCGCCACCGTCGAAGAACCGGATTCCCTCCTTCCATGGCGGCAAGAAGAACGAAGAGACGAAGCGAAGGAGAAGTGGATGAGTGTGGCGTTGTGCACCCCTTCCGCCCTATTTAAAGGGGCGGTGGGGACTCAACCGCCCTTCGACCAATCAGAAGCAAGGAGGCGGGGAGCGGGCCGACTTCGCCCCCTCCGCCCGTGGCGGCCGTCTCCCACCTTCGCCGCCCGACCCCCATGCATGAGGGCAGCGTGGCGAGCGGGCCGGAGCGGCGGGTGAAGCGACCCGCTGCGCGCCACGATCACGGGCGGGTGCCTTAAAGGCTGCATCGCCGCCCTCGTCTCCCACGACGCCGCAATCAGCGCTGCCGTTTGAAGCGGCGGATCTGATGCAGGTCGGACGCGCCATGGGCTTCAAGTGCCGTGCCTTTGTTTTGGGCCTGGCCCAACAGCGCTCGGCACCGTGTATGGCCCAGGCCCGGGGGCTCCTGTCGGTGTACTAAGGTAGGGGTACCTCAGTACCCCAACTTGTGCACGGGCAGCCGCAGCTCCCCGCAGCTAGATCCACCAAATGCTTGCCGGAGACCATCTCCGCTCCATTCCAGGCCATTCAAGGACAAAGTGCACAAGACAGGAGATCAAGGCCCCGGCAGGAGGAGCTTGCCGGGAAGGCCGTTCCAGGCTCAAGACTACCTCACTCACGCAAGTCCTTGGCGAGAGGAGCTCGCCGGGGAGACTAGAAGATCACATCACGAAGACACGCCTCGGCTGTCTGACGTCCGGCGAGGGCCCGGCAGCGGCAAGTCATAGAGCCCGACAAGCTCCGGGCCGCAAGATCAAGGCCCGGCAAGGTACTTGCCGGAGAGCTGCGACAGCGTGCCCACACTCCAGCTCATCGCCCACGTCGCCTTGACCTTCTCGAGAGGCGCGTGGCGGGTGGTCTGTCTTTGCATGGAGGTGCGGTGGCACTCCACGGTGGTGGCTCCATCGCCCGTGGCAAGCGGAGACGCAAGGGCGGAACTTTTGGGGCGGCGGCGACGGCATTTAATGCTCTTGTCCCCTCTGTCAAAAGTAGGTAGGATCCTTGTTCATGCCTTTGTAGCCGCCTTGTTCCCTTTGTTCCAACTACCACCTCTTTTACGTTTTACCCCTCTACCCTCGTTGACACTGTCGGTGACCCTTGCCCTATAAAGGAGGCCCATGCACAACGTAGAAGAGGTTCCGATCATTGCTACACTCGCGAGACTAGACCCTTTCACGACTCGCTTGCGCTCGGGCAGCTGCTCTCAAGGCTCCCGGCGTAATACAACCTAAAGCAGCGATAGGGTTTCTGCGACCATCGCGCCCGGCTGGGTAAAATCCCAGCGTGCATCGCCTCGATCTGCTCTCCGCGCACCCTCCGCCTCGTGCCGAACACACGAAGGGCCGTCCCGGCAGCCCCATAGGTGCCGCCGCCCATCGCATTGCGACTAGGCGTCGGACACCGCTGCCTCATGGCGCCACCGCAACCCCATCTTCAGGTTGCGGGCTCCTGAACTCCCCGGCCGTCTCCTTGGCGGCTGGCGTAGGAGGCAGCGAGAGAAGAAGAGGGGACGGCGGCAAGGCCGTTAAGTCGAATCTGAGGCGAGGTGCCCTCGTGCCGATGTCCCACCACTCCGTCTTCAAGCTCGCCTCCGGCGCCTCCGACTCCGCCAAGCTCTGGCGGCTCCGGGGTGTTCTCTTGGGGTCTTCTGGCGCCCGTGGCTCTCCGTGGGCTTCAGGGGCTTGTCGCTGGCTCTCCGGGCATGCGTTCCCCATGCCCGTCACCTTGCGCAGCTCCTGCGGCGCGGCGTCGTCACCGCCACGCTCTTCTAGGCGCTCCTTTCGCCCTTCCCCGACAAGCTCCTCTTGCCGGGGTCTCCTCTCCCCGGCAAGCTTATCTTGCCGGGGGCTCCTTGACCTACCTCCTGAACTCCTGAACAGAGAAACAGGAGAGGGATCACGGGCACCTTATCTTTTTAATCTGTAAGCCCTCGGGCATTAGCTGCATTTAAGAACTTGTAATCCTCTCTATCATGTTTTTCATCCTCTATGGACCTGTACTAAACTGGATGTTTTTAATGAAAAGAGGGGAAAGCTTGCCGGACTGAGTCTTTTACTTGATCGCGTGCCTTGCGTGTTCTTACGCTATCGGGGAGCTTGCTGGCGAACACGCTTAGCAACAGCGGGACGGCCCGCTGGTGGTGTCGCTTCCGGCAAGCAACCTTGTCGGGCGATTCTGACGCCTACCTCGTGAGCAGCTCGGAAGCAAGATAGGGTGCAGCGGCACACTTGTGTTTGTTGGCGGACTCGAAACAAACCAAGCACGCATAAGCCAGGCGCGACTTCGGCTCCTCCACGTCTGGGTTTTTACAAGACACGCTTCGTTCAAAGACGCAGTCCGCATTTCCGGTCCATAGGAGGATGCATGACGAGGATGGAAAACTTAGCGTCTGCAGCCCCAGCAACTCTGGCTTGCGGAGGCGGATCTTAGCGCTCGCAGCCCCAGCGAGCTGGCTTGCGAGGAAGAACCTTGGCGCCCGCAGCCCGGCGACCGGACTTGCGGACCTTAGGGGCTGGTGTGGCCTCTCGGTTCTTCCTGCCGCTGCAATCGCAGATCATATAAAAACAGCTGATGTATATATCGACTTAAGCGCACATGTATGTGTATATAAATCTTGACTTCATGTCTGATGCGAGCTTTGTCCTTCGTATGTTTGTACTCTCGCTCTTGGGGAGCTTGCCGGGCGAACACGCTTATCGACCATGGGACAGCCCGCTGGTGGCGTCGCTTCCGGCAAGCAACCTTGTCGGGCGATCGCGACACTTAACTTGCTGAGCATGCTCGAAAGCAAGATAAAGGTGCAACCGCACACTTGTGTTTGTTGAGCGGACTCGAAAACAAAACAAGCACATAATCGGACGCGACTTGGCTCCTCTCGCGCACAAGCCTCTCATCGAAGGACATCTCACGGCAAGGGCTTGCCATGTTGCACCCTCTCCTTCGCCCTTTGTGCGCTTTCACCCCTCGCTTTTAGGGAACTTGCGGTGCTTAACGCGCTTGCTGAGTCACGGGACATCAGCCCGCTGGTGGCGTCGCTTCCGCAAGCAACCTCGCCGTGTCTAGTTCGCGACAGCTTAAATTGCTGAACAGACTCGAAACGAAGCGAGGCGCGAAGCTGGTCGCGCTCACTCTTAACTTCGTTGAGGGTGTTGAAGCAAAGTAAGTGCGACCGTTCACTGTGCAGGCTCCTCGGCGCCTGAGTTTACGGCACAAGCGGCGAACGCGAGAGGATATAACAGATAAAAGCATGGAACAAGAAATGCTCGCGCGAAGACGCGGCGACTTAGCTTTTCTTTTTCTTGTGTCTCTGCTCTTGCGGATGGAGCTCAATAAGCGCGTCCTCGATGGTGCAGCACTTCGGGGAGGTGCGTTTGCGGAAACGAGCACGAGCTGTTCTCGCCGGGCTTATAAGCGTTCGAGGCTGTACTTGCGGAGTGAGTACGAGCCGTCCTTGCGGACTTAGAGCTCGATGGCGCGTCCTCGGCAGCGATATAGCGCTCGAGGAGATCGCTTGCGGGCGCAGGGGAGCGGGGTGGCGGCGAGTCTGGTACGTAACACGCGGACTCCTAGTAGCGATAGGAGGAGCGAGTCCTCCTCGGCGCCCTTGCTCTTGCTCATGCATGGACTGCGGTCCGGAGCATCCGCGAGCCCTCGCGTTCTTGCCCTAGCACGCGAGTACCATCCTCCGTGGCACGGCGCTGCTGGGTTGCCGTACGCTGGGACGGATGCGGATCGACGGAGGCCGAGGCGTGGTCCTCCGCTCTGTCCCTGGATCTGGTGGCACCGCGAGCGCCCTCGCCTGTGTCCACCCTTCCTCCGGCGTCTCCTCCGCCCGCCGTTGGCTCCGGTGGCGGTGGGGAAGACGGAGATGGGTCTGCGACCCTCGAAGCTTTCGTCTTCGGGGCCATGGCGCAATTGTCGATGAAGTCGCTGACGAAACCGGAGAGGTTGATGAAGAAAACGGCCGCGCGAACACCGGATCAGGTCCGCGCAACCTCGACGCCCCCTACCTGGCGCGCCATAGAGATGTCGCTGCTTGTCGGAGACGGAGGATCCGGATGAGGGCAACATCGAGTTTGATGTCGTCCGAATCCACCTCACTCCAATCTCGCATGGCAGGCGTTGTCTTGCGCGCGCATGAAGGGCTGCGGCTCGTCTTCGACGATCCAGCACCAATCCGCGCGCCACTCGTCCCACTTGATGCGGAGTTCCCCCGGCAAGTACGACTTTTTCAAGTTCAGGCGGAAAACCCAAGAAATCCCTCCGGAGAGGGGGGAGCCGGGCTCTGCTCTCGGGGTAAAGAAATGCCTGAACAGAGCTACATTTGGGAATATCCCTATGAAGTTTTCGCACATATAAAGCGAAACCGCCATTGTGAGGACGGCGTTGGGGGTGAAATCGAGAAGGTGGAAGCCATATGTGTTCATGATATCGCAGAAAAATTCAGAGAAAGGAGGACAAAGGCCGCAATGGAAGAAGGCTGCGAAGAAATAATACCCGCCGGGATAGTGATCCTTGGTGGCGGCCGGGTGGGCTCTGGTCCGAGGATGCGCCGAGGTCCTCTTGGCCCGAACAGGAAGTACTTGCCCCGAGTTCGTCCACACCGAGCAGCGGAGGAAAGACGGCGTTCTCCCTCCGCATCTGGCGAGCTCTTACACTGCTCGGACTTCTCCTTCTTGGTATTCTCCGCCTTCTCCTTCCCTTCCTGGTTTTCGGAGCCATGGCGAAGGCAGCGAGGAATAGGATGAAGAATCCGGCAACGCCATGGACGCAAGAAGCGGCGGAGGAGATCTTGGAGGCAGAGCGAGAGGTTTTACGGAGGAAGAAGAAGAAGCAATGAAAGCGATGGAGGAACCACGCCCGCTTCCTCTGTTTTATGGGGAAGTGGGGCGTTCCGCTCTCCTCATTGAAGGGCGTGGCGCGTCCCATCCCACGACGCCAAGAATCGACGCGTCTTTGCTGCGAGAGGGCGGCCGAGGCGGAAGTGGGGTCGGCGCGCCATGGGCTTCAGCGTGCCCGTCTGCTTTTTGGGCCTGGCCCAACAGCTTCGGCACCGTGTATGGCCCGAGCCGGGGCTCTGTCGGTGTACTAAGGTAGGGTACCTCGGTACTTCAACTTGTGCACGGGCAGCCGCAGCTCCCGCAGCTAGATCCACCAAATGCTTGCGGAGACCATCTCCGCTCCATTCCGAGCCATTCAAGGACAAAGTGCACAAGACAGAGATCAAGGCCCGGCAAGAGGAGCTTGCCGGGAAGGCCGTTCGTGCTCAAGACTACCTCACTCACGCAAGTCCTTGGCGAGAGGAGCTCGCCGGGAGACTAGAAGATCACATCACGGAAGACACGCCTCGGTGCTGTCTGCGTCCGCGAGAGGCCAGGCGGCAAGTCATAGAGCCCGACAAGCTCCGGGCCCGCAAGATCAAGGCCCGGCAAGGTACTTGCCGGAGAGCTGCGACGTGCCCACCTCCAGCTCATCGCCCACGCGTCGCCTTGACCTTCTCGAGAGACGCGTGGCGGGTGGCTGTGCTGCATGGAGGTGCGGTGGCACTCCACGGTGGTGGCTCCATCGCCCGTGGCAAACGGAGACGCATAGGGCCAGGAACTTTTTGGGGCGACGGCGGCGGGCATTTAATGCTCTTGTCCCCTCTGTCAAAAGTAGGTAGGATCCACTTGTTCATGCATTGTAGCCGCCTTGTTCCCTTGTTCCAACTACCACCTCTTTTACGTTTTACCCCTCTACCCTCGTTGACACTGTCGGTGACCCTTGCCCTATAAAAGGAGGCCCATGCACAACGTAGAGGAGGTTCCGATCATTTGCTACACTCGCGAGACTAGACCCTTTCACGACTCGCACGCTCGGGGCAGTTGCTCTCAAGGCTCCCGAAGCGCAATACAACACAAAGCAGCAGTAGGGTTTTACGCGACCATCGCGGCCCGAAGCTGGGTAAAAATCCCCCGCGTGCATCGCCTCGATCTGCTCTCCGCGCACCCTCCGCCCTCGTACCGAACACACGAAGGGGCCGTCCCAGCGGCCACATAGGTGCAGCGCCGCCCATCGCCTTGCGACATACTGTCGGTGTACTAAGGTAGGGTACCTCGATACCCCAACTTGTGCCGGCAGCCGCAGCTCCCCAGCTAGATCCACCAAATGCTTGCGGAGACCATCTCCGCTCCATTCCGAGCCATTCAAGGACAAAGTGCACAAGACAGAGATCAAGGCCCGGCGGAGGAGCTTCTTGGGAAGGCCGTTCGAGTGCTCAAGACTACCTCACTCACGCAAGTCCTTGGCGAGAGGAGCTCGCTGGGAGACTAGAAGATCACATCACGAAGACACGCCTCGGTCTTTGTCTGCGTCCGGCGAGGGCCCGGGCAGCGGCAAGTCATAGAGCCCGACAAGCTCCGGGCCGGCAAGATCAAGGCCCGGCAAGGTACTTGCCGGAGAGCTCTGACAGCGTGCCCACACTCCAGCTCATCGCCCACGCGTCGCCTTGACCTTCTCCAGAGACGCGTGGCGGGTGGCTGTGCTGCATGGAGGTGCGGTGGCACTCCACGGTGGTGGCTCCATCGCCCGTGGCAAGCGGAGACGCAAGGGCGGAACTTTTGGGGCGACGGCGACGGCATTTAATGCTCTTGTCCCCTCTGTCAAAAGTAGGTAGGATCCACTTGTTCATGCCTTTGTAGCCGCCTTGTTCCCGCCTGTTCCAACTACCACCTCTTTTACGTTTTACCCCTCTACCCTCGTTGACACTGTCGGTGACCCCTTGCCCTATAAAAGGAGGCCCATGCACAATGTAGAGGAGGTTCCGATCATTTGCTACACTCGCGAGACTAGACCCTTTCACGACTACTTGCGCTCAGGCGATTGCTCTCAAGGCTCCCGGCGCAATACAACCTAAAGCAGCAGAGGGGTTTCTGCGACCATCGCGCCCGGCTGGGTAAAATCCCAGCGTGCATCGCCTCGATCTGCTCTCCGCGCACCCTCCGCCCTCGTACCGAACACACGAAGGGGCCGTCCCCGGCGGCCCCATAGGTGCCGCGCCGCCCATCGCGCGCGACATAATCCATAGGAAGATATCTGCTCTGAGGCGGATTCTGACATAGCTGACCACTCCTATTTACCCCCAAAGGTGTTTCTCTACCTTGGCATCATGATGTTAGTCATACCATGCATATGTTGCCTTGCAATGCCTACTTTTGACATCATATAAGTCATCTGCTTAGTTTAGACATGTTTTGTCATGCCACCTGTTTAGTTTCTGTATCATATATGGGAATTATGCAGTCTCATGTCTTTTAGCCAGCCATAATATATGTGAAATGTGCAATGCCATCCTGTTTAACCAGGCATCATATATTTGAATGATATCTCGCCCATCCTTTTCTTCATTACATTACCATTGGTTGACAATGTTTGTACATTAAACTACTCTTCCTGTGAATCAGCCATTTGGGTGGGAGATGGAAAATCCGGAGTGAAAACAAGGGCTTCAGAGCAGATAGTGCTACCTGTCAAAGCAGATCTCTTGTTGGGTCCCGATAGCTCCTCTGAGATGGATTCAGAGACCGATGACCAGTCCTATTCCCCCACCGAGGTGTATGCTCTAACTTGGCACGGTTATACTGCTCATATCATGCATATGGTGTCTTGCATTGCATAGTTTAGACATCATATACACAATATTCAACACCATGTCCTTAGTTCAGACATAATATCGAATGCCCTCTGTTTAGCATATGAATAACATATGTGAATTAAATCATGCGATCCTGATTACTTAGATAACATGTATGTGAATTATGTCATGCGATCCTATTTAGTTATTCATCATATCTTTGAATTATGTTATGCTATGCTATCCAGTTTCGATAGACATCATATATGTGAAATTATGTCATGCTATCAGTTTTAATTAAACAATAAACATGTCAACTATTTCATGCCCTTTTTTTCCACACTATCTATTGCATATGTCTCTCATCCAACGTCTGTACATTCAACTATGTTTCCTATTTATCAACCATTTGAATTGGAGTGGGTGATGCCAGTATCTAGCGGAGATAGCACCCCGGTTGTACATGCACGAGAACCACCCTACCACACATAACCCAGACTCCCGCAGATTGTACCCCTGATGCGGTGAACTAGCTTCACCCAATCCAACCCCAACCCCAGCAGATAGTAACCTATTTCCTGTTGACACAACACTATCTCCACCACCGAGCTCCCAAACAAGAGTAGTTAGTAAGGCAGCTCCAGTGCCCAAAGGGACAATACTACCATGGAGAACCCCAACTCCACCAGTTAGTATGCCTATTCCCGTGGAGGAAGCACAACCAGCCAGTCTTAGTTTAGCATCTATCGCATTTGATGTTGTTAAATCCTATGTGTGTATCTTCCCATCTTGGAAATATTATACTGAAGATGAAGGAAAATTCCAGTTGCAGGTGTTTGTCCAGGAGGTATGTGTAAGTAATGTTAATCATGACAATTACTTTTGTTTGTCCCATACATCCTACCTCCATGATGGTTATAATACAACAAATTTTCCCATTTTTCTCTATAGAGAAGGACCGAATTGGAAACTCAGGATGAGGTAACCTGTGCTAATACCTCTGCTATCTTCAAGAATGCTTGGTGGCAGTATCCCAATTACCTGAAGAAAATGTACTTAACCAGCAAAGAAACTCATCAAATTCCCTTATGTTCTCCTGAGACACATTTACTGGACGATGACTAGGAACGCCTTGTTCTATACTGGTCCCGAACAAAGAATGTGGTAAGGTCTATGAGCTCATTTTCTATTTCTAAGTACTATATTCTTGCGTCATACTGTACTTTGTTCATGTAGACCAAGTGCTTAAAACTGAAGAACAACTGTTCTAATTTAAGATTCCATTGCTATTGTGCATGCTGCTTTGCTCTTGTATCACTGTATTTACTCATTCAAACTTATTTTTAAATTGAAGGATCCAATCAAAACTCCAATGGCATAGCAGGTATGTTTACGCATGATTCTTTAACATGTTTGCTCTTATCAATAGCTCTGTTGATTTGAATTTCAATTGTGTATACAGTTGACTTCTCATATCATGCACACTACTAGCATCACAACCGAGCCAATAGTGTTATTATACATGTAGACTCGTGGTACCCATCTGAAGTCTAGTTGTGCCATGTAGTTTCCCACGCTTTGTATTCTTTCACTGCTACTTTGTCTTGAACTAATATGATTTTACCGTGTCTCTATTTTGATTTGGCAAGACAATGCAGTGACCATAGGACATAGATATATGTTTGTTTGATGCTTTTATTATGTACTAGTACTTGGCAATAGAAGACTTGGTAGTTTAATCCTGTCCACCTTACTAATGAACTGGTTCACCGAAATGAGTTTCATATACTAGTACATGCTAAACCTGTTATGTATACCTTGTTTCTTCTTTTAGAATGCTGATAGAATATTGGGGAAGAGTGCCTTATTAAGCAATGGTAAAGGAAGTAATGCAGATAAGGTTCAGGATAGTGAGACATCCTTGTTGTTCTCCAACAAAGCTGATAAAACAGCTAAGGAAGACTATCTTGAAGACAGGGAGACAACCCCAAAGTCATGTCTTGGTTTAGTGTTCGATTTACTGGCCACTACCTCTTGCACAAGCTATTCAAACTCACTGTCTGAATCAGTTCAGTTTCTTGAGTCTCATCTACAAGCTGAAAGACATCGATCAGCTGTGCTGTGATAAGAAGTGGAAGGACCGCGGAAGTCCCTGGAGCATTTAGATGCATACTTTCTGGTGCAACAGCAAGTGTCGGTGTCAAAACCGGCGGATCTCGGGTAGGGGGTCCCGAACTGTGCGTCTAGGCGGATGGTAACAGGAGACAAGGGACACGATGTTTTACCCAGGTTTGGACCCTCTTGATGGAGGTAAAACCCTACGTCCTGCTCGATTAATATTGATGATATGGGTAGTACAAGAGTAGATCTACCACGAGATCAAGGAGGCTAAACCCTAGAAGCTAGCCTATGGTATGAATGTTGTAATGGAGGTTATGTCCTATAGGCTAAAGCCCTCCGGTTTATATAGACACCGGAGAGGACTAGGGTTACACAGAGTCAGTTACAATGGTAGGAGATCTACATATCCGTCTTGCCAAGCTTGCCTTCCACGCCAAGGAAAGTCCCATCCGGACACGGGACGGAGTCTTCAATCTTGTATCTTCGTAGTCTTGGAGTCCGTGACGATGATAGTCCGGCTGTCTGGACACCCCTAGTCGAGACTCCTCAAGAGCCCTGAACCTGGCTTCAATGACGATGAGTCCGGCGCGCATAATGTTCGGCATTGCAAGGCGGGTTCCTCCTTTGAATAATCCAGAGAAGATTGTGAACACCCGGATAGTGTCCGGCTCTGCAAAATAAATTCCACATTCCACCATAGAGAGAATAAAATGTACACAAGTTCAATCTGCTGACGTTTTTTGTCGCATGACGTCACACCACTACCAAGCCTTTACTTGAATCGTTTTTTATTATACCACCTCAGCGCATATAGCGAAGCGGTTTCCTTGGCACATCTTGTCGAAGCAGAGATCGTGTTCCCCTTATTCCGGGATTCTCATCAATACGGACGTGGGTAACCCAACCGCGCCATTGATGGTGGCGCTTGGGAGATAAGCGAGTTTTACCGGGCTAGTGGGGACGTATAGCCTTCGTCCCCCTATATATAAGGGATAAGGATTTACCTTTTCACCTACGCCTTCTTTCTCCTTCGCTTATCCATCTCCGTGCACTCGAGCTCCAGCGCCCAAGTTCGCGCATCTCGCCTTGACCTTCTCCGACCATGTCCGGAGCGGGAGGCAAATGGTTGGCCTCCACCGTTAAGGAGGAGCACAACACCAAGCTGCGCAGCGCCGGATACCTTTCTGGCGACGTCGCGCACCGGCTGCCCAACGAAGGGCAGCTCATCTCCACCCCCGGGCCCCATGAGAGGGTCGTTTTCCTCCCCCACTTCCTCCGCGAACTGGGCTTTCCACTTCACCCCTTTGTCCGGGGGCTCATGTTCTACTACGGCCTGGATTTCCATGATCTGGCGCCGAACTTCATCCTCAACATCTCGGCGTTTATCGTCGTGTGTGAGGCCTTCCTCTGCATCCAGCCCCACTTCGGCCTGTGGCCCAAGACCTTCAACGTCAAGCCAAAGGTTGTGAAGGGCACGCAAGCGGAGTGCGGAGGCGCCATGTTGGACAAGATGCCCAACGTCCTTTGGTTCGAAGGGGCCTTCGTGGACTCCGTCAAGGGGTGGCAATCGGGGTGGTTCTATATCACCGAGCCACGTGAACCCGTGGTGGCGGCCCCAGTTCAGATCTGGCATCCCTACGCAGCTCACCTCCGGAAAGAGAGGGCTTATGATGGGGTAATTCAAGGAGCTGATGGGACTCGGGCTGTATCCGGTGGTGAACAAAAAGCTCAGGCTGGTTAACGTGGTCCAAGTCATGCTCGTCCGCCGGATTCTCCCATGCCAAGAGCGGGCATTCAATCTATGGGAGTTCAATCCGGAACAGCACCAGGCGCTGAGCGGGCTCTTCGACACAACGTACGAAGGCGCCTGGAGGGTGCTGTTTAAGGGCGCCGAAGCCCCTGCATCCGCGACGGAAGATCGCGGATTCCACTCGCAGCGTCCAGCTGACAAGGTAAGTGATTCTACCCCTTTACGGGACACTTGTTGTTAATAATTTGACCCTAAGCGGGTTTTTTAATCTCCCTTCTCCTTTGACAGGAATGGATGAAGAAGGCCGAGCAGCTCGTCTGCCCGGCTCCCATGCCAGAAGACTCAGTGGACGCCCGTCTAGCGGGGCTGTTGGTTCCGGCACCGCACGTGCTGCCGGAGAAGAAGGCCAAGAAGGTGGCCACAGGCACTCGAAAGAGTTCCCGTTTTCAGGTGTCCGACGACTCCGAGGCGGATTCCTCCCCCGAAGACGAGGAGGAGGAAGAAGACTCTCTCCCAGAGGGGGGAGAGAGAAAGAGGAAGGCCTCCCCAACAGGGGAGGCCGAAGGGTCCAAGAGGGGAAGAACTATTCCCCCGGACAGCTCCGCCAACACCAACGTTGACAAAGAAGAGTGGGCTTCGAGGGCCAAGCCTCAGGAGAGATCGTAAGTATCTGGATCCCTGAAGGATCTGTAATTTCTTTTTGTCACCTAGTGTCCTTCTAACGCCGCATACTGTCTGCATTCCGGCCGACGATGATCTCCCTGCTTCGCCGAGCGGGTCGTTGGCTGCGTCGGATGTGGAATCCATCCCGACTGCCTCCACCCCTCGTGCCGACGAGGACGCCGAGGTCGGATCCCGGAAAGGGACCCATCAGGAGGAGGCTCCGGAGGCGCCGCAAGGCAGCCTCCCGGATATTGCGCCGGACTCTACGCCGGAACCCGCAGTGGTTCCAGAGTCCGGCTGGCGGCCCCATCGCAAGAAGGGCAAGACCGTGACACCGGCGGCCCCCGTCCAACCGGAGGTGCCGGACAACTTGTCGTAGGCACTGAAAGGCACTTCCATCGAGGAAGAACACCGCACTATCATGAGTGCGGTGATTTAGAAGGTTCAGCTCGCCAAGAGCGGGCCAACCGAAGTCTGCAGCAGCCTTTTAACAGGCTTTGAGGTAAGAAGTTTAAAATTATGTAATGTAATACCGCATAGACAGTAGCCCCTGATGCTTAGTTCGGCGTTCGGAAAGAAAATCCGGACTAAGGATTTAAAAAGATATACGCAGGGTTGCTAAATAATATGTCGATATGGGATTGCAGGCTGCGCTGCTGACCTCTGCCGCACTGACTGCGGAGGTCGGTGCATTGAAGCAGGATCTCGAGTGGTCCGAGCAAGAGCTCGGCCATGCCAAGAAGCAGCTCGAGGAAAAAGAAGGTGAGTAACACCACTTTGAAGATTTACCTTACATAAAAGGATTTAGGTTGCAATAAAAATGACAAGGATAACTGGGTACTGCAGGGGCCACTAACGAGGTGGCGACCCTGAAGGAGGCTGTGGCCGAGGCCGAATGCAATGCGGCCGCGGAACGGGCAGAGCGAGAGAAGCAGGAGGCGCAGGTGGCAGAAGTGCGGCAAGAGCTCCAGGCTCTCATGGAGAAGCATGAGAGTTTGGAGCGCGACTCAAAGACTCGAGAGTCCGAGCTTGCCTCGGCTCTCGAAAGTGCCAAGTCTGCCAAGGCCGAGGCCCATAAGGCCCTTCTGGAGGTTGAAGATGTGAAGAAGATAGCGGCAGGTAAGGCATTTTTCATGCAAAGCAAGCATGTTAATGTAAACTACCTGACACTTACCCGAATTCGGAGCTCTCCAGGGGCGTTTGCAGATCTGCCGCGTAGTGTATCCGATGCCGCCGCATTTTACTGTGGCCAAGAGAAGGTCTTCTGGTCATAGTACGCTGAGGCCGGCCATCCGGTGCCCCCTAGCAACCAGCTGAAGCAGCTGGTCGAGCTCCACAAGGCGGCTGAGGAGGCCATGAAGGGCCTGATAGTCCAGCTGTGTCCTAGACAAGCCATGCCTGGGAGCTATTTCGGCCTCGTGCGGCGGCTGGTGGATGCATGCCCCTGGATGGAGGTCATCAAGCGCTCCCCCTGTATTGAAGGCGCTCGTCGGGCCCTTGCCCGCACAAAGGTGCACTGGGGCAGGCTGGATGCGGAGAAGCTTCTTACTGACCCGCCGCCAGCGGGCATGGAGTATCGTACGCCCGAAATGTACTATAAGACTGTCCTGAAGGGAGCCAGCGATATTGTGGATGAATGCCCCAGAGATGTAATTTTTGAGTAAAACTCGTTATGTATTATCCTATGCGCTGAAAACTTTGTTCATATGCGCTTTAAGCAACGCTTGTTTAATTTAAAATATTACCTTCTTTGCGGCCGTTTATAAAATCTGAGAGAAGGCAAGTCGTTGGCTTCAGCCCCCGAGCCGCGAGTGCTAGGGTGTTCGGGATAAACTTGAGCACTCTTGTTCCCATTTTTGGGTCCATCTAGGGAGGCGCTCAACACGATGAACAAGGCAACCGGACTTATAATGCTTGAACACTCTCACTTAGCCATAGAATTCTATAATTTTAAATTTGGCGAAGCCCTAGTATTCGAAGACCGAATTGAGCGCTATCCACGCCTTCATCGGACATTATCCGTGCTTCGCTCGGCGGCATGAGTCTTTGGGGACCGAAAAGACCTCTCGAACAGCGACAGATCTCGCCTTATCATGCCGCCGGTTTTAGCTTTCTCATCGAGGTGCTCGCCCAGCTCAACCGGGCGCAATCGCAGTGGTTCTCCAAAATGCCACCTTAGCCGACAGAACGGAACGTAAGGCACCAAAACGTGGGAGCCGGGCAAACCCAACTATTGACCCAAGACATGATTCAGAGCCGATTCATATAATTCTATAAGTTCGGGGTGCCACACTTGTGAAAGTGTTCGGACTTATCACACCATAATGCGGGGAACATAAGCCCCTGGTGTATTAGGCCGTACCAAAATATACGGGTGCAAGATGTCATTTAATGAATGTATAAAGTAATGTAATAACAGGCAAAAGATGCTGCATTATTTATTCGAGGAGTTCTGCTATGAGTGCGGAAGGATACAAATAGTGCGGTAAGCAAGGGATTGGACTAAATAAACATGTCCCCCTCCAGGGGTGGGCTGCAGACTGGTGTATATAATCGAATTTAATGCTCGTAATGGAGACCACCTGAGTGTTCGTCGCAGCCTTCTTCCCTCCCTGGCTGTTGCATCGTGAGTTCGGCGGGTTTGTCGCCGGACAGAACCTCTTGCGAATGGAGTCCTGTGTATAAAAAAGGAAAATAATAAAAGGCGACACACTTGTGAGCCCCTGGTGTGGTCGAGCCGCACTCTGGGGCTATTGTGGTCGTGCCCCTCCCCCCAGGTCCATGGTATCTCCAGAGTGTAATGATGTACACGGAGGGTTGGTTTCGTGATCATGCGAGGGATGGGGTCGGGGCTGCATTGCTACGCGTGCTCGGATCGTGCCAGGTGGTCTTGGTTGATGTTGCTCCGGGCGCGTTTGGCCTTATCCGGCCGTTTGACGGCCGGACTCGAACATTGCCTTAAAAGGCTGCTCTGTACTTCTGCCGCGAGGGCCGCTGTATGTTCCTCCGTTCGGAGGGAGCGTTCCGTATTTCCGTTGACCGTGATGGCTCCACGAGGGCCTGGCATCTTGAGCTTGAGGTATGCATAATGCGGCACCGCGTTGAACTTTGCAAACGCAGTTCGTCCGAGCAGAGCGTGATAGCCGCTGCGGAACGGGACTATGTCGAAGATTAACTCCTCTTTCCGGAAATTGTCCGGGGATCCGAAGACCACTTCCAGTGTGACTGAGCCTGTACAATTGGCTTCAACACCTGGCATGACGCCTTTAAAGGTCGTCTTCGTAGTTTTAATCCTTGAGGGATCTATGCCCATTTTGCGCCTTGATCCTCGATAAAGCGGTTCAGCTCGCCGCCGCCCATCAGACTCTCGTGAGGTGAAATCCATCGGCGATTGGGTCTAAAACCAATGCGGCGAATCCACCATGGCGGATGCTGGTCGGATGGTCTCTTCGATCGAAAGTGATCGGACAAGAGGACCATGGATTGAACCGGGCGATCGCTCCATCGCGTATCGTCCCTTAGTGCACGCGCTCCCTCTTGGGTATATGGGTTGCGTATATCATGTTGACCGTCCGCACTTGTGGGGGGAAACCCTTCTGTCCTCTACTGTTCAGCGGCCGGGTCTCTTCCTCGTCGTTGCTATGCAGCCCCTTGTCATTGTTTTCGGCAATTAACTTGCCTGCCTGCTTGAATACCCAACAGTCTCTGTTGGTGTGATTAGTTGGCTTTTCGGGGGTGCCATGTATCTGGCATAAGCGGTCGAGTATTCGGTCCAAGTTGGACGGACCCGGAGTGGTTCTTTTGAATGGCTTCTTCTGCTGACCGGGTTTAGAGCCTCGGAATCCGGCATTGACTGTCGTATCCTCATTGTCGTTGCCGTTAATACGGCGTTTATTTTTGCTTCGACGCGACCTGCCATTGTGGTCCTTAGTATCCGGACTGCCAGAATTTTTGCTGAGGTTGTTGCTGCGAGCTAGCCAGCTATCCTCTCCCACGCAAAAGCGGGTCATTAATGATGTGAGGGCTGCCATGGATTTCGGCTTTTCCTGTCCCAGGTGCCGGGCTAGCCATTCATCGCGGATGTTATGTTTGAAGGCTGCGAGGGCCTCTGCATCCGGACAGTCGACGATTTAGTTTTTCTTTGTCAAGAACCGTGTCCAGAACTGTCTGGCCGATTCGTCTGGCTGCTGAATTATGTGGCTTAGGTCATCGGCGTCTGGTGGTCGCACATATGTGCCCTAGAAGTTGTCGAGGAACGCGGCTTCCACGTCTTCCCAACACCCAATTGACTCTGCGGGCAAGCTGTTAAGCCAATGACGAGCTGGTCCTTTAAGCTTGAGTGGGAGGTATTTGATGGCGTGGAGATGCGCCATGGGCCATATGGATGTGAAGGAGATAATCTTGATCCAAACCGCGGGGTCTGTTGTGCCATCGTAGGATTCAATGTTTACGGGTTTAAACCCTTCAGGGATTTGATGATCCATTACTTCGTCAGTGAAGCATAGCGGGTGTGCGGTGCCTCTATATTGAGCAATGTCACGACGTAGCTCGAGTGAGCGTTTTCTACTGTGTTCGGCCCGGCCGGAGTTGTTGTATCCGGCGCGACGGTATTCGTCGTGGGTCGCGGGGTGCCCACGTGATCCGTAGATGGATCTAGATTGCCTTGCTTTGTCCTCCAATATATCTCGCAAGTCCGGCGCGTTCCCTCTTGGCTTCGTACTTTTGGGGCGATGACGGGGTACGGTCTTGGTGGAGGGCCTGAATGCCTCTCTGTCGCGACCACGGGTTGGTCGGTCGGCCAGATCGTCTTGCTGGTGATGAAGGTATGTATGCTTCTTCCTCTAATCAGGGGAGCAACTTGCGTTTTGGGTAACTTTTGGAGGGACGTTCGAGTTCATACTCTTCGGCCGCGAGGACCTCAGTCCATCTGTCGGCCAGCAGGTCTTGATCAGCTTGAAGCTGCTGCTGCTTTTTCTTTAGGCTATTTGTCGTGGCGATAAGCCTGCGTTTAAAACGCTCTTGTTCGACGGGATCCTCAGGCACGATGAATTCGTCGTCGCCGAGGCTTGCTTCGTCTCCAGAGGGAGGCATGTAATTATCATCCTCGACCTCTTCGTCTACCGCTCTCTCGCGAGGGCTTGCTTCTGCATCCTCTTGTGCTGAATCTTGCTTGGAGGGATTGTCTTGACCTTTCGAGTGTTATTATCTCGTGCGGAATCTCCATTCTTCTGTGGCGGGATTTAGAGCGCGCCGCTGACGCCGGCGTTTGGGCTGTTTCTTTAAGGAATCTGCCTCCGCTGCTTCTTCGCCGTCCCCATCTTTTGGGGTGTCCACCATGAATATGTCGTATGACGAGGTGGTCTTCCAGTGCCCTGTAGGCGCTGGTTCCTATTCGTCTCCGGCATCGTCATCCATACCGTCGATGTCTTCGGAGTCGTAGTCTAGCATGTCGGTTAGATCATCGACATTGGCTACAAAGTGGGTGGTGGGCGGGCTCTGAATTTCTTCATCGTCCATATCCTAACTATCCTGGCCATAGTCCGGCCATGTCTCTCCGGATAGCGAGAGATGCTTTAGAGAATGTAGGATGTCGCCAAAAGGCGAGTGCTGAAAGATATCCGCCACAGTGAACTCCATGATCGGCGCCCAATCGGATTCGATTGGCAGAGGCGCCAGAGGTTCGGAGTCCGGCAGGGAGTCCGGCACCTCGGAGTCACGAGCTTTATGGGGGACAAGGCCAGATTTCGGCTCCATCGCCGCGGAAGTTGCAGCCCCCGAGGCGGTGTCCAGCCACCGGTCCTCGATCTGGGCGATCGGCTCCGGACTGAAGGTCGGAGCGGATTCTTATCTTGCCACCAAGGCACTATCCGTGGCGAGCTAAATCATGCCCATCGTGACAGCATGGCACGCTTCATTGGGCTTCGAGTCCGTCGAAGATCAAGTCCCCGCGATGTCGGCCGTGAAGTTTAGGCTTCCGACGACACGATGGCCAGGGCGTAGCTTTTGATCTGCTCCGGATGGCCAAGAGTTGGCCTGATCTTGGTCCGCCGAATCCGAAGATCTGTCCGGGGAGAAAAGTCTCGCCCTGAACGGCGTTGTTGGTTAAATAAGCCGTCGAGCCTATCGGTGACGACACAAAGGAACTCTCAATGAAAGCACCAATGTCGGTGTCAAAACCGGCGGATCTCGGGTAGGGGGTCCCGAACTGTGCGTCTAGGCGGATGGTAACAGGAGACAAGGGACACGATGTTTTACCCAGGTTTGGGCCCTCTTGATGCAGGTAAAACCCTACGTCCTGCTCGATTAATATTGATGATATGGGTAGTACAAGAGTAGATCTACCACGAGATCAAGGAGGCTAAACCCTAGAAGCTAGCCTATGGTATGAATGTTGTAATGGAGGTTATGTCCTATGGGCTAAAGCCCTCCGGTTTATATAGACACCGGAGAGGGCTAGGGTTACACAGAGTCGGTTACAATGGTAGGAGATCTACATATCCGTATTGCCAAGCTTGCCTTCCACGCCAAGGAAAGTCCCATCCGGACACGGGACGGAGTCTTGATCTTGTATCTTCGTAGTCTTGGAGTCCCATGACTATGATAGTCCTTTGTCTGGACACCCCTAGTCGAGACTCCTCAAGAAGCGTTGGAGGATTTTAGCGGCAAACAGGACAAAGCTAATAACCTTGCTAAGCTTATTGCCAGCATGGTGGATACCCAGGATAAAGTTTCTTGAGATCTTCTGAATTTGTTTTATTTATGCTCTTGTTTTGCTGCCGCGTCTATTTGCACTGGTGGCCAATTTTGACGGCCAGTGTATGTAATATGCTGCTTTGTTCCCTATATTTTCACTGGTGGCGAACTTTGATGCCCAGTGGATGTAATTTGTGTAATAGCGGTAATAGGCTAGCGTCAGTTGCTTGCTTATTTATTTACTTATTTTCTTATTTAGTTGTTTGCTTGTAGTCACTGCAGTTCTTTTTCCGTGTTTTTCTAGTCGCCACAATAACCTATTTTTGGTAACTAGGCCATAATAATCATGGCAACACACAGACTATTGTAACCATGGGCCTCCTGCGGGCCGTATGATCCATGGGCCTTCTACGGGCCATAGGATCCATTGGTCTTCTATACGGGCCGTAGGATCCATGGGCCTTTTACGGGCTGTAGGATCCATGGGCCTTCTATGGGCCGTAGGATCCATGGACTTTCTACGGGCCGTATGATCAATGACTGTTCTATGGGGCGTAGGAACCATGGGCCTTCTACGGGGCGTATAATCATTTCACAAATCATGGTCGTACTATTCGTGGACCATAACGGGCCGTTAATAGACCGTATTTGATAACTCTATGAAAACAGCCAAACGATTTTTTTGACATGAAAACAGCCCAATGGGTTTTTTTGACATGAAAATAGCCCAACGAGTTAATGGGCCACAAATGGGCCTAATGTAACCACGGGCTAAATTTGGCCCACAAACAGAACAGGCCAGTAACGGACCATAACTAACCTAATTCTAGAAAGGAGCCCAAGAATAAATGGGCCCTTAGAAGGCCGAAAGATAACACGGGCTGGAAATGGCGGACGGAATAATGGGCCATTAATGAGTATAAAGTGATACACTGTTCATTATGGGCCAGTTTCATCTCGGGCCTTTAATGGGACTAGAGTTACGAAGGGCCTCATATGGGCCGAAAGACATCACGGGACATACATGGGCTGGAAGTTACAACGGGCTGCAATCATATTGGAAGGCCCCGATGAAACTACTGGGCTTAATTCCGATAGGCCGTAACGGGTCGAGTGTTAGTGGGCCGTAAATGGGCGATATACGAATAGGCCGTTAACAGGCTTTCCGTGGGCCGGCCCGTTACGTTTTGACCAAGTCAAATGGGTCGGCCTTTTCACCAGAATGGGCCTCTGTTGGGCCGTGCTACGTGTCGACGTATCATAGGCGCCTCCTGTCCAATGAGTGGATGACATCTGTCCCAATGGTGAGCCAACACGTGTTTCCTCCGGGCCAATGAGAATTTTACACATGGAATATCCCCATTGGTCCGGGCTGTTAACGGGTTATCGGATCCAAAATGGGACTCGATAGTTTAACGGCGAGCCGTTACGATGGGTGCCACATGTCGGTCACCCTTGACGAAAGCACTTCTATAACGCGCGATTTATCATCATGGAAGTGGACACTTCTGTGATGATAATTTTGGTAATGTCATGGAACACTTCTACGACAGCACAGGTATGACTATCTTGATTCTGTCATAAAATCATCATGGATGTACTTGCATGACAGAAAACGTGACCTACTATGACAAACACGTATTATCACGAAAGCGTATTTTTTTAGTGATGAGATTACCCAGGTTCGGGTCACCTTGCGGTGTAAGACTCTACTCCTGCTTTGTGGTGGATTGCCTCGGGAGGAGGATGAATATGAGCTGGTACAAGGGTGAGCTGCCTCGGGAGGGTGCAAGCATCGATCCTCCTCTATGGTGGCATCTAACCTATATTTATACTGGCCCCAGTCCTCTTCCCCCAAACTTCTAGGCGGGTAGGGATACTACAACAACCAAATTTGAAGGGGGATAGCAGTACATCCTATCCTAACTAAAGGTGGTCTTCACCCACAAAGCATCTGGTCATGACGCGGAGGTGGGCTTGCTGATGACTTCCGTCTTGCCGAACCCGTGGTCTTGGTCTTGTTGCACTGAAGGGGAAAGCTTTGGGGCTGCCTTGGGAACTCGCGTGCTGGCCTTGCCTCTTTAGCATCGAAGAGGAAACTGTCCTGGACTACGCCTACTGGCCCCGTCCTGGCTCCGTTCATCATGGCTCATGTCACCACGCGCCTCGTGAGGCGGGGTGCAAGCCTAGAGATGTCCGCCCCTCAGGAGGCAACCTCGGGAGGCCGCTCCTCTAGAGGTCTTGATGTAGTTCACCTCACGAAGCGGGGGCCCTCGTGATGGTCTTGCTCGTGGAGTCTTGATACTAGGCCTTGCCGGGACGTAGGTGGAGCCACACAGAAAGTGCAACTATCCCTGGGTGGTTTTGGTAATTCCTAACAACATATATCTCATTGAGCTAATGCTACTTCAAGATAAATATTTCAGGAAAGCTCAGTGATTGGAATGGCATGGATGAGAAAAGTGGATCCCTCCAAATGCTAAGGACAAAAGGATTGGCTCAAGCTCAAAGCACAAGACTCTACATTTTCTATTTTAGTGATCCAACATCACATTGAGTCTATAGGAAAAGCCAATACTATCAAGGAGGGATGAGGTGTTACTTAATAGCTTTCTTGCTCAAAATGCTTAGTGATATGCTCCAAAGCCCTCAACTACTTTCTCATATCCACACATGACCTAAACCAAAAGTCGAACTCGGCCCCACCGATTTTTCCTATCCGGCACCACCGAGTTCAGATGTCATAGCCACTGCCACAAACCCTAGGCAAATCAGTCTCACCGATAGGGATCTCGGTCTCACCGAGATGGGGTTGTAATCTCTCTATTCCCCTTTGTAACATTTCGGTCAAACCGAGATGAGCGCTCGGTCCCACTGAGATTACAATGCAAAGTCTTTGTTTCCTTTTCATAATGTTTCGGTCTTACCGAGATGAGGGAATCGGTCCCACCGAGTTTGCCTGACCAACTCTCTGGTTAGCTTATTACCAAAATCGGTCCCACCAAGTTTGTGTACTGAGTCTCACCGAGATTCCGTTATGCCCTAACCCTAATCATATCGGTCCTACCGAGTTGCATGTCGGTCCCACCGAAAATCCTAACGGTCATATTATTTCCTAAATCGGTTCGATCGAGTTTCTCAATTCGGTCCCACCGAGATTGGTAAGTTGTGTGTAACAGTTCGATTTTGTGTGGAGGCTATATATACCCCTCCACCCACTCTTCATTCGTGGAGAGAGCCATCAGAACATGCCTACACTTCCAACATACATTTTCTGAGAGAGAACCACCTACACTTGTGTTGAGACCAATATATTCCATTCCTACCATATGAATCTTGATCTGTAGCCTTCCCCAAGTTGCTTTCCACTCAAATCTTCTTTTCACCAAATCCAAATCCTGTGAGAGAGAGTTGAGTGTTGGGGAGACTATCATTTGAAGCACAAGAGCAAGGAGTTCATCATCAACACACCATTTATTACTTCTTGGAGAGTGGTGTCTCCTAGATTGGCTAGGTGTCACTTGGGAGCCTCTGACAAGATTGTGGAGTTGAACCAATGAGTTTGTAAGGGCAAGGAGATCGCCTACTTCGTGAAGATCTACCCTAGTGAGGCAAGTCCTTCATGGGCGACGGCCATGGTGGGATAGACAAGGTTGCTTCTTCGTTCACCCTTCGTGGGTGGAGCCATCCGTGGACTCGCGCAGCCGTTACCCTTCGTGGGTTGATGTCTCCATCAACGTGGATGTACAATAGCACCACCTATCGGAACCACAACAAAAACATCCGTGTCCCCTATTGCGTTTGCACTCTCCAAACCCTTCCCTTTACATTCTTGCAAGTTCCATGTTTTACTTTCCGCTGCTCATACTCTCTGCATGCTTGCTTGAATTGTGTTAAGATTGCTTGACTTGTGTAAAGTTGCTAAAATCTGCCAAGAACTAAAATTGGGAAAAGGATAGATTTTTATTTGATCAAGTAGTCTAATCTCCCCCGTCTAGACATACTTTCGATCCTACAAGTGGTATCAGAGCTTTGGTCTCCATTTGCCTTGATCTCCATAGCTTTTGGTGGTCATAGCCTTGGTTTCACAACCTAGGAGAGTATGGCGTCTAGCAAGGGAAATTACCACCGTAGAGGTCCTTACTTTGATGGTACTAATTTTGCTAGTTGGAAGCATAAGATGAAAATGCATATTCTTGGACAGAACCCCGCCGTTATGGCCATTGTGTGTATTAGCTTGCAAGGTGAATTCTTTGATGGGAGAGAACCAAACCGTGAAGCTACCGTGGAAGAGTTGAAGATGCTGCAATACAACGCTCAAGCTTGTGACATCCTCTTCAACGGATTGAGCCCCGAAGAATTCAACAAAATGAGCCGTCTCGAGTATGCAAAGGAAATTTGGGATACTTTGATTGATATGCATGAAGGTACCGACTCCGTCAAGGAATCCAAGTTGAATGTGCTTCAAAGTCAGCTTGACAAGTTAAAAATGAAGCATGGTGAAGGCGTCGCTGAAATGTAATCTAGGCTTGCTCTTATCACAAATGAGATTGCCGGCTTAGTAAGTGAAGATATGACCGACAAATTCATCATAAAGAAGATCCTAAGAGCTTTGGATGGAAATTATGATACCGTGTGCACATTCATCCAAATGATGCCCAATTACAAAGATCTCAAGCAAATGGAAGTCATTGGAAGAATTGTTGCTCAAGAAATGTCACTTAAGTCAAGTGGTGCTTACAAAGCCTCATGTGAAGCTCCCGCACCATCAAGTGAGAAACAAACCTTCAATGAAGAATTGAGCCTAATGGTGAAGAACTTCAACAAGTTCTACAAGAGTAGAAGCAAGGAAAGAAGTTCCAAGTCAAGGTCATACAATGACAAAAGATCTTCTAGTCATGAGCATAATTGCTAAAATTGTGGAAGACCCGGAGACTATTCCAATGAGTGTACGGGACCCTACAAAAGAAGAGAAGATTCCACAAAAATAAGAACTATAAGAGAAGAATCACCATCAAGAGAGAGAAGGAGTAGAGATGATCGTTATGAACGAACAACATCCCGGAGAAGCAAGGATTCGGAAAAAAAAGGACAAGTCATCAAGGAGCTACACAAAACGAAGACATCAAGCTCATGTTGGTGAATGGGTATCCAGCTCTGACTCCGACAATCACTCCGAGAGAAGTATCACTCCGACTCTGAATATACTCGAGATGAAGGTGTTGCTGGTCTAGCACTTGTGTCAACCAACTCCTACGACATATTTGATTCACCAAATGAAGGACTTGGAAGATGCTTCATGGCTAAAGGCCCAAAGGTATCACACCCCAAGTATGTTGATTTTAATAGTGATGAAGATGACTTGTTAGGTGATGATGATTTACTTGTTGACAACTCTAGTGATGAATACTATGATGAGACGTCAATTAATCATGCTAATCAAAATAAAATGAATGACAGTGATAAGGAGAAGATTGAGCTCCTAGCTAAAGAACTAAACACTCTTATGTTAGCTCATGAAACTATCTTAGGAGATCATCGAGAACTTTTAAGGACTCATGAGAAGTTACACTTTGAAAAGCTCAATCTGGAGCAAGAGCATGAGTTCTTAAAAGCAATCAATGATGATCTTCGCAAGAAAAGTTCTTATTACATTGCCAAGCGTTTACTCTTATCTACTTACATGCCTCAAGTTAAGTCTAGTAACAAGAACAAGAAAGATTCTTCCGCTAGTAGTAACAATAATCGTGCTAAATCCAATGTTGTTACTTCTAGTAGTTCTATTGATTCCACTGATGATTCTCTTAGCCAAGTTACACTTGAGCAAGAAAATAGCTTATTGAAGGGAATTATAGAGAAAGGTGTTTACAAGAGCCTTGTCGGGAGTAAGCAATTTGAGGAAATTGCACGCAAGCAAGGAAGGCACCGGAATAACCAAGGTGTTGGTTTTGAATGAAAGTTCAATGCCAATGGAGTTGAGTGGGAAGAAGATCAATACCCCAATACAAAGTTTGTTCCTCAACAAGAGAAGTATGATCCTACTTCTTTCAAAGGGAGACAAGCTCAAGATGATCTTCCACCACAAGACCACAAGCAAAAAGGCAAGGACAAGCTTCAAGAGGAGATTGATGCATTTGAAGAAGCTCCTAAGGCCTTGGTCATCAAGTGGGTTCCCAAGACTACGTCAAGTTCTACTTCATCAAGTACAACTACAACTCCAAGGATTCCCATCAAGATGATGTGGATCCCGAAGAAGAGGAACTAGAGAGTTCTTGAGGGTGACTCCGCCAACATATTTCACTCGTATCATTTTGGCAAGGACAAGTGCAATCAACTTCCACATCTTGCACTAGTTCAAGGAGTCACAAACCCTCTTGTTGGTAAGACAAGGGACAAGGTAACCCAATGCTCTCATGGACATTATCTTGTGTGTGCATCACTCTATGTCTGTGGATATCCCTGTTTGTTCCTTGTGGGACTAACCCGTGTAGGTATTGAAAGTGCAACTCACTCCAATGGATTGCTCGAAATGATCTACATCAACATTAAGCATCCACATCTTCAACACCTACATGAAGTCATCATCAACAAAACCCAAGGTTAGTTCATCCCTCTTAGGGGGGATCTCACATCTAGGGGGAGCTTTACTCTAAGAATTGAGCTAAAGCAACTCTAATGGTGTGAACACAACAATGCTTTATGTAAAAGTGGTAACCCCACTTGTGCTCAAACGATGAGTATGACCTATGATCAAATGTTCTCATTTGACTCCTAAGTCAATACACTCATATATATAGATGACCTAGTCATCGCTAAATGCTTGATAGATGTGTAACATCCCAAATTTTTAATTTGGAATGTTATACATTAGATCATCATGCATTACATATTTTCTTGCATTTGTGGACCCTAGCAATTTCACGCAACTCAAGGACCCACGGAGAGAGTTGGAGATTTCGAAATTCTCATATTTGAGTTCTCTCGAATTATGAAAAGAGGATCATTTGATTTTATTTATTTTATCTTCAAATATTTTTCCAATATCAAAAATAAGAGAGGGAATAATATGACTTTCCCAAAATTTAGGAAAAATGAGGATTTAATAATAAAACAAATTTTGGATTTTCTCGGAGTTTATTTGCCCTATGGAAAAATGCGTATTTTCAAAAATTGCATTTTAGGCCCTGAGTAAAAGTTCATTTTGTTCGACTCATTTTTAGGAGTCGGGGAAAATTTACTTTATAATTTTTGGAGTTCGTTTAGATTTTATTTTATTCGTTTTTCTGCGCGAGATTAAAAAAAAAACTGCAGCGCCCTGCCGGTTGGGCCAAGGCCCAGCTGGCCGAGCCGGGCCACCCACCGCCTCCCCTCCTCACGCCATACACACAAGAAGGCTGCTGCCCGCTGTCGCCGAGTCCGTCTCGGACTCCCGCCGCCTTTGCCTTGCCCCCCCCCAAGCACACCCTCCTATAAATACCCAAGCCCCCTCCTCCCCAACCCCAGCCGCCGCCCTTGCAAGCAGCCAGCCAGAAGCCCAAGCGCCGCCCTTGCCGCCGCCGCTGCCTGGCTGCCGCCGCAGCGCCGCCGCCAAGCCCAAGACGCCAAGCCGCCGCGCCGCCGCCAAGCCGCGCCCGCCGAGCCCGACGAGGTAGCCGCGCCGCGCCACCCCTCGCCTGGTTCGGTTTTTTTTTAAAACCGTTCCGGTTTATTTTTTTTTATGTTTCGGTTTTTTTCGAAAAACCCTAGATCGGTTTTTATTTTCGGTTTTGTTGTTTAGCGAGCGTTCACCGGACCGTTCGTTTTAACGAACGTAATCACCGGTTATTCCCGGTTAATGAACGTTCGTTCGTTTAACCGTTCGTCGTTTTTTCTTTTTAATCGGATTTATTCCGCTATTTTTCTGATAGCGATTTCCGATCCGATCTTTGTTCTAGTTTATTTTCTCGCTCGTTTATCGGAATCAGGTGATTCAAGCGCCTGGAGTTTCATCTCGAAACTGCTGTTCCGACTAACCTACCTAAACAAAGTTTTGCTACTGTAAAATTTGACTTAGTTTCAACTTGCTAGAACCGAGTTGATTTTCTCTCACCGTTTGACTTTCGTTGCTTTATTCAATTTGATTCTTTTTGCAACCAGGGTTCTTAAGTTGGACTTTATGGTTAGATCTTTCATTCGAGTTTTACCTGTGCATTAGATGAGTACTTATTGCATGCTTGTTGTTTGTCTGCGATAGATCACCCGGAGTGCGCCGCTTGTTACTTCGAATCTCTAGGTTTCGCGGATCTTCAGCAAGGCAAGTAACACTTGATCATACTTTTTCCACTACCCAGTTTTTATGCATTAGATCAATCCTCAAACGTTGCATGATTAGGGTCTAATTAAATTGTGGGATGGGAAGTAGATGAGGTAGTACCTATTACCTGTTTTACTTATGAAACCTTTGGGAGTTACTTCTACGTTTGCTTATTATGCCATGCTATGCTAGTAGACGTGGATTGGGTGAGTGATATCCATGACAGATGTGAGATTGTTAATTAATGGTTTATCTAAGGTGGCAACTTAAATACACATCTGGTTGGATTGAGGCACCTGGGGTATCTAGTGATTGCCTTTTTTTTGGAAATCCCGGGGGTACCGTGTGATTTTCCTATGGACCGCCACCCAGGCTCAAAGGGATCATAAGATAATTCATGCTAGTAACTTCCTTGTGCAACCACAAGCCATTATGGGCTCTGGCATAGTTGACTAAGTCGTGCAAACTCTTATAGTGGTAGATGTAGGGAATGTAGGTGTACGGGTCTACCCATCGTAAGGTGCTAGCGCTTCTGAAAGACTATGTCTCGGTCATCCGTTTCTCAAACACCATGTAGTGCGAGAAACCAAACGGAGGCGATCGAGTCTTGTGGGGAAAAGTGCGCAAACCTCTGTAGAGTGTACAAACTAATCATGATTAGCCGTGTCCTCGGTTATGGACATCTTGAGTATCTAGTACTTGAATATTCTGTGAATCTCAACATGTTACGCTAATTAAATGTTGTTGGGTTTATTAATGAGTACTTTTTAATTGGGATTGAGGATGCTGTCAACCATTCTCAATGTTTAACAACCACCATGATAGTTAAATAAATTTATTCCTTTGCAGTAGGGAAAAACTAGCTTTATGCAAAAACTGTAACCATAGAGCTTTTCCACCAGCCATATATGCATGTAGTATAGGCTTATTATTCATTACTCTCTATGTGTTACATTGCCAGCATATTCCATGTGCTGACCCGTGTTCGGGCTGCAACTTTCATGTTGCAGACTTTTCAGACGACGAGTAAGGTGCTTTTAGGTCGTGGTTCTATACTCAGTGATGCCGTTGGAGTTGATGGACTCACTTATCTTCCAAGTCTTCCGCTGTTATCGTTATTAGATGGCCTTAAGCCATGATTATTGTAATAAGTCCTCTTTTGGACAAATGATGTAATAAGTGTGTGATTGCTACTCATTATAAATCCTTCGAAATCTTGTGTGGTGTCAAGATTCTCGATCCGGGGATGACACCGAGCACGAGACTTGACCATCCGAGGTCGGGTCGCTCTGAGAGATGGTATCGAGCACACGCCGACTATAGGACACGACCACTAAGTTAAAGCCATAGATAACTATTCTCTTCTCATTTTCTAACTCCTCATCTTTTCTACTCTTTTAGGATGACGGACGAAAGGATCAAGTACGCTCAACCCGATGAAGGCGCACTTTTGGATTCCACTTGAAGGAAGTCGCCAAGTACCGAACATTGGATTACCAAGCTTCACCGGACTTTCAACGCCACCGCTCAAGAGGAGCGCTGAAGATTCAAGCTCATGTTCCGGAAGGACATTCGCGCCAATCACCAAGCCCATAGATAGTGTTTTCAGTGCACCAACCTGGAGTCTGGGAAAGAGCATGGCAGCTCATATCACCATGGGACGCATTGGAGAAGTTTATCAAGAAGACCTCAAGGACACTATCTACCAAATTTGCGGACGCCGGAATGAAGATTGGGAGATAGTCAGTACCAAGAAGGATAGATCCATTGCAGCTTTCATCCAGGAGTTAAACCAGCACATTCGACGCCAGGAGAACCAGATGTGCAATGATATGATAGAGTTGAAGAATGCGAAGGGAAGGATCATCGAACTTGAAGGAGAGCTGAAGACTCTACGCAAGGACTACATGGACGAGATCGTAGCTGTCGTAAGGCACAACAGCGATCTTAAGTATGAGATTGGAGAACTCAAGAAGAAATTAGCACTCAAGAATGAAGACAAGTACGTCGACTGTCTGAGCAACTACATCATCATCAATGACACCGATTCGGATCCAAGTGAACCCGACTTTGAAGACGAAGCTGGAGCAGACATCATGGAGTCTTCCACCAGTTCAAATTAATAGATGACCCCCCACATATTAGTAGTATTCCCTCCATGTAAACATTATAGTACAAGCACTTTTTTTCGATAGTTAGATCGTTGTATGCCCTTTTGTTTGAATGAATGAAGTGATTTTGTGTGCATTTGTCTCATGAGCATTTGGGTAGTGTTTTCTCCTTAGACCTCACTCTATTCTTAATTTCTCGTCTTTTCTAAACCCTTCAGATGCCTCCGAGATGCGACCCCGAGTTTGTTTTCCCGCGAGAGATCACTCAGTTGATTCAACAGCAGAATACTCTGATTCAGACATTGGTGCAGAACCAAGGCAACAACAACAACCCACCACCACCACCACCTACGGACCACTTGACTTGTTTCCTTAGGCTGAATCCGCCGGTGTATTCTAGTAGCACCGAGCCGATTATAGCAGATGATTGGCTCCGCAAGATAGGAAGGGAGTTGACCACTGCAGGATGTACAGATGGTGAGAAGGTGAAGTTTGCTGCACATCAGCTTGACGGACCCGCAGCAGCATGGTGGGAGAATTTCACAGCCACTTACCTCAGAGACACCGCCACATGGGATCAGTTTCAGCAAGCTTTCCACACTGCCCATGTTTTAGCAGGAGCTATGGCCATGAAGAAGCGTGAGTTTCGCAACTTACGCCAAGGAGGAAGGATTATTGGCTAGTATGTGGATGATTTTAGTAAGTTAGCACGTTATGCCCCAGATGACGTTGCTACAGATGCAGCTAAGCAGGAGAAGTTTCTGGAAGGACTGAATGATGAGTTAAGCATGCAGTTGATGGTAGCAAGATTCAATAACTACCAGGAGTTGGTAGACCGCGCCCTTATGATTGAAGGAAAGCAGCAGCAGATTGAGAATCGCAAGAGGAAGTATGGGCAGGGGAAGTATAACTCTGGAGCCCAGCAGAAGCCCTGTTATACGCCTAAACAGGGAGTTCATTTTCAGCATACCCATGGTGGGGGTAGTTCGCACAACCATAATGGCCCAAGAATGGTAATGGGAATGGAGGAAGCAACGGCCAGAACCAGACCACACCATCAACCCCAACCAAGAAAGACCTGAGCCATGTCACCTGTTACAAGTGTTCCAAGACTGGACATTATGCAAATGATTGTCCCGAAGGCCAAGGTGGAAATGGAAGCTCTGGAAAGAAGCCAAACCCTTTCAACAGGGGACAGGTGAACCACATTGATGTGGAGGAGGTTGAAGCTCAGCCCGATGCAGTAATCGGTAAGTTTTTGGTTAAGTCATTTACTGCACTTGTTCTTTTCGATACTGGTGCATCGCATTCATACATATCAAGGGGATTTGTAGAAAAGTATAGCCTGCCCACTAAGATTCTTATAACTCCTATGCTAGTAAGCTCACCAGGAGCAGAGTACATGGCCAGACAAGGATGTTTTCAAGTGCCATTGAGTATAGGAAGGCATGTATTCCCCTCGGATTTGATTGTTCTGGAATCCCAAGGTTTGGATGTGATTCTCGGTATGGATTGGCTGTCGATGTATGGAGGAAACATCGATTGCGCAAGTAGGACGATTTTGCTCACAACGCCAAAAGGAAGAAGGATCAAGTATGTATCACGGCATGGACCAAATAGGAATCAAGTAAATTCCTTATCAGGAGTTGTGCAGGAAGAGGTACCAGTGGTGAAGGATTATCCTGATGTATTTCCTGAGAAATTGCCAGGAATGCCACCGGATAGAGACATTGAGTTTTTGATTGAGCTTTTGCCAGGTACAAGCCCTATATCGAAGCGACCATACAGGATGCCCGCACAGGATTTGGCGGAAATCAAGAAGCAGATTAAGGAGCTATTGGATAAAGGTTATATACGCCCAAGTTCTTCGCCTTGGGGATCACCCGTACTTTTAGTGGAGAAGAAGGATGGATCGTTAAGGATGGTTGTTGATTACCGTGGATTGAATGCAGTAACAATCAAGAACAAGTACCCACTACCAATGATAAATGATCTGTTTGATCGTTTGCAAGGAGCTAAAGTGTTTTCCAAGATCGATTTGCGATCAGGGTACCATCAGTTGAAGATTCGAGAGCAGGACATACCCAAGACAGCATTCACCACAAGATATGGACTGTATGAGTATATCGTCATGTCATTTAGACTGACTAACGCACCTGCCTATTTCATGAACCTGATGAACAAAGTGTTTATGGAGTTTTTGGATAAGTTCGTCGTGGTGTTCATTGATGATATTTTGGTTTACTCGAAGAATGAAGAGGAACATAAGGAACATTTGCGATTGGTTTTGGAGAAACTAAGGGAACATCAGTTATATGCCAAGTTCAGCAAATGTGAGTTTTGGCTAAAGGAAGTTGGATTTCTTGGACATGTTATATCCGAAGATGGTATAGCAGTTGACCCCACAAAGGTTGAGACCGTAACCAAATGGGAAGCACCAACGACAGTTGGAGAGATCCGGAGTTTTCTTGGACTCGCAGGATATTACCGGAGATTTATTGAGAATTTCTCAAAGATTGCAAAGCCTATGACGGAGTTCCTGAAAAAGGATACCAACTTCATATGGACTGACGATTGTGAGGCAAGTTTCCAGGAGTTGAAGAAAAGATTGGTTACCTCACCAGTGTTAATTTTGCCAGATCAGACCAAGGATTATGAGGTGTATTGCGACACTTCACGTCGAGGACTTGGAGTTGTGCTTATGCAGGAAGGAAGAGTTGTTTCGTATGCTTCACGACAACTAAAACCTCACGAATTAAATTATGCCACATATGATTTGGAGTTAGCAGCCGTAGTGCATGCATTGAAGACATGGAGACATTTCCACATTGGAAATCATTGTGAGGTGTACACGGATCACAAGAGTTTGAAGTACATTTTGACGCGGAAGGAGTTAAACCTTAGACAAAGGAGATGGTTGGAACTCATGAAGGATTATGATATGAGATTGCATTATCATCCCGGAAAGGCTAATGTAGTAGCTGACGCATTGAGCCGCAAGAGCCATGTCAATACGCTGATGACGGGAGAGATACCAAAGGAATTAGCAGAAGATCTTCGTGAGCTATGTTTGGAAATAGTTCCGAGAGGCTATGTAGCAGCATTGGAAATTCAGTCTACCTTGATAGACAAAATCAGAGAAGCTCAGAAAAATGATAAAGAGATCGCGGATATAAAGGAGAAAATGAGCGAAGGAAAGGCAAAGGGATTTCGTGAGGACGAGCACGATACCCTATGGTTTGAGGACCGTGTTTATGTGCCAAATGACCCGGAGATCAGGAAGTTGATTCTGCAAGAGGCACATGATTCACCCTATTCGATTCACCCAGGAAATACCAAGATGTATTTGGATTTGAAGGAAACGTTCTGGTGGACCGGAATGAAGAAGGATATTGCGGAGTATGTAGCAGTTTGTGATGTATGTCAGAGAGTGAAGGCAGAACATCAGAAGCCAGCAGGATTGTTGCAACCATTGCCGATACCCGAATGGAAGTGGGATAAACTAGGCATGGATTTCATCACGTGTTTGCCAAAGACTCGTGCAGGCTATGACTCGATTTGGGTTATAGTCGACCGCTTGACGAAGGTAGCGCATTTCATTCCAGTCAAGACTACCTATAGCAGTGCTAAGTTGGCAAAGATATACATGACTAGAATTGTGTGTTTGCACGGAGTTCCGAGGAGTATCATATCGGATAGAGGAACCCAATTTACCTCAAAGTTTTGGAATCAGTTGCATGAAACGTTGGGGACCAGTGGAATTCAAGACAGCTTTTCACCCACGCATGATGGATGATGAGAGAGTCAATCAGATTTTGGAGGATATGTTTGAGAGCTTGTGCACTAGATTATGGATCTAGTTGGGACAATAACTTGCCGTACGCAGAGTTTTCGTATAACAACAGTTACCAAACCAGCTTGAAAATGGCACCTTTCGAAGCTTTATACGGAAGAAGGTGCAGGACACCGTTGTCATGGGACAAAGTTGGAGACCGTCGGTTGTTTGGACCAGATTTGATTAAGGAGTCTGAACAGAAAGTTAAGATGATTCACGACAGGCTCAAGGTAGCCCAGTCCAGACAGAAGAGCTATGCGGATTCAAAACGCAAGGCGATAGAATATGAAGTTGGAGACAGAGTTTATCTTAGAGTATCCCCACTTCGAGGAGTTAAGCGTTTTGGAGTTAAAGGAAAATTAGCACCACTTTTTGTTGGACCATATAAGATCTTGCAACGCATGGGAGAAGTTGCTTATAAGTTGGAATTACCTGAGGGACTGTCAGGAGTTCACGACGTATTCCATGTTTCTCAGCTGAAGAAATGTCACGCCGAGATGGCAGAGGTACCGCTAAGAGATACAGTGCCACTTGAAGCAATTCAATTGAAGGATGATTTAACATATGAGGAGAAACCAGTTAAGATTCTCGAATATGCCAGCAGAGTTACTCGCAGTAAGGTTATCAAGTTTTGCAAGGTTCAGTGGAGCCACCACACTGAGGATGAAGCCACCTTGGAGAGAGAAGAATATTTGCTCAAGGACCACCCTCACCTATTTTCTAGCCAACCCGAATCTCGAGGGCGAGATTCATCTTAAGAGGGGTAGGTTTGTAACATCCCAAATTTTTAATTTGGAATGTTATACATTAGATCATCATGCATTACATATTTTCTTGCATTTGTGGATCCTAGAAATTTCACGCAACTCAAGGACCCGTGGAGAGAGTTGGAGATTTCGAAATTCTCATATTTGAGTTCTCTCGAATTATGAAAAGAGGATCATTTGATTTTATTTATTTATCTTCAAATATTTTTCCAATATCAAAAATAAGAGAGGGAATAATATGACTTTCCCAAAATTTAGGAAAAATGAGGATTTAATAAATAAATCAAATTTTGGATTTTCTCGGAGTTTATTTGCCCTAGGGAAAAATGCGTATTTTCAAAAATTGCATTTTAGGCCCTGAGTAAAAGTTCATTTTGTTCGACTCATTTTTTGGAGTCGGGGAAAATTTACTTTGTAATTTTTGGAGTTCGTTTAGATTTTATTTTATTCATTTTTCTGCGCGAGATTTTTTTAAAAAAAAACTGCAGCGCCCCGCCGCTTGGGCCAAGGCCCAGCTGGCCGAGCCGGCCTAGCCGCCTGCCTCCCCTCGCCCCAAGACGCCTGGCCTTGACCTGCCGCCGCCGTCGCCGAGTCCGTCTCAGACTCCGCCGCCGCCTTGCCTTGCCCCCTCCCCCAAGCACACCCCCTCCTATAAATACCCAAGCCCCCTCTCCTCCCCAACCCGCAGCGCCGCCCCTTGCAAAGCAGAAGCAGCAGCCACAGCCGCCCCGCTGCCCCGCCTCAACCCGCCGCCGCCACACGCGCCCGCCGCCCAAGACGCGCCGCCTGCCGCCAAGCCGCCCGCCCGCCGGAGCCCCGCCCCGACGAGGTAGCCGCGCCGCGCCACCCCTCGCCCGGTTCGGTTTTTTTTTAAAACCGTTCTTGTTTATTTTTTTTTGTGTTTCGGTTTTTTTGAAAAACCCTAGATCGGTTTTTATTTCCGGTTTTGTTGTTTAGCGAGCGTTCACCGGACCGTTCGTTTTAACGAACATAATCGCCGGTTATTCCCGGTTAACGAACGTCCGTTCGTTTAACCATTCGTCGTTTTTTCTTTTTAATCGGACTTATTCCACTATTTTTCTGATAGCGATTTCAGATCCGATCTTCGTTCTCGTTTATTTTCTCGCTCGTTTATCAATCAGGTGATTAAAGCGCCTGGAGTTTCGTCTCGAAACCGCCGTTCCAACTAACCAACCTAAACAAAGTTTTGCTACTGTAAAATTTGACTTAGTTTCAACTTGCTAGAACCGAGTTAATTTTCTCTCGCCGTTTGACATTCGTTGCTTTATTCGATTTGATTCTTTTTGCAACCAGGGTTCTTAAGTTGGACTTTCTGGTTAGATCTTTCATTCGAGTTTTACCTGTGCATTAGATGAGTACTTATTGCATGCTTGTTGTTTGTCTGTGATAGATCACCCGGAGTGCACCGATTGTTACTTCGAATCTCTAGGTTTCGCGGATCATCAGCAAGGCAAGTAACACTTGATCATACTTTTTCTACTACCCAGTTTTTATGCATTAGATCAATCCTCAAACATTGCATGATTAGGATCTAATTAAATTGTGGGATGGGAAGTAGATGAGGTAGTACCTATTACCTGTTTTACTTATGAAACCTTTGGGAGTTACTTCTACGTTTGCTTATTATGCCATGCTATGCTAGTAGACGTGGATTGGGTGAGTGATATCCATGACAGATGTGAGATTGTTAATTAATGGTTTATCTAAGGTGGCAACTTAAATACACATCTGGGTGGATTGAGGCACCTAGGGTATCCAGTGATTGCCTGTTTTTTTGGAATCCCTGGGGTACCGTGTGATTTTCCTATGGACCGCCACCCAGGCTCAAAGGGATCATAAGATAATTCATGCTAGTAACTTCCATGTGCAGCCACAAGCCATTATGGGCTCTGGCATAGTTGACTAAGTCGTGCAAACTCTTATAGTCGTGGACTAGCAGATGTAGGGGATGTAGGTGTACGGGTCTACCCATCGTAAGGTGCTAGCGCTTCTGAAAGACTAAGTCTCGGTCATCCGTTTCTCAAACACCATGTAGTGCGAGAAACCAAACGGAGGCGATCGAGTCTTGTGTGGAAAAGTGCGCAAACCTCTGCAGAGTGTACAAACTAATCATGATTAGCCGTGTCCCCGGTTATGGACATCTTGAGTATCTAGTACTTGAATATTGTGTGAATCTCAACATGTTACGCTAATTAAATGTTGTTGGGTTTGTTAATGAGTACTTTTTAATTGGGATTGAGGATGCTGTCAACCATTCTCAATGTTTAACAACCACCATGATAGTTAAATAAATTTATTCCTTTGCAGTAGGGAAAAACTGGCTTTATGCAAAAACTGTAATCTTAGAGCTTTTCCACCAGCCATATATGTATGTAGTATAGGCTTATTATTCATTACTCTCTATGTGTTACATTGCCAGCATATTCCATGTGTCACCGTTTTGGCTGCAACTTTCATGTTGCGCACTTTTCGCACGACAGTAAGGTGCTTTTAGGTCGTGGTTCTATACTCAGTGATGCCGTTGGAGTTGATGGACTCACTTATCTTCCAAGTCTTCCGTTGTTATCGTTATTAGATGGCCTTAAGCCATGATTATTGTAATAAGTCCTCTTTTGGACAAACGATGTAATAGTGTGTGATTGCTACTCTGTTATAAATCCTTCGAAGTACTGTGTGGTGTCAGTATTACTGATCCAGGGATGACACCTGAGCACAGAGACTTGACCATCTGAGGTCGGGTCGCTACAAGATGCTAGAATGGTTGTGCATGCTTTGCCACATATTTCATTTGCCATTTTATTGTGTGAGCATGTTGGTTGCATATTTTACTCATTCGAGGACATCCACTTGTAGTTTTGATTGTTTGGTTTCTTTTCTTTTGCCAAGTGGATGGACAAGAATGCCTAAGAACCTTCTCTAGCTATCTATGCTTTAATTGTCTCAAACTCTATTCATGCTACGTCACAAAGTTTGATCAAGTCAGATTCGAACCACTCTGTGTGAGGAGCACTCGGAGTCCCCAATTCATCATAGACTTAAACTTCCAAAACCTCTTTGTGCATTTCGGTCTGACCAATCCATCCATTTCAGTCACACCGAGATCACTAAGTTGATCTAGGTTTTCAATCTCGGTGCAACCGATTTGAACTTTTCGGTCACACCGAGTTGTAGTAACTGCCTGTAGTTATGCATCTCGGTGCCACCGAGTTGTTCCACTCGGTCACACCGACAGGGTCAGGCTATATATACCCCCGGGCCAAAATTTGGAAAATTTTCCGAACCTCTTCGCCCGCGCACTGCCTGCTCTGCCTCCTCGGGTCTCCGGATCGTCCTCCTCGTTGCCAGCGACCTCTCGCCGCTGGTCTCCGCCGCCGTCAACGGGATTCAACTCCGCCGTTGCCGCCGTAGCAAGTCCATCTCCGAACTAGGGTATGGATTTGAATCTTTGTGCTATTCCTAACTTTGATTCCTAGCACATTGCATTACCATGTATGTTGCCATGATTGAGATCTTCCTATCCAGCGAAAACACTCTGTAGATTAGTTTTGGATTGAAAATTTAGGGTTAGGTTTCCGCCGAACTCATCTCGGACTGACCGAGTTGTAGAAATCGGTCCCACCGATTTGGCTCAGGTCAGTGCACAAGTGATTCTCGGTCTAACCGAGAATTGTGAATCGGTGTGACCGAGATCAGGACTTTGTGAAACCCTAGCAGTCTCGGTGCCACCGAACTATGACTCGGTCTGACCGAGTTCACTAGTTTAGGTTCCAAAAGCTTCTTTGGTATCACCGAGTTTACAAATCGGTAGCTCCGAAATGCTTTCTGTGGAAAACTAAAACTAAGTTTTTCACTCAATTCTTGTGCAAAAACCTCTGTGCTTTGTGATGCTCATCCACACTACCTCATCTATATCTATTTACAGGGTCTGCTGTCAGAGTTTGCACCATGTCAGATCAGAGTGACAGTTAGAACAAGACTGAGGAGCAAGTTTAGATGAGTGAGGGCACTAGTCCCTCTAGAAGCTATGATGATGGCAGCAGGAGCACACCCAGCAATTTGCCAAAAGCAGCCACCAGGCCTAGAAAGAAGAAGACCTCGGATTGTGAGGATGAGGACTATGTGGCTGTTGAGGATGAGGCCACCTCAAAGAAGAAAGTGTTGAAGAAGGAATATGGCACAGCTGCCACCACTAAGCCAGGGATGCAGAAGAAGGCACCTGCAAGGAGAATTCCCACCTCCAAACCTAGGAAGGTTGCTACTAGTGAAACCATGAAGTTCACCATTGAGTCTGAAGATGAAGCTGCTGGCCAAGACAAGAAATAAAGAGAGTCAAAACAACCACTGCCAAAGTACTTGGCAAGCCCTCTATGAGGAGAGACTCCGAAGATGAAGAGGAAGAGGTTGTTGCACCACCACCTAAATCTCAAAAGCTAATGGGAGATTCTATAAGGTCAGGGGCTGCTCCATCTAAGCCCGAAGATGCTCCCAAGGCTGCTCCTCCAAAACCCAAGTGAGGGAGTCCTGGACTAGGGGGTGTCCGGACAGCCGGACTATCATCGTCCGCCGGACCCCAAGATTACGAAGATACAAGATTGAAGACTCCGTCCCGTGTCTGGATGGGACTTTCCTTGGCGTGGAAGGCAAGCTTGGCGATACGGATATGTAGATCTCCTACCATTGTAACCGACTCTGTGTAACCCTAGCCTCCTTTGGTGTCTATATAAACCGGAGGGCTTTAGTCCGTAGGACAACATACATTACAACAATCATACCATAGGCTAGCTTTAGGGTTTAGCCTCCTTGATCTCATGGTAGATCCACTCTTATACTACCCATATCATCAATATTAATCAAGCAGGACGTAGGGTTTTACCTCCATCGAGAGGGCACGAACCTGGGTAAAACATCGTGTCCCTCGCCTCCTGTTACCATCCGCCTAGACGCACAGTTTGGGACCCCCTACCCGAGATCCGCCGGTTTTGACACCGACATTGGTGCTTTCATTGAGAGTTCCTCTGTGTCGTCACCAATAGGGAGGATGCCTCGTTAAAAGACGGTGTTTTCGCTGAAGGGGCCATGTCCGCTGGCCAAACTATCCGGCTAGGTGGTTTTCTTATGACCGCCTGTCCGGCCGCCGCTTCGACAATGACCTCTCAAGTCATCAGAAGCAATCTTCGCGTCAGCGCGAAAGCTGCCGAGCTGTTGGATCCAATAGAGCTCTCGTCTGTTAACGAGCTCTTGGATCGCATCGCCGCCCTGGGAGTCGCTACGGACTACAACCAGGTCGGGCTTAAACCGATCTGAGAGAGATTAACTCTCCCCAGGCCACCCACCACGTCGCAGTGGTAGAGGAGCAGTACGGCAACTCTCCGCCTGTATTGAAAACTATTCATGCCCGGATTCCCGAACCCTCCATGCCGGATTCCCACGGAGGGACGGACTTTGATCGAGCATTGAACTTAAAATCATGCATCGCTCCGGACTCGCTGGATCGCGTCTAGCAACCCAAGCTTCCAAATTCGGAAACTCCTCGGCCTTCGAGCCCCAAGATGGGCAGGGATCTGGACTCTATTCCACCCACCCGCCCAGACATATGCGATCTATCTCTAATACGGCAAGAGCCCGCTGAAACTGTACATCACTACTGGGCCAGATTCCTCCTAGTTATGGACAGGATAAAGGACTGCCGAGAGGAAAACGCAATCTCAATCTTCTGCAATAATTGCACGGACAAGGGAATATTAAGCGCCATTGATCGTCGCAAAATTACACGCTTCACCGATCTGGCGTCCATAGTACGAAAGTACTGTGCGATGGAGAGTTTCCGGAAAACCGAAAATCAATTTTGGTATAATCTGGCCCCAAACCCAGTCCGCAGCAAAAGGGCGCCTTACACTCAGGCCCCAGATGCAAAAACGAAAAAACAAAAACCCAATAAGGGAAACAGAACCGTACTGGAGGGATGGCTCAATGGACCCTGTAAGCTTCATAGTACAGAGGGAGCCGTCCCAACACATAGCCTTCGAGCATGTTGGATATTACGGCAGGTGGCCAAAAGTGGCAAGGAGCTTCTAGCCCCGCAAAACCACTCCAACAATAACGGTACGGTATCAACAGTCTTCGAGACTTTCGCATCAAACAATATGCGAAAGCGAACAATCCGCGGACTCGCCGAAGTCTACCAAGTAGCAACAGCAAATCCATGGAGCGACACAACTATCACCTTCAACGCCAGCGACGAGCCTAAATTCCGAACAGCCAGAGCACCAGCCGCACTGGTGCTTAGTCCCATAGTGGACGGCTTTCGACTGACAAAAGTCCTCATGGATGGCGGTAGCGGATTAAACCTCATTTACGAGGAAACTCTGCGGAAAATGGAAATCAATTGGAGCCGCATTGAGCGAAGCAGCACAACCTTCAGAGGAATAATCCCTAGCCGAAGCGCTGCAGCCCGACAAATCACACTGATGTGGTGTTCGGCTCGCCGAACAATTACAGATCCGAAGAAGTCACGTTCCAAGTGGCCCCGTTCAACAGCGGATATCACGCTATATTAGGACGAGAGGCATTCACAATTTTTCAAGTAGTACCTCATTACGGGTACATGAAGCTCAAAATGCCCGGGCCCAGCAGAATAATCACTCTCGTTAGTGATCCGGACATAGCACTCCGTGCCGAAAAAAAGACAGCCGCACTAGCCCTCGAGGCTCTATCCGAAGCCTTAGCGGCAGAAGAACTCACCGTGCTGCGCTCTACGGTGAACAGGGACAATGTAATACTCGATAAAAGATCCAAGTCCACCTCCTTCAAACCCGCAGATGAAATAACAAAATTCCAGGTCCATCCAACGGACCCAACAAAAACGGCCTCCATTGGGGCACAATTGAACCCCGAAGTAGACGCTGCACTGCGCGAATTCCTTCGGGAAAATTGGGACATTTTCGCCTGGCATCCTTCGGATATGCCCGGAATCCCACGCAGATTAGCAGAACACAGCCTAAACATCCTAAAAGGATTCAAGCCAGTCAAACAGGCTCTTCGACGATTTTCCGAACCAAAAAGACAGGCAATGGGAGAAGAGCTAGCCAAACTATTGGAAGCCGGATTCATCAGAGATATCAAACATCCGGATTGGCTAGAAAATCTGGTGATGGTACCAAAGAAGGACAAATCCTGGTGCCTTTGTGTCGATTTTAAAGACCTCAATAAGGCTTGCCCAAAGGATCCCTTCCCTCTCCCCCGCATTGACCAAATTATCGATGCTACCGCAGGACACAATTCATTGTGCTTCCTCGACGCATACTCTGGCTACCATCAAATCAAGATGGCGGAAGCAGACCAAGCCGCCACGGCATTCATCACCCCTTACGGACCATTCTGCTTCAACATGATGCCCTTCGGACTTAAAAACGCCGGCGCAACATATCAGCGCATGATTCAAACATGTCTGGCTACCCAGATCGGCAAAACAGTCGAGGCATACGTAGACGACGTACTCGTCAAAACAAAACACGTCGAAACTCTAGTAGACGACTTGAGGCTCACGTTCGACAACCTCAGAGCATATGACATCAAGCTGAATCCGGAAAAATGCGTTTTGGCGTATCACCGGAAAGCTGCTGGGCTTCATCGTGTCCGTAGAGGAATCAAAGCAAACCCGCTAAAATCCGAGCTCACACACGCTTGGACATTCCAAAAGACCTCAAACAAATACAAAAATTAACAGGATGTGTGGCAGCTCTAAGCCGCTTTATCTCCCGTCTAGGAGAAAAGGCGTTGCCCCTCTATCGCCTCCTCAGGCGCACCGAACACTTCGAGTGGACGGATGCCGCCACTGCCGAACTCGAAGAAATAAAGGCCATATTGGCAACAAATCTGGTCCTGGCTGCGCCCAATCTATGCGAACCAATGTTGTTATACATCGCAGCAACGCATCAAGTTGTAAGCGCGGTCCTCGTCGTCGAACGAGAGACAGAAGGGCACAAATTCCCTCTTCAAAAACCAGTGTATTATGTATCCACTGTGTTAACCCCTCGCAAGTCCTTACCGCACTATCGAAGATAGCATATGCGGTGTTCATGGCGTCCGGAAGCTCCGCACTACTTTCAAGAGTGTTCGATAACAAGGGCCTCTGAAGTACCACTCAATGACATTATAAATAACCGCGACGCGAACGGGCGGGATTGCAAAATGGGCCATTGAGCTCTTCCCATTCGATATAACTTACAAACCTCGTGAGCTATAAAGTCACAAGTTTTGGCTGACTTTGTCGCCGAATGGACCGTCCGAACTCCCTAAAGAGTACGGCGATACTCCAATTGGACTATGCATTTCGACGGCTCTAAAATGTTGGTTGGGGTGGGGGCTGGCGTCGATTGACGTCCCCAACCGGAGACACAGTCCAGTATGTACTTCAAATAATGTACACGGACTCCAACAATGCAGCCGAATACGAGGCCCTGTTACATGGTCTCTGGATGGCAGTCTCCATGGGCATTCAATGCCTAGAGGTGCACGGGGATTCAAACCTTGCAATATCCCAAATAAACGGAGACTTTGACGCCAAGGATCCAAAAATGGCGGCATATTGAAACGCTGTCCTAAAAATGTCAGCTCGGTTTGAAGGACTCGAATTCCATCACATAGCCCAAGATAATAACCAAGCGACCGACGTACTGGCATGCATCGGTGCCAAACGTGATGCTGTCCCTCCAAATATCTTCCTGGAACAGCTCTTCAAGCCATCCGTACTATGGGAAGAGGAGCCCGGAAGGGACAAACCGGAAAAAACCGCGCCAATCAGCGATCCAGCCAATGACATAACACCTTCAGCCCACGTCATAATGGCAGTAATCGCCTGCGGATGAACCATTCCTAGCCTACTTGCTTAGGCAGGAACTTCTCGAAGACCAAAACGAGGCCCGCTGCATAGTCCGGCGATCGAAAGCCTACAAGGTCCATGAGGGAGAACTTTATAAGAAAAGTGCAACCGGAGTCCTTCAAAGGTGTATCTCCGAAGAGCAAGGGCGAAACCTCCTGGCTGAAATTCATGCCGGACTAGGCGGACACCACGCAGCAGCCCGGGCCCTTGTAGGAAAGGCATTCCGTACAGGATTTTATTGGCCGACGGCCCGGGCAGATGCCCAGGACTTAGTCCAGAAATGCGTTGGTTGTTAGCTATTTGCTAATTCGAGCCACATGCCGTACCACCGCCCTCAAAACTATACCCATTACCTGGCCGTTCGCGGTCTGGGGGCTTGATATGGTTGGACCCCTTAAAGGGGGAACCCACAAGCAAAGATACCTATTGGTCATGGTGGATAAATTCACCAAATGGATAGAGGCCAAACCGGTCAATACGGCAGAGTCCGGACCAGTGATAGACTTTATATCCGGGGTAGTACACCGTTACGGAGTCCCCCACAGCATCATCACCGACAACGGCACGAACTTCACAGCCGACGAGGTTAAGTCATGGTGCAAGAATATGGGCATCAAGCTCGACTACGCTTCAGTCTATCACCCTCAAACCAACGGTCAAGTGGAACGAGCAAATGGTCTAATAATGAGCGGCATTAAACCCAGACTAGTGCGGTCACTTACTAAATCTGACACGCACTGGGTCGAGGAGCTCGACTCCGTACTCTGGGGGCTTCGGACAACGCCTAACCGAAGTACCGGATTCACACCATTTTTATGGTATACGGCGCAGAGGCAGTCTTGCCCTGTGACATTATTCATGACTCACCTCGAGTGCGAATGTACGAGGAAAGAGAGGCCGAGCTTGATCGGCAGGACAGCTTGGACACATTGAGGAAGAACGCGACGTCGCCAAGGCTCGCTCCGCATTCTATCGCCAGCAGGCCGAAGATATCGAAGCAGAGAAGCACGGGCAAGACTTACAACGTTGGTGAACTAGTTCTCGCTTTGCGGACAAGAAAAAGTACAAGCTCAAGCCCAAATGGGAGGGCCCTTTCATTATCGATCAAGTCCTCGACGGCGGAGCATACCGTTTACTTAAATGCGCTTGATAACCGACTCGAGCCGAACCCATGGAACGCAGCCCGCCTCCGAAGATTCTATGCCTAGCGCCGGACTAAGAGTTCATCCCCTTCCTCCGTCCAAATTTTTATACTTCGGTTGTCTTTTGTTTCTCTTTTCATAACCTTTTTATTAAAAAGCCCCTAAGGGCCGACTTTTGTATTTTTCGCATACACTTGATGTGCCATCCGCACTCATTATACCTGGGGGCTTCTTTTATAGAAGCTCAATTATAAGGGTTTCATGCCCAGCACACATGGCAAGCTTCCACATGTACCTTTTACTCACCATTATATGCATCGATATGACTTAAGTTTTGGCCAAGCTGGGTTGCCTGGCTCCTGTGCTTACCCCTACGTTCCCCATTGTTCGGCTAGGAGGTAAAGGGAGCACCTCTGCGATTGTTACTGCCGGATCAGCCGGATGTGTACCTCAGACTGGGTGAAGCCGAAAGCTAGCGTTCTTAAGGGAATATTCGGCCGGTGACTTAAAAGATGATTTTTTTACCTACTCATTTATCCGCCCCCAGATGTTTTTCTCGCTTTCACAAGAGTCCGGACATGCACTTTAGGGCATGCCTCCTGTGAAAGGAACCCTTAACGGAACTATTCTCCCTGGAAGATGTTTCTTACTAACCATGTAATATAACATAACTAGTTGGGCACTTGTCTGATAAAGCACTAATGACCCCTACGCCTGGTCTCCATGCATACCATGGTTGTTTCTTCATCAAAAAGGTATTCGGACACACTCCGGACTCTAGGATCCTGAGGTTGAAGCGAAAAGGTCGGCAAAGACAAACGATCTACAATCTGGCTAGAAGGCATTTCACATGTCCCTTTAAAGGAAAACATACATTGTCAAATTTACTGATTGTATTCCTCCTCAATCCCATCTAACAGGCTGTCTAACTTACAGTCCCGTTGGGAAAATTTAGCAGCCAATTCTACTTGGCTGTATACTAAACTCACAGGGATCTCCTTCCCATCGGGCCCCACCGGTCCAACTTCGGCCATGTGGTTGGGATCCGCCTTCTTGTAACGCGTCTTCACCATGGCCCAACCCTCCCTGGCACCTTGACGGCAAGCCGAAATCTTCCACAAACGGAAGCGCTGCCGCACTCCATGAAGCTTCTCCGCAAGCTCCCCAAGGCTTTCGTGTAGGGACAGGGCTGGCCATAAAGCTTGGACGCCGCCGCTCATTGCCTGCCGAACTCGTTCGAGCAGTTGCAACAGCTCGGGAAGTTGATCACCCGTTGATATGGGCATCTCCTCCGCAGGGCGACCTGTGAGTATACCTAGAAGACATCTTATGTCAATTTACTTCCTCGCCGGACTTTTCTTTTCAAAAGAGTCCGTTCAAGCACTTACTATAAATGTCGCGACGAAGCCGCTGATTCTCCTTAACGGAGCTGGACAGCCCGGCTTGAGCGCCTTTCAGCTCTTCTCCGACCTTGGCGTTGGCATCTTGGAGCTTGTTCCTTTCTTGCTGCACCCTATTCAGCACCCTCTCGCCGGCCTTTAGCTGGCGCAGTAATTCTTGCCTGTTCGGATCTTGTCCGGCGGCACCTGCAACGTCACTATTAGACTTGCGCGCACGCCGCACAGCGCTTATATTTATCAATAAAAATGTGTTACCAGGAGGGGTCTCTGCGTCTCCTCCTGCGGCAGCAAGTGCGGCCTCTAGTTGGGCCTTGCATTCTTGCAGCTCCTGAGACAGCTGGGCATTCTTCTCGGTAAGAGCCTGCGTTTCAAATGATCCTTAAATCAGTTAACGTAACTACTTTAAGTCTTGGGGGCTACTGGTATATATAACCATTAAATTTCCCTTACCCATATGTCTTTCACATACTGCTCCGTGGCTCTGGTAAAACCATCTTGAGCGGCACGGAGATGCGCGTCCCCTGCGTTAAAGGCGTCCAATGCCTCAGGGGAGAAGCACGCTTCACGAAATACTGCCCGGCGGCGCCTATGGTTCATGGCGCTCTCCACCTCAGACTTGGTGGCGGACAGTCTGTTGGTGTCCTCCGTTGGAGAAGGATCCGGCCCGCGTCTTGCGCTTGCCTCCCCCTACAGGCCGGGCGCTGGAGCCTGGCCGGTGTAGGTTGGATCGGCAACTTCTGCGCCCGCAGTTCGGCGAGCGTTTTTTCTCCTATAAAGATCATGAGCACTCAGACGCTTCCTAGGAACGTTGCTCTGAAAATTCGAATACGAGTTATACCTTTTGCGGCGACGTTTCCGTCCGCACCGCACTCCTTTTCCGCCTGCTGGTCCGGACTGACCTCTGTTGGTCAGCCGCCGCGGGCTCGGCTTCCCGCCGTGAAGGCGCTTCCTGTAAAATACCATCGTTCGCGAAGGTCATAAATGGGCAAGGAAGAGATAATGGTGTCCGGACCTCGGTCACAGTCACCTGGGAAGCCGGATACAGTCCGGGGTAGTCCGCCGTAATGGCGACCAAAGCATTATCCATGCTGAGGTGGTGAAACACCCCGTCGATCAGCTCCACCTTGATGTCCGGACCTCTTCGGAGGCCGGATCCAGGGATCTTCCTGGATCCTCGGGTTGCGGAGCGGGACTTACCATGTCCTCCACAGTCCGGCGTAGATCCTGCGCCGAAGACATAATGTAAGAAGCCTAAACTTCGAAAGCAGGGATTGAGCCCTTAAAAGTGTTCGCTTACCCAGCCTCTAGGGTTTTTCATGGAAAACCCATTCAAAGGGTTCGTTTGAAGGAAGTCCTCCTTCTCCCCCTTGTACAGGCTGGACAGGGTCTTCACCAGATCCTCGGTCGAATCCGGTCCTTTGCGGCCATGACGGGTAGCATCGTCTTCCCCGTTGAAATCCCACATGGGTGGCCTCAGATTGCAATGGCTGTACCCCCGCATGATGCATATCGCCATGACTCCAATCATGGTCAACCCAGAGTGGGCCAGTAATCTTATTCGGCCCATCAAGTAATGGACGCTCTTGTCTTCCTCCAGTCGGGGGCTCCGTGGGCGCCAGCGAGGCGTTTCTTCGGAGCAGCATTAAACTCCGAGAGGCCAATCCGGCTGGGTCCGCAATGAGCGCCTCCTATGTAAAACCACTCAAGGCCAGTCTTGGACGCTTCTTGGGAGTACCGGATGGGTATCCGGTCCGGCGATGCGCCATATTTCGTGCCGCCCACTTGATATATGGACCCTCGTGAGAACGGGTGCGAGGCGTAACAGCCTCTTCCACACTGCAAAATGGGGCTCAATGCCCAGAATAGCTCAAGAAGAGCTACGAGCCCGCGATATGCGTGATGAGGCGGGCGTGAGGTGGTGGAGCTGGAGTCCGTAGAACTCCGTGAGCCCGCGGAGGAACGGATGTATTGGGAATCCGAGTCCCATTATCAAATAAGGGACAAAGCACACTCGCTCCCTTTATTGGGGCTTGGGGTAGCCTCCGCTTGCCTCCCACCTTGATAGGTGACCAGCCCGGCTCGAACCGGGACCATGAAGGCCGAGGAGATATCCCCGCTTGAGCTTCACTAGCTCACAGTGGAACAGAGCACCTCCTCCAATCCTGGCGATGGGCTGGGAGCGCGATAAGAGGAGCCGCGTCGACGGTCCATGATGGAATGGATTTTTAGGTCAAAGGCACTCCGATGAAGTATTCGCGGGAGGAAGATGGTGTGGTTTGGATCTGGATTTTTGCCTCTTTTATAGGCGGGTGACTCGCACGACTAGGGGGTGAAACGTAAAAGACACCCTGGCTTTTCGCATTCGTGCGACGCGTGGTAAAGGGCCATTATTTGGCGAAAAAGCCGAGGAACACAGTGTTTATGATGAAGCCGGACACTGTTCGGCAAGTACATGGAACTTGAAGGGAGAACCCGCCTTGCAACGCCGAAGACTATATACGCTACCGGACTTATCGTCATTGAAGCCTGGTTCGGGGCTACCGAGGAGTCTGGACTAGGGGTGTCCAGACAGCGGACTATCATCGTCCACGGACTCCAAGATTACGAAGATACAAGATTGAAGACTCCGTCCCGTGTCCGGATGGGACTTTCCTTGGCGTGGAAGGCAAGCTTGGCGATACGGATATGTAGATCTCCTACCATTGTAACCGACTCTGTGTAACCCTAGCCTCCTCCGGTGTCTATATTAACTGGAGGGCTTTAGTCCGTAGGAAAACATACATTACAACAATCATACCATAGGCTAGCTTTAGGGTTTAGCCTCCTTGATCTCGTGGTAGATCCACTCTTGTACTACCCATATCATCAATATTAATCAAGCATGACGTAGGGTTTTACCTCCATCGAGAGGGCCCGAACCTGGGTAAAACATCATGTCCCTCGCCTCCTGTTACCATCCGCCTAGACGCACAGTTCGGGACCCCCTACCCGAGATCCGCCAGTTTTGACACCGACACCAAGTCTGCACCCAAGAGGAACAACAGGAGTATTCTAGCTGCAGATAAGAACAAGGCCCCATAGCCTGAATCAGTTGTAGAAGAAGATGAAGACCCGCTTGTCTTGAGAAAGCTGAAGCCCAAGATCCCAGGTCATAATGATGCTCACCCAGTTGCAGAAGACATAAAGCTCAGGAAGGATGCAGGTCTGAGACAGTGGAGATTGACTGACCCCTATGAAGTCAGGAGAAGAACTGTTGTGGACTACAGGTTCCATACTAAGGAACAATAGGATTTCTATGAGACAGTGCTGCTTGACAAAAAGCCCATAGTCTGTGACATGAGATGGGTTGATTGGGACTATATCAAGAAGAATGAAGAGCACTATCCTGGAGTCTATGATAGTTTCAAGTCTTGTGGAGTAGTAGACTTTGTTGTGCAGAAGCTCACAAAGTGGAATGATGAGCTCATTATGCAGTTCTACTCCACAGCTCATTTCTACCCAGATGGGAGGATAGTCCGGATGTCTAGGGGTACCAGGTACCAATCAACAGTTGAGGAATGGTCTGAATTGATCAATGCTCCAAAGGAGAATGAGGATGACTTGGATGTCTATGCTAAGAAGAAGAAAGATCACAACTCCATGGCTCACATGTACAAAGAGATCCCAGATGCTGCACTTGAGACACACAAGTTTGGATCTGTACATCATCTGTTGTCAGGATTGCCCACTATCAACTGGATTTTAAGGCACACTTTGCTTCCCAAGTCAGGCGATAACAAGATGATCAGAGGCCATGCAATTAACTTGCTTCATATATTTGATGTGCCTCAGAAGTTTAAAGTCATGAGCCTGATTGTGGAAACAATCAAAAGGACTGCTGCTGATCAAAAGAGGAGTTGTGGGTATGCCCCACAGATTCAGGAGCTTATAAACTCCAAGATGGGCACTGGCACATATCTCTTGGACAAGGAACACCTGCCCATCTACCCTGATTTTGAGGACAACACTGTTGTGATGGATGAAAATGAACCATCTTTTGTGCAAGAACAAGAGAAGAAGGAGAAGGCAATGGCTGAGAAGGCTGCTAAGATGCCAACTGCTAAAGAGGCATCTCAGATTTTCCTGAAGAGCAATCAAGATTTGCTTGGCTACTTGATTGCCTCCACTCTGAGGATTGAGAAGGGCTTGGCCACCCTGACTCAAAACCAGGAGAGCTTGTAGAAAATTATAGAGCAGAAGTTTTATGCTCTTGATGTCAAAGTGACCGAGATCCAGACTGCAGTTGAGCAACTTCAGGAGGAAGTGGACGAGAAGAAGGGCAAGTCAACAACTGATGCTTTTGCTAGAGTGCCCAGAGGATAGAGATCTGCTGCAGTGCCTGTGCCAGACACCAGAGCTACTGTTGGGGAACGTAGTAATTTCAAAAAATTTCCTACGCACACGCAAGATCATGGTGATGAATAGCAACGAGAGGGAGAGTTGTCCATGTACCCTCGTGAGACCAAGCGAAGCGATCACAACGTAGAGGAAGTAGTCGACGTTCTCCTCGCGATCCGACCGATCCCGACGCCACACTCGGCGCCCCGAGTTCTTGACACACGTACAGCTCGATGACGTCCCTCGTACTCGATCCAGCCGAGTGTCGAGGAGAGTTTCACAAGACGACGGCGTGGTGACGATCTTGATGTTTCACGGCGCAGGGCTTCGCCTAAGCTTCGCGACGGTATGACCGAGGTGGAATATGGTGGAGGGGGCACCGCACACGGCTAAGGAACGATCCGTAGATCAAACTTGTGTGTCCTAGGGTGCCCCCTGCCCCGTGATATAAAGGAGGGAGGGGGGGTGTGGCCGGCCTAGAGGGGCTGCGGAGGAGTCCTACTCCCACCGGAGTAGGACTCCCCCTTCCTAGTTGGAATAGGATTGGGGGAGGGGAAGAGGAAAGGGGCCGCGCCTCCTTGTCCTATTCGGACTGGGGGGGGGCGTGGCCACCCCGGCCGGCCCCTCCTCTTCTCCTCGAGGCCCACTAAGGCCCATTTACCTCCCGGGGTTCCGTAACCTCCCTAGATACTCGAAATTCCTGTTTTCACCCGAACCATTCGAACTCCAAATATAGGCTTCCAATATATCAATCTTTATGTCTCGACCATTTCGAGACTCCTCGTCATGTCCGTGATCACATCTGGGACTCCGAACTTCTTCGGTACATCAAAATACATAATCTCATAATAACTGTCATCGAAACCTTAAGCGTGCGGACCCTACGGTTCGAGAACAATGTAGACATGACCTAGAACTATTCTCGGTCAATAACCAACAGCGGGACCTGTATGCCCATATTGGTTCCTACATATTCTACGAAGATCTTTGTCGGTCAGACCGCATAACAACATACGTTGTTCCCTTTGTCATCGGTATGTTACTTGCCCGAGATTCGATCGTCGGTATCCAATACCTAGTTCAATCTCGTTACCGGCAAGTCTCTTTACTCGTTCCGTAATACATCATCTCACAACTAACTCATTAGTTGTAATGCTTGCAAGGCATCAGTGATGTGCATTACCGAGAGGGCCCAGAGATACCTCTCCGACAATCGGAGTGACAAAACCTAATCTCGAAATACGCCAACCCAACATCTGCCTTTGGAGACACCTGTAGTACTCCTTTATAATCACCCGATTCGCTGTGACGTTTGGTAGCACCCAAAGTGTTCCTCCGTAAACGGAGTTGCATAATCTCATAGTTACAGAACATGTATAAGTCATGGATAAAAGCAGAGCAACATACTAAACGATCATGTGCTAAGCTAATGGAATGGGTCATGTCAATCAGATCATTCTACTAATGATGTGACCTCATTAATCAAATAACAACTCTTTGTTCATGGTCAGGAAACATAACCATCTTTGATTAACAAGCTAGTCTAGTAGAGGCATACTAGTGACATGTTGTTTGTTTATTCATTCACACATGTATCATGTTTCCAGTTAATACAATTCTAGCATGAATGATAAACATTTATCATGAAATAAGGAAATAAATAATAACTTTATTATTGCCTCTAGGGCATATTTCCTTCAGTCTCCCACTTGCACTAGAGTCAATAATCTAGATTACGTAGTAATGATTCTAACACCCATGGAGTCTTGGTGCTGATCATGTTTTGCTCGTGGAAGAGGCTTAGTCAACGGGTCTGCAACATTCAGATCCGTATGTATCTTGCAAATCTCTATGTCTCCCACCGACTAAGTCCCGGATGGAATTGAAGCGTCTCTTGATGTGCTTGGTCCTCTTGTGAAATCTGGATTCCTTCGCTAAGGCAATTGCTCCAAGATTGTCACGAAGATTTTCATTGGACCCGATGCACTAGGTATGACACCTAGATCGGATATGAACTCCATCATCCGCACTCCTTCATTAGCTGCTTCCGGTTGCTATGTACTCCGCTTCACATGTAGATCCCGCCACGACGCTTTGTTTAGAACTGCACCAACCGACAGCTCCTCCGCTTAGTGTAAATACGATCCGGTCTGCGATTTAGAATCGTCCGGATCGGTGTCAAAGCTTGCATTAACGTAACTGCCATTTATGAGCTCTTTGTCACCTCCATATACGAGAAACATATCCTTAGTCCTTTTCGTATTTCAGATATTCTTGACCGCTGTCCATGATCCACTCTGGATTACTTTGGTACCTCCTGCTAGGCTTATAGCAAGGCACACATCAGGTCGGTACACAGATTGCATACATGATAGAGCCTATGGCTGAAGCATAGGGAACATCTTTCATTTTCTCTCTATCTTCTGCAGGGGTCGGGCATTGAGTCTTACTCAACTTCACACCTTGTAACACAGGCAAGAACCCTTTCTTTGCTTGATCCATTTTGAACTTCTTCAAAATTTTGTCAAGGTATGTGCTTTGTGAAAGTCCAATTAAGCGTCTTGATCTATCTCTATAGATCTTAATGCCCAATATGTAAGCAGCTTCACCGAGGTCTTTCATTGAAAAACTCTTATTCAAGTATCCCTTTATGCTATCCAGAATTCTATATCATTTCCGATTAGCAATATGTCATCTACATATAATATCGTAAATGCTACAGAGCTCCCACTCACTTTCTTGTAAATACAGGCTTCTCCAAAAGTCTCAGATAAACCCAAATGCTTTGATCACACTATCAAAGCGCTTATTCCAACTCCGAGATGCTTGCACCAGTCCATAAATGGATCGCTGGAGCTTGCACACTTTGTTAGCTCCTTTGGATCGATAAAGCCTTCGGTTGCATCATATACAACTCTTCTTCCGTAAATCCATTCAGAATGCGCTTTACATCCATTTGCCAAATTTCATAATCATAAAATGCGCAATTGCTAACATGATTCGGACAGACTTAAGCATCGCTACGGGTGAGAAGTTCTCATCGTAGTCAATCCCTTGAACTTGCCGAAACCTTTTGCATAAGTCGAGCTTTATAGACAATAACATTACCGTCGTCGTCGGTCTTCTTCTTGAAGATCCACTTGTTTTCTATTGCTTGCCGACCCTCGGCAAGTCAACCAAAGTCCATACTTTGTTTTCATACATGGATCCCATCTCGATTTCATGGCTTCAAGCCATTTTGCGGAATCTGGGCTCACCATCGCTTCTTCATAGTTCGTAGGTTCATCATGATCTAGTAGCATGATTTCCGAACAGGATTGCCGTACCACTCAGTGCGGATCTTACTCTGTTGATCTACGAGGTTCTCAGAGTAACTTGATCTCAAGTTTCATGATCAACATCATCAACTTCCTCACTACTTGGTGTAGGCGTCTCGAAACCGATTTCTGCGATTTAACTACTTTCAAGTAAGGGAGAAGGTACTATTACCTCATCAAGTTCCACTTTCCTCCCACTCACTTCTTTCGAGAGAAACTCCTTCTCTAGAAAGGATCCATTCTTAGCAACGAATGTCTTGCCTTCGGATCTGTGATAGAAGGTGTACCCAACTGTCTCCTTTGGGTATCCTATGAAGACACATTTCTCGATTTGGGTTCGAGCTTATCAGGTTGAAGCTTTTTCACATAAGCATCGCATCCCCAAACTTTAAGAAACGACAACTTAGGTTTCTTGCCAAACCACAGTTCATAAGGTGTCGCTCAACGGATTTCGACGGTGTTCTATTCAAGGTGAATGCGGCCGCCTCTAGAGCATAACCCCAAAACGATAGCGGTAAATCTGTAAGAGACATCATAGATCGCACCATATCTAGTAAAGTGCGACACGACGCTCGACACACCATTACGCTGTGGTGTTCCGGTGGCGTGAGTTGCTAAACTATTCCGCATTGTTTCAAATGTAGACCAAACTCAGAACTCAAATATTCACCTCCACGATCGATCGTAGAAATTTAATTTTCTTGTTACGATGATTTTCAACTTCACTCTGAAATTCTTTGAACTTTTCAAATGTTTCAGACTTATGCTTCATTAAGTAGATATACCCATATCTGCTCAAATCATCTGTGAAGGTCAAAAATAACGATATCCGCCATGAGCCTTAACACTCATCGGATCGCATACATCAAGATGTATTATTTCCAATAAGTCATTGCTCGCTCCATCGTTCCGAGAACGGAGTTTTAGTCATCTTGCCCATGAGGCATGGTTCGCAAGCATCAAGTGATTCATAATCAAGTGATTCCAAAATCCCATTAGCATGGAGTTTCTTCATGCGCTTTACACCAATATGATCTAAACGGCAGTGCCACAAATAAGTTGCACTATCATTATTAACTTTGCATCTTTTGGTTTCAATATTATGAATATGTGTATTACTACGATCGAGATCCAATGAACCATTTTCATTGGGTGTGTAACCATATAAGGTTTTATTCATGTAAACAGAACAACAATTTATTCTCTTACTTAAATGAATAACCGTATTGCAATAAACACGATCAAATCATATTCATGCTCAACGCAAACACCAAATAACATTTATTTAGGTTCAACACTATTCCCGAAAGTATAGGGAGTGTGCGATGATGATCATATCAATCTTGAAACTACTTTCAACACACATCGTCACTTCACCTTTAACTAGTTTCTGTTTATTCGGCAACTCCCGTTTCGAGTTACTACTCTTAGCAACTAAACCAGTACCAAGTACCGAGGGGTTGCTATAAACACTAGTAAAGTACACATCAATAACATGTATATCAAATATACTTTTGTTTACTTTGCCATCCTTCTTATCCGCCAAATACTTGGGGTAGTTCTGCTCCGAAGAACCAGTCCCTTTGCAAGAGAAGCACTTAGTCTCGTGCTTAGGTCCAGACTTGGGCTTCTTCACTTGAGCAGCAACTTGCTTGCCGTTCTTCTTGAAGTTCCCTTCTTCTTCCCTTTGCCTTTCTTCTTGAAACTAGTGGTCTTATTGACCATCAACACTTGATGCTCCTTCTGATTTCTACCTCCGCAGCCTTTAGCATTGCGAAGAGCTCGAGCATAGTCTTTACTAACCCTTGCATATTATAGTTCATCACGAAGCCTTTGTAGCTTGGTGGCGTGATTGAAGAATTCATCAATGACACAATCATCCGGAAGATTAACTCCCAATTGTGTCAAGTGATTGTAGTACCCGCACATTCTCGAGTATGTGCTCACTAATGTAACTGTTCTCCTCCATCTTGCAGCTATAGAACTTATTGGAGACTTCATATCTCTCAATCCGGGCATTCTGTTGAATATCAACTTCAACTCCGGAACATCTCATATGCTCCATGACGCTCAAAACGCCGTTGAAGTCCCGGTTCTAAGCCGTAGCATGGCACATCGAACTATAGAGTAGTCATCAGCTTTGCTCGCCAGACGTTCTTAACGCCGCCGGTTGCATCAGCAGCAGTTCGCACCCAGCGGTGCATCCAGACGTAACTCTTCAGGCAGCAATGAGGATAATCCTCAAAGTACGGACCCAGTCCGTAATTGCTACCATCATCTTTCAACTTTGCTTTCTCAAGGAACGCATTAAAATTCAACGGAACAACAGACGAGCCATCTATCTACAATCAAACATAAACAAGCAAGATACTATCAGTACTAAGTTCATGATAAATTTAAGTTCAATTAATCATATTACTTAAGAACTCCCACTTAGAAAGACATCTCTAGTCATCTAAGTGATCACGTGATCCAAATCAACTAAACCATAACCGATCATCACGTGGAATGGAGTAGTTTTCAATGGTGAACATCTTATGTTGATCATATCTACTATATGATTCACGCCGACCTTTCGGTCTCCGTGTTCCGAGGCCATATCTGCATATGCTAGGCTCGTCAAGTATAACCCGAGTATTCTCGTGTGCAAAACTGGCTTGCACCCGTTGTAGATGGACGAGAGCTTATCACACCCGATCATCATGTGGTGTCCGGGCACGACGGACTTTGGCAACGGTGCATACTGGGAGAACACTTCTTGATAATTTAGTGAGAGATCATCTTATAATGCTACCGTCAATCAAAGCAAGATAAGATGCATAAAAGGATAAACATCACATGCAAATCAATATAAGTGATATGATATGGTCATCATCATCTTGTGCTTCATGATCTCCATCTTGCAGCACCACCATGATCACCATCGCCACCGGCGCGACACCTTGATCTTCATCGTAGCATCGTTGTCGCCTCGCCAATCTTATGCTTCTACGACTATCTCTACCGCTTAGTGATAAAGTAAAGCATTACAGTATGCGATTGCATTGCATACAATAAAGCGACAACCATATGGCTCCAGCCGATTGCCGATAACTTCGGTTACAAAACATGATCATCTCATACAATAAAATATAGCATCACGTCTTGACCATATCACATCACAACATGCCCTGCAAAAACAAGTTAGACGTCCTCTACTTTGTTGTTGCAAATTTTACGTGGCTGCTACGGGCTTAAGCAAGAATCAGTCTCACCTACGCATCAAAACCACAACGATACTTCGTCAAATAGACTCCGTTTTAACCTTCTCAAGGACCGGGCGTAGCCACACTCGGTTCAACTAAAGTGAGAATGAAGACACCCACCAGTCACCTTTAAGCAACGAGTGCTCGTGGCGGTGAAACCAGTCTCGCGTAAGCGTACGCGTAATGTCGGTCTGGGCCGCTTCATCTCACAATACCGCTGAACCAAAGTATGACATGCTGGTAGGTAGTATGACTTGTATCGCCCACAACTCACTTGTGTTCTACTCGTGCAAAAACATCAAACCATAAAAACCTGGCTCGGATGCCATCATGGGGAACGAGTAATTTCAAAAATTTCCTACGCACACGCAAGATCATGGTGATGAATAGCAACGAGAGGGGAGAGTGTTGTCCACGCACCCTCGAGACCCGGCGGAAGCGATCACAACGTAGAGGAAGTAGTCGACGTTCTCCTCGCGATCCGACCGATCCCGACGCCAGTTACTCCGGCGCCCGAGTTCTTGACACACGTACAGCTCGATGACGCCCTCGACTCGATCCAGCCGAGTGTCGAGGGAGAGTTTCACAAGACGACAGCATGGTGACGATCTTGATGTTTCACCGGCGCAGGCTTCGCTTAAGCTTCATGACGGTATGACCGAGGTGGAATATGGTGGAGGGGCACCGCACACGGCTAAGGAACGATCCGTAGATCAAACTTGTGTGTCCTAGGGTGCCCCTGCCCCGTGATATAAAGGAGGGAGGGGGAGGTGCGGCCGCCCAGAGGGGACGCTGCCGAGGAGTCCTACTCCCACCGGAGTAGGACTCCCCCTTCCTAGTTGGAATAGGATTGGGGAGGGGAAGAGGAAAGGGGGCGCCACCCCCTCCTTGTCCTATTCGGACTGGGGGGGGGCGCCCACCCCGGCCGGCCCTCCTCTTCTCCATCGAGGCCCACTAAGGCCCATTTACCTCCCGGGGTTCCAGAACCTCCCTGTACTCCGTAATTCCTGTTTTCACCCGAACCATTCCGAACTCCAAATATAGGCTTCCAATATATCAATCATTATGTCTCGACCATTTCGAGACTCCTCGTCATGTCCGTGATCACATCCGGACTCAACTTCTTCGGTACATCAAAATACATAATCTCATAATAACTCGCCATCGAAACCTTAAGCGTGCATGGACCCTACGGTTCGAGAACAATGTAGACATGACCTAGAACTATTCTCGGTCAATAACCAACAGCGGACCTGGATGCCCATATTGGTTCCTACATATTCTACGAAGATCTTTGTCGGTCGACCGCATAACAACATACGTTGTTCCCTTTGTCATCGGTATGTTACTTGCCCGAGATTCGATCGTCGGTATCCAATACCTAGTTCAATCTCGCTATCGCAAGTCTCTTTACTCGCTCGTAATACATCATCTCACAACTAACTCATTAGTTGTAATGCTTGCAAGGCTTCAGTGATGTGCATTACCGAGAGGGCCCAGAGATACCTCTCCGACAATCGGAGTGACAAAACCTAATCTCAAATACGCCAACCCAACATCTGCCTTTGGAGACACCTGTAGTACTCCTTTATAATCACCCAGATTACGCTGTGACGCTTGGTAGCACCAAAGTGTTCCTCCGTAAACGGAGTTGCATAATCTCATAGTTACAGAACATGTATAAGTCATGGATAAAAGCAGAGCAACATACTAAACGATCGTGTGCTAAGCTAATGGAATGGGTCATGTCAATCAGATCATTCTACTAATGATGTGACCTCATTAATCAAATAACAACTCTTTGTTCATGGTCAGGAAACATAACCATCTTTGATTAACAAGCTAGTCTAGTAGAGGCATACTAGTGACATGTTGTTTGTTTATTCATTCACACATGTATCATGTTTCCGGTTAATAAAATTCTAGCATGAATGATAAACATTTATCATGAAATAAGGAAATAAATAATAACTTTATTATTGCCTCTAGGGCATATTTCCTTCAGCTACATCATGTGCACCAGCTACAGCTTTAGTGCATCCGGCTCCAGCACCCTCTCCACCAGCTCCAGCTACATCAACAGAAGTCTTTGTCCAAGGAGCCATCTCTACACCATCACATGAATACCAAGGCTGAGAGTCATTTAGCACTATGCATTTTCTATGAACTTTTTGGTAACTTCTGCCAAAGGGGGAGAAAAATTTATAGATCATAGGCTTCGAGAGAGAGTGTTGCTTTTGGTCTCTCTTGTCTTTTTGGTGGGTGAACTTTTTTATTTGCTTGTTTGCTTGATACTCTATGCCTTATGTGGATACTTGGATGATCATGTGTTTGATTATATGCTACCTTAATGCTTGTTGGATGACATTATCCTTTTATATCCCTATATGATCATTCACTTTGCTTGGTGATGAGTGCATGTATTTAATTATTATTATTTTGAGCGCTCCACCAAGATATATGTGACATGGAAGAGTAACCCATGATCCTAACTCATTGTGCATTTGCAGTCCAAAGCAAATTTTAAATAATGCACAAATTTAGGGGGAGCTCTTACTTTTCACATACTTCTCAAAGCGACGATGTTTTTCAATCTTATTATCACTTGTCAAAGCTTTGATCTATATGTTGTCATCAATTACCATAATGGGGGAGATTGAAAGTGCAACTATCCCTGTGTGGTTTTGGTAATTCCTAACAACATATATCTCATTGAGCTAATGCTACTTCAAGATAAATATTTCAGGAAAGCTCAATGATTGGCATGGCATGGATGAGAAAAGTGGATCCCTCAAAATTCTAAGGACAAAAGGATTGGCTCAAGCTCAAAGCACAAGACTCTACATTTTCTATTTTAGTTATCCAAGATCACATTGAGTCTATAGGAAAAGCCAATACTATCAAGGAGGGATGAGGTGTTGCTTAATGGCTTTCTTGCTCAAAATGCTTAGTGATATGCTCCAAAGCCCTCAACTACTTTCTCATATCCACATATGACCTAAACCAAAAGTCAAACTCGGCCCCACCGATTTTTCCTATCCGACACCAATGAGTTCAGATGTCATAGCCACTGCCACAAACCCTAGGCAAATCGGTCTCACCGATAGGGATCTTGGACTCACCGAGATGGGGTTGTAATCTCTCTGTTTCCCTTCGTAACGTTTCGGTTAAACCGAGATGAGCGACCGGTCCCACCGAGATTACAATGCAAACTCTCTGTTTCCGTTTCGTAACGTTTCGGTCTTACCGAGATGAGCGAATCGGTCCCACCGAGTTTGCCTGACCAGCTCTCTGGTTAGCTTATTACCAAAATCGGTCCCACCGAGTTTGTGTAATCGGTCTCACCGAGATTATGTTATGCCCTAACCCTAATCATATCGGTCCTACCGAGTTGCATGTTGGTCCACCGAAATCCTAACGGTCACATTATTTGCTAAATCGGTCCGACCGAGTTTCTCAACTTGGTCCCACCAAGATTTGTAAGTTGTGTGTAACAGTTAGATTTTGTGTGGAGGCTATATATACCCCTCCACCCACTCTTCATTCATGGAGAGAGCCATCAGAACATGCCTACACTTTCAACATACATTTTCTGAGAGAGAACCACCTACCCTTCTGTTGAGACCAAGATATTCCATTCCTACCATATGAATCTTGATCTCTAGCCTTCCCCAAGTTGCTTTCCACTCAAATCTTATTTCCACAAAATCCAAATCCTATGATAGAGAGTTGAGTGTTGGGGAGACTATCATTTGAAGCACAAGAGCAAGGAGTTCATCATCAACACACCATTTCTTACTTCTTGGAGAGTGGTGTCTCCTAGATTGGCTAGGTGTCACTTGGGAGCCTCCGACAAGATTGTGGAGTTGAACTAAGGAGTTTGTAAGGGCAAGGAGATCACCTACTTCCTGAAGATCTACCCTAGTTAGGCAAGTCCTTTGTGGCCGACGACCATGGTGGGATAGAAAAGGTTGCTTCTTCGTGGACCCTTCATGGGTGGAGCCCTCCGTGGACTCGCGCAGCCATTACCCTTCGTGGGTTGAAGTCTCCATCAACGTGGATGTACGATAGCACCACCTATCGGAACCACGACAAAAACATCCGTGTCTCCTATTGCGTTTGCACTCTCCAAACCCTTCCCTTTACATTCTTGCAACTTGCATGCTTTACTTTCTGCTGCTCATATACTCTTTGCATGCTTGCTTGAATTGTGTTAAGATTGCTTGACTTGTGCAAAGTTGCTAAAATCTGGCAAGAACTAAAATTGGGAAAAGGATAGATTTTTATTTGGTCAAGTAGTCTAATCACCCCCCTCTAGACATACTTTCGATCCTACACACACGCTGGGCCGTAGGCAGATGGGTCTAGATACCCCCGGTCCCAAAACCCGACAATGTCCAAGATTTGTAGACCGACTCCTGCCTGCATCTACTACTATTGCTCCACACATCGACCGCTATCTAACATGCATCTAGTGTATTAAGTTCATGGAGAAATGGAGTAGTGCAATAAAAAAACGATGACATTATGTAGACAAGATATATTCATGTAGGAATAGACCCCATATTTTTATCCTTAATAGCAAGGATACATGCGTGCCTCGCTACCCCTTTTGTCATTGGGTAAGGATACCGCAAGATCAAACCCATCATAGAGCACCTCTTCCCATTGCAAGAAAAATCAATGTAGTTGGCCAAACCAAAGAAAAGTTTTGGAGAAGAAATACAAGGCTATAACAATCATGCGTATAAGATATTAAAGAAACTCAAATAATATTCATAGATAGATCTGATCATAAACTCGCACTTCAGTGAATCCCAACAAACACATCGCAAAAAGTCATTACATCAAATTGATCTCGAAGAACATCGAGGAGAACATTGTATTGAGAATCAAAAAGAGAGAAGCCATCTAGCTACTTCCTACGGACCCGTAGGTCTATGGTGAACTACTCACGCATCATCGGAGGAGCACCAATGAGGATGATGAACCCCTCCGTGATCGTGTTCCCCTTTGGTAGAGTGCCAGCATAGGGCTCTAGATTGGATCTCGTGGTTCTGGAACTTGCTGCGGCTGGAATTGTGTTTATATTGCTCCCCTAGGGTTTCTGGAATATCTGGGTATTTATAGAGCTAAGAGGCGGCGGAGGAGACCTCCACGGGCCCCATTACCCATCAATGCACGCCAGGGGCCTTTACCACGACCTGGTGGGTGGTGGGCCCCATGGGCCTCCCCCCGAGCACTTCCTTGGCTCCCAAGTTGTCTTCTGGTCCAAAAAAATCTCCAAAAAGTTCATTTAGACTTCGTTTGGTACTGATATTATGCAAAGTAAAAACAAGCAAAAAACTGCAACTGGCATTGGGCACTATGTCAATAGGTTAGTCCCATAAAATAATATAAAGTTGCTATAAAATGAATGTAAAACATCCATGAATGATAATATAGCAACATGGAACAATAAAAAATTATAGATACATTGGAGATGTATCAACTAACATAATCTAATCATACAACAATCCCTCAATGTGTGACAAAGAGTCACTCCAAAGTTCTTATTTAGTGGAGAACCTAAGATGAAATTGTTGTAGGGTATGGAACCACCTCAAAGTTATCTTTTCCAATCAATCTATTGAGCCAACCCGATAAGTGTCACAAACAACCCTAGAGTTCATACTAAAATAACACCATATGATACACATCAACCAACTCTAATGTCACCTAGATACTCCAATGTCACCACAAGTATCCGTGAGTTGATTATTTGATATGCATCAAACAACTTCAGATTCATAATATTCAATCCAACACAAATAACTTCAAAGAGTGCCCCAAGATTTCTACTGGAGAAAGTAGGACGGAAACATGCATCCATCACTATGCATAGATTACCCCAATGTCTCCTCAGGAATCCATGAGTTGAGTGCCAAAACATACATCAAGTGAATCAATATAATACCCTATTGTCACCAGGGGTATTCATGTGCAAGACATACATAAAGTGTTCTTAAATCCCTAAAAGTATTCAACCCGATAACAGTGAAAGCTCAAAGGTCAAAACTCAATTCATCACAATAAGATAGAGAGGGAGAAACACCATATGATCCAACAATATTAACAAAGCTCGTGGTAAATCAAGATCGTGCTAAATCAAGAACATGAGAGAGAGAGAGAGAGAAAGAGATCAAACACATAGCTACTCGTGCATACCCTCAGCTCCAAGGGTGAACTACTCCCTCCTCATCATGGTGGCCACCGGGATGATGAAGATGGTCTCCGATAATGATTTCCTCCTCCAGCAGGGTGCCGGAAAAGGGCTACAATAAAGATTGCTTCGGTACAGGGCCTTGTGGCAGCGGAGAGGAAGTTCTAGGTTTCTTTCTGGGGGTTTTGGTATTTATATGAATTTTTGGCATTGGTTTCATGTCAAGGGGCCCACGAGGAGCGACAAGCCTGCCCCACACACCCTGGGGGAGGGCGAGCCCCAAGGCTTGTCGCTTCCTCGCAAGGCTTCTTGTCCTTCCTCGAAGCTTCAAGGGTGTCATTTGGTCTATAAAGAATCACTATAAATTTTTAGGCCATTATGAGAACTTCTATTTCTGCACGAAAAATAACACCACAGTAGTTTTGCTGAAAACGACATCAATCCGGGTTAGTTCTAATCAAATCATACCAAAACCATATAAAATTGTTGCAAACATGGCATGAATACTTCATAAATTAAGATATGTTGGAGATGTATCAGCATCCCCAAGCTTAACTCCTGGTCGTCCTCGAGTAGGTAAATCCTAAAAGAAATAATTTATGAAGTGTGAATGCTAGCATAGTGCATAAGTTTGATCAATGATAATTACAATCACTTTTTCTAGCATCATGGAACTCTTTCTATAAAACTCATCATGATAATGTAGCAATCAATTCACATGTTCTGGTTCAAACAATGCATTCTCTTGAAACTTAACAACATATGTTCTTAGTCACCAAACAATTGCAATTCAACTTATTTTCAACAAAGTCTAAGTAAGAGCTCCACATACTCAATTATCATATAGTCTTCTATGATTGCTAGTATTTAAAGCATATTTTCAGAACAAATGGCATCCATCAAACACAGAGAAAGATAAGGGCTTAATATTTCGCCTCCCAACTCATTTATCATAAAGATAATTGTCAACAATAATAATTCAAGATCAGATATATTTGAATGGCCATATGTGCCTGGATCTTTCCCCACCACATGATGCTTACCAACTAGAGAATAATTGAGGTTGAAATGAGAAGGAATACTATTGACTCTTGCATGAAACTAAAAACTGAAAAGTAAAAGATAGGCCCTTCGCAGAGGGAAGCATGGATTTGTAGAGGTGCTATAGCTCGAAGCTTAAAACAGAGATGAATATAATTTTGAGTGGTGTGCTTTTCCTGTGAACATCACGACCGAGAGTTCTCAATATCTTCCATGCTAAACATATTATAGGCGGTTCCCAAAAGGAAAGGTAGATTTTACTGCCCCTCAACCATTCAAACACAAGCCATGGCTAGCCGAATCCTCGGGTGCCCTCCATACAATCAACTTTCGGGGGAAGTTTGTTTCATTATTTTTCATATTGATAGTAGGAATAGGCATCCCAATTACCAACCTCTCTCATGCAATTACAAGTGAATAAACACCCATCGTGGGAATAACCCGCTTAGCATGGAAGATACAGACCACCCCCTGCCGCTCCACCAGTGGTATGGGCACATAGAACAGATGCTTATTGGAAGATTTAGATTTGGCACATGCAAATTCACTTGGAACGGCTGGGTAATACCATATATAGGTAGATATGGTGGACACTCATGGAAGAAACTTGGCTCAAGGAATTTGGATGCACAAGTAGTATTGCCACTTAGTACAGAAATTTGGTTAGCAAAAGATTCTAAACAAGCATCACATGTTCGAGGATCCATAACAATATAACTTCGATACAAATATACCCAACCATAACTCATTACTTTGTCTTCCTTGTCCGACTTCAACTAATTTGCTCAAGTTTGAAAATAATTAATGGGTATTCACAATCGTAAGAGATGTCCAAGATAATATATTTGTATGTGAAATTTCTCTTCCATGTACTAATCGTTCATGAATTGCTTGTATGAGCAAAATTGTGATTGTCAAACTTCAATCGATTTTACTTTCTAAACCAAAGGTGAAACTATACTACTAGGCATGGTACAAGCATATGAAGCACATATAATTTCAGATTGATGATATTCAATTCATTCAAGAATTTACTCATAGGATATAAGCAAAGCACAAGAGTAAATGACAAATACTCCAAAAATATATAAGTGAAGATCAATGAGTAGTCAAACAATTAAGTAGCTATATGAGGACGCTCTCTCATTTAAAATTTTCAGATCTTAAGTATCTTATTCAAAAGCTAGCACATATAAAAGGGCACTCCAAGAATAGCACATCTCATGAGAAGAAGCAAAAACTTAGGTTCAACCGATACTAAGCGATAAAAACTTAGATGCTTGCGACTTCTTGGAATATTTTCCTGGGATGCCTTGGTCATCCCCGAGCTTGAGCTCTTGTGTCTCCTTAATTCCTCTCATATCACTATCTCACCCAAAACATGATAACTTCAATCAAACACAATTTATCAGAACTTCATGAGATGGGTTAGTATGATAAAACAAATTATTCATTTGGGTACTGTCAAAGACAAGATTCATAATTTTTCTCACACAATGTCTATTGTACCTTATTAGTTCCACAATTTATATCACTTAATATAAGCTATGGAAACACTAAAACAAGCAAACTATGCATTGAAAACAGAAGTTGTCAAAAACAGAATAGTTTGTAATGATCTAGACAATCACCATACTTGTGTAACTCTAAAAATTCTGAAAATTCAGGAAAAGATATGAAAACATATAAATCATGTGTACAAAATTCAGGATTTTATCACATCCCAGTGAATTATGGAATTCCAAACTGGGCGCAAAAGTTTCTTTTTTTGCACAGAATCAAGTCAACTATCATCTACACTACCCCAAAGGCTTTACTTGGTACTTTATTGAAACAAAAGCTATAAAACATGATTACTACAATAGATTAATCATGTGAGCACACAAAAACAGTAGGGGTAAATATTGGGTTGTCTCCCAACAAGCACTTTTCTTTAATGCCTTTTTAGCTAGGCATGATGATTTCAATGATGCTCACATAAAAGCAAAGGATTGAAACATAACGGGAGCATCATGAAACATATGACTAGCACATGTAACCCTAACCCACTTCCTATGCATATGGATTTTGCGAGCAAACAATTTGTAGGAGCAAGAATCAACTAGCATAGGAAGGCAAAACAAGAAGTACTTCAAAGCTTTCAACACATAGAGAGGAACCTTGATATTAATGAAATATATATAAGCATATCTTCCCCTCTCATAATAATTTTCAGGAGAATCATGAACGAATTCCATAATATAACTATCACCACTATTGCGGGATGCTGCTAACGTGACACTATAATCAGAGACCCTTCGATGAAACTGTGTGTGATACATTAATCGCAAACGGTGATGTGAAAAACCGTTAAAAAGATGCAAAACGTTTGCGATGGCGGATATAGCAAACACGGTTCATCTTTTAGTTGCGTGTGTGATGCGGGGCATAGGGTTCAGTTCAATGAACTGTTTGCAATGAGGAAGAAGAATAGAAACAAGCAGTGAAATGAAGGCGTGTGCGATATACGGCATACAGTTCAGTCGGATTAACTGTTTGTGATGAGGTGGAACAACAGAAACAGACAACCACATGAAGGTGTGTGTGCGATTGAGGGCATACGCTTCAGACAGATTAACTGTTTGCGATTAGGCAACACTACAAAAATGGTCAGCCATATCAACGTGTGTCTGCGATTGACGACATACACTTGACACAGATGAACTGTTTGCGATAGCCACAACAAACAGAAACAGTTAGACAGATCAATGTGTTTGCGCTAGACGGGCACACATTCTAATTAAAAGAGGTGTGCACGGCCTTAATAATGAGCGCACATGGTTGTTGGAACAAGACGTGTGCTGACATGCCTATTGCGGTGCACCCTATGGTGCAAACACCACATACGCGGTCGAGAAAGCGTGCCCATGTTACGTCGTCGGGGAGTAGTGCCGCACTTAGAAATTATAGAACTGTCAATAAATTCTGAGCCTGCGTCCCATCACATTCTAAATTAATACCACACTATATTTAATTGCAAACCTATTCACACCGACCAAAACCTAAACGGTTTCCCACTTAGGAGCGTATTAGTACTCGATATAAATACTACTACTCCAAGATGACTGCACATTCACCTCAACTCATCCACAAAAACAAACACATCATTTAGCATCGTTCCCTTGCATCTGCCATGGCCAGTGTGAGTTCTATGTCGAGAGATTACCACCAGGGAGAGGCGAGCATGGAAGCGGAAGCATGAGAGATGTCACGCCTCGGCGTGAAAGCAACTGATATGTCCATTATGCGATCAGAGCAGCGTAGAGAGGTCCCGCCGCCGCTGAAGCAAAGACGGAGGTCCCCCCACGCCGATGCGGGCAGATCGTCCGACAAGGCCGCAGCGATAGAGATGTCCCGTCGGGCCGTGAATGCCGCAGAGATGTCCTCCCACACCATGGTGGCCTGGGAAAATGTCTTGCGGGCAGGCGACGACTCTTATAGGCGCATGCATGCGATCGTCCATAGCCAGATGGATCAGATCTCCGGCTGGGCGAGGATGCAGGATGACATGAAAGCCTCATTTGAACAGGCTACTGGTGTCATCCGACAACTGGGCCGACCGTGACCTGCTGAGGGTTGAGATCGTCAGAAGTGTGAAGCAACAGGAGGAGACCACTGCCTTGTTGTAGAGGACCGACGTCATCGTCAAGAAACTTATGGACGAGAATGACATGCTCCGCATCAAGCGCCAAAGGCTGGTGGAGGAATCCATGGATGCTCTCAAGCAGCGTCTTGAGGACACGAAAGAGCTCATGGCCACTCGCCGTGGAGGCTAGTTCCTGCGGCCTACAGCAACACATCAAGAAAGTAGAGATCAGTGAGCCAGATCGTTGTCTTCCTTCTTCTTTTGCCCTTGTGTATTTCGGGCGTTGCCGCATGTGTTTTTTAATCATCTTCCTAAATATGTAAGACAATTATTATCCACTGTCATTGTCCTTATATTCATCAGTCTTGCTATAAGTCACAGTCGTTGCTATATAGGTCCATCGGATCTTACATTAAGATCCGTGCAAGACTTTCTTTTCAGATTTTCTTTTCTCTCTCTTAAATCTCAGTCAAGTGATACATAGCCACGCCATGAAACAGGGGCTCAGGAGCCATTAATGGAGACGTTGGGAGGGAGGTGGGCAGAGGATAGAGGTCAAAGGTCTCTCCTCCTGATGAGCACACATAGTGGTCTGATTGCACGCCTCTTGTACCCAAATAGCTACCCCGGACGACACCTCCTAGCCAATAAAAAAGGGGATGCGTGGTGGCACATAAATGGTAAGTAGAACGCCCATGGTTTCAATAATACTTGTCTTTCCGATTTGTAATGTGACATCACTTGTTCCAAAATGACTTTGCTGATTGTTAATGTGTGCGCCTTTGCAAATCGGACCAAAATTTTACCACAGCATGTTGGTCCCATGTCATGACACCATGCCAAGTTTCATGATTTTCAGGCCAGTTTTGTATTTACGGGAATTTTAAAACCAAGTTTCTCGATGTTTCCGGCCAAGCCAAGACGCCTAGATGTTTGAATTCCATTCCCACTTCTTGAATGGGACCTAGAAATTTTCCCAAGTACACATAAACGATTTTCCAACTAACTTTTGCGCACTGGAGCATGCGCTTGTACTTCAAATTTGAATTATGTGCATTAAATGCCTAGAAAAGCAATTAATGTATAACAAAGGCCAAACGAATTCGGAATAATTCCAAAATTTAGAACGAAACTCCTATTTGGTCTAAGCTGCCTGTGTAAAAAATCATGGCAGGAGAAGGCAGTGTATGTCATTTCGCACACGGAGATGACACGTTCCCTCTCAGAACCACGAGCCTTCTTGAGAGAAGCTCTGATTTGCAAGAAGCTTATACCAAAGCTTGTCCCAATTCGGCCAAAAAATTTACCACAGCATGTTGGTGCCCTGTCATGACACCATGCCAAGTTTCATGATTTTCAGGCATGTTTTCGATTTAAAGGAATTGAAAAACCAAGTTTCTCAATATTTCCAAACGAGCCACAACGCCCAGATGTTTTAATTCCAGTCCCATTTCTTGCATGGGACCTAGAAATTCACCCAAGGACACACATGTGATTTTTCAACCAACTTTGGTGCACTTGAGCATGTGCTTGTAATTCAAACTTGAAATATGCACATTAAATGCACAGAAATTCAATTAATTTATAAAAAGTCCAAACGAACCTGGAATAATTCCAAATTTTAGCACGAAACTCCTATTTTGTCTAAGCTGCCTGTATAAAAAATAAGGCAGGAGAAGGTAGTGTATGTCGTTTCGCACACGGAGGTGACACGTTCCCTCTCGGAACCACGAGCCTTCTTGAGAGAAGCTCCGGTTTGCAAGAAGCTTATACCAAAGCTTGTCCCAATTCGGCAAAAAATTATCACAACATGTTGGTGCCATGTCATGACACCATGCCAAGTTTCCTGATTTTCAGGCGTGTTTTCGACTTACAGGAATTAAAAAAACCAAGTTTCTCAATATTTCCTGCCGAGCCACGACGCCCAATATTTGAATTTCATTCATTTCTTGCATGGGACCTAGAAATTCACCCAAGGACACACATGTGATTTTTCAACCAACTTTGGTACACTGGAGCATGTGCTTGTAGTTCTAATTTGAATTATGCACATTAAATGCTTAGAAACTCAATTAATGTATAAAAAAGGCCAAACAAACCCGGAATAATTCCAAATTTTAACACGACACTCATATAGTTCTACGTCGCCTCTGTAAAATATCAACGGGGCGGGGGGCAGCGTATATCGTTTCGCACACAAAGGTGACACCCCCCTCGGGAACCACGAGTCTTCTCGAGAGAAGCTCCGACTTGCAACAAGCTTATACCAAAACTCGTCCAAATGCGGCCAATTTTTTTACCACAGCATGTTGGTGCCATGAAAAGACACCATGCCAAGTTTCATGATTTTCAAGCGAGTCTTGAATTTACAGGAATTTAGAAACCAAGTTTCTCAATGTTCCAGGCAGAGCCACGACACCCAGATGTTTGAATTCCATTCTCATTCTTGCATGGGACCAATAAATTCACCCAAAGACACACATGTGATTTTTCAACAAACTTTGATGCACTGGAGCATGTGCTTATAGTTCAAATTTGAATTATGCACATTAAATGCCTACAAACTCAATTAATGCATAAAAATGCCAAATGAAGACAGAATAATTCCAAATTTAAACAGAACACTCATGTTGTTGCATGTTCACTGTACATAAATATTCTAGCAATTCAAACACCATCCTTTCCTTCCATAACACCATTGTGTCTTTCAAAACATAATGAAAAAATCAGGTATACCACAAACAGTTTAGTAGCAAGAATTGTGTGGGATGCGATATAAAATATCTTGGCACACCGTCTTGTCTGGCTTACGCAGGAAGCTTCATCGTCTACAGTCCATCGCCCGCGCTTGAACCACACTTGCGCGCCAGTTTCTCGTGGCACCGAGCGAAATTTTTATGCCACCTCGGAAATATCTATCTCCCCGCCCCCTCCCTCCCACCAAAAGCCACATTTTCGTTGTTCCTCCTTGCTTTCCAAGTTCAGACCTTCACTGCTGCTTACTGGCAGCTCAGCCTCCTCGCCGGTGACCCTTCTTCTTGCAGTGTCGCCTCCTTGCCGGTGACTCTTCTTCTTGCAGCGCCGCCTCCTCGCCGGCGACCCTTCTTCTTGCAGTGCTGCATCCTCGCTGGCAACCCTTCTTCTTGTTGCGCGACCTCGTCGATATGGTCAGGTAATCCACACCCCACCGACACCATCCTCCTCCTTCCCAGTCCCACATGCTCTGATCGATGGTGCGACAACTTCCGCCGAATCACTGGCCCCGTCCACCAATTAAGCACCGCCCACAGCCATTTTGCACGCAGTATAACAAGGAGCTCAGTAGCATATGGCAGCGGAGAAGCAAACCGCGGCCGCACGCGCGCACGAGGTCGCTATGACTGCCATGCGTGCCGACCGCCAGATCTTGGAGGATCACCTCATCTTCGAGGCCACCGTCGACACTGCCACATAGTTGTCTACTTCAAAGTACAGTTTGTGTTGTTTTTTGGAGGCCACCGCCAGTACCTTCTAGTGATTCGTCCTCTGTAATGTTAATATGCAATCTGATGTTCAGTTAATAGTTTGGTCCTCTGAAATGTAATGTTCACTTAATAGTTTGGTCCAACAGTTGCTACATTTCATAGTACTGTTCTCAAGCGTTCTTTGTCTTGTTAACTGTCTGTACATGTTTCTATTCTGCAATGTCTTGCCCACTTAACTGTTTTGGTTCATTTGTTCTGCTGTCCATTTAACTGTTTGGTTCAATTCTACAATTTGATTTTCATTTGTTGTGGGTACTATTTTGTATTGTTATGCATGTGAGAAATAAATCAAATTTGGCTGTACTCAATACATATTCTACTGATAGTATGGCAACTCTCAGTTAACCTAATCAAGATCTTCCTTCTATGTGTTGCAGGAAAACAATGGGAGACACTGTGGTTTACCATCAAGGTTTGCTCATGCATGGTCCTTTTTCTAATAGCACATTATTGTATAGTTGCAGGAATCATTCTAATATTTAGGTTTCTTACAATTCGGTCTTGCACATGTAGGTCCTGCTGTCAGAGGCTTAGACCCACTATTCGGCCCATTTGCATATGGGGAAATGAGATGTCCATGAATATCAGTCAAGTCAAGAAACTCAAAAAGATTGTTAGGATGAAGAAACTTGCGATGAATAAGATAAAATGTTTGTTTGCACAACGAAGAAGAGATCAGTCAAATATAGGATGGTACTAACTCTTTTACCTTGTTTTTACCCCTTGTGCCATTTCAAAATTTATAACAACGATTAATGCATATCTTTGTTTTCAGTACTTTTCAAAGCAGTTCACTGATAATTACCTCTCAAACCACCTGCATGGTCAAGAGGTGAGAAAGGTATTCGTTCAACACCCACTGTACAATATTCAAGTCTTCCTGAAGAGGACTAAGGTTGGGCGGGCAATTATCCATAGCCACTGGCCTAAAGTTGCAAGGACTTTTAACATCACTGAAGGCTCAATATTTTCCTTCTGCTTCTATAGTTTTCCAAGTGAGATTCATCTGTCTATTTACCGCGTATGATGCTACTTTCCAAGGGTTTTCGATGTTGCATGCGAAACTTGGTGCTGTTGTGTAATGGCGTAACTGAGTGTTGAAGCTATCTGATATAATTTGATTATGAATCCAGGTTGTCATTATACGGACATGAAATATCTGGCGTGTTTTATAAGAAATGTCAATTTGATTACTACATGGATTATCAATAATAGGCCAATTACCCTGCTTATTGCGGTTTTCTATTGCAGACGGTTACTGAGACAACACCGTGCCCAATGAACTCAAACAACCCACACGGTTTCTAGAAAGTAGGCTGATGTCTGCTAGAACTACGTCGGAATTTCCCCAAAGAGGAGGGGATGACTCAGCACAACAACGGTACGTATTTCCCTCAGTGATGAGACCAAGGTTATCGAACCAGTAAGAGAACCAAGCAACACAACGTAAACAGCTCCTGAACAAAAATAACAAATACTCGCAACCCGACGTAAGAGAGGGGTTGTCAATCCCTCATGGGTAAAAAAGATAGGTAAAATCATAGTATATTGGATAAATAGATCTCGCGGGAACGCAAGATAAAATAAATAAATAAAAATTGCAGCAAGGTATTTTTGTATTTTTGGTTTAATAGATCTGAAAATAAAAGCAAATAAAAATAGATCCCGAAGGAAAATATATTAAAGAAGAGACCCGGGGGCCGTAGTTTTCACTTGTGGATTCTCTCGAGAAAAAAAGCAAACGGTGGGTGAACAAATTATTGTTGCGCAATTGATAGAACTTCAAATAATCATGACGATATCCAGGCAATGATCATTATATAGGCATCACATCCAAGATTAGTAGACCAACTCCTGCCTTCATCTACTACTATTACTCCACACATCGACGGCTATCTAGCATGCATCTAGTGTATTAAGTTCATAGAGAAACGGAGTAATGCAATAAGAACGATGACGTGATGTAGACAAAATCTATTTATGTAGAAATAGACCCCATCTTGTTATCCTTAATATCAACGATACATACGTGTCGGTTCCCATTCTGCCACTAGGATCAAGCACCGTAAGATCAAACCCATCACAAAGCACCTCTTCCCATTGGAAGATAAATAGATCAAGTTGGCCAAACAAAACCAAATATCGGAGAAGAAATAGGAGGCTATAAGCAATCATGCATATAATAGATCAAAGAAGACTCAAATAACTTTCATGGATAAAAAGATAGATTTGATCATAAACTCAAAGTTCATCGGATCCCAACAAACACACCGCAAAAAGAGTTACATCATATGGATCTCCAAGAGACCATTGTATTGAGAATCAAACGAGAGAGAGGAAGCCATCTAGCTACTAACTATGGACCAGTAGGTCTACAAAGAACTACTCACGCATCATCGGAGAGGCACCAAGTGACATGATGAGCCCCTCCGTGATGGTGTCTAGATTGGATCTGGTGGTTATGGAACTTGCGGTGGCTGGAATTGATTTTCGTCGACTCCCCTAGGGTTTCTGGAATATTGGGGTATTTATAGAGTAAAGAGGCGGTCCGGGGGGCACCCGAGGTGGGCACAACCCACCAGGCACGCCTAAGCCTCCAAGTGCACCCTCGTGGGTTGTGCTCCCCTTGAAGCTCCCCTAGGCACTTCTCTGGCCCATTGGATGTCTTCTGGTCCAAAACAATCCACAAATAGTTTTGCTGCGTTTGGACTCCGTTTGGTCTTGATTTCCTATGGTGTAAAAACATGCAGAAAACAACAACTGGCACTTGGCACTATGTCAATAGGTTAGTACCAAAAAATGATATAAAATGACTATAAAATGATTATAAAACATCCAAGAATGATAATATAACAGCATGGAACAATAAAAAATTATAGAGTTAGAAATGTATCAGCATCCCCAAGCTTAGTTCATGCTTGTCCTCGTGTTGGTAAATGATAAAAATGGAATTTTCGATGTGGAATGCTGCCTAACATGTCATCTCATATTCTTTTGTTTGTAGCATGGACATTTGGACTTTTATATGGTTCAAAGCAATAGTCTAGTTTTGACATGAGACTTAAATACCCAAGCATTTCAATAAGCAACCATGTCTTTCAAAATATCAATGCTAAAACAAGTTATCCCTGGCCCATCATGCTCAATCATTGATCCATTCATGAAACACACTTGCATATTAGCTACACCCAATGCTCAAGTACGATCATAGTGCCCACTAGTTGGTGCTTTATTAGAGAAGATGGAGACTCAAATTAAAAATAAAAATTCCATAAATTAAAAGAAAGGCTCTTCACGGAGGGAAGTAGGGATTTGTAGAGGTGCCATAGCTCAAAGCGAAAAACTTAGAGATAAAAACATTTTGGGAGGTATACTTTTCCCACCAACGAAAACGACTTAGAGTTCCCCACACTTTCCATGCTAGATATATCATAGGCGGTTCCCAAACCGAAAATAAAGTTTATTCCTTTTTAAACCATACTTTAACTTTCCATGCCTAGTTGTATCCATGGTTGTCTTCCATACCAACACTTTCCAAGGAATTTATTATTTGACAACATAAAGTAAATTCATTTTTCATTTCAGGACTGGGCATCCCTAACACCTTTGCCTTACTCTTGTGCAATGACAAGTGAATAAACACTCATCATGAGAATAACACATCTCGCATGGAAAAGATCGGCCACCCCTCACCAACTTGCGAGCGGTACGAGTGCACAAAAGATAAATTTATTTTAAATATTAGAGATGGCACATACAAATTTTCTTAGAACGCCAAAAGAATACTGCATATAGGTAGATATAGTGGACTCATGTGGCAAAATTGGTTTACAAGATTTTTGATGCACAAGTAGTGATCATACTTAGTGCAAAATGAGGGCTAGCAAAAGATTGAGAAGCGACCAACCAAGAAATGAATAATCTCATAAGCGAGTATTAAGCATAATTAACACCGAATAATGCACCACAAGTAGGATGTAATTTCATTGCATAACTATTGACTTTCGTGCTTGCATAGGGAATCACAAATCTTAACACCAATATTCTTACTAAAGCATAATTACTCATCAACATGACTCACATATCACATGATCATATCTCAAAACTATTACAAGGAATCAAGTTTATTTTGTCCAGTGATCTTCATGAAAGTTTTTATTATATCCTTCTTGGATATCTATCACTTTGGAACTAGTTTTCATGTGTTGTTTTTGATAAGCTCAAACAGATATAAGTGAAGATCATGAGTATAATATTTCTTTCTCTCAAATTAATTTAAGTGGAGCAAGAGAGAATTTCTTAAAAAAAAAATACTAAAGCACACCATGCTCAAAAAGATATAAGTGAACCACTAGAGCAATTCCATAGCTCATAAAGATTTAAGTGAAACATAGAGAGCAATTCTAACAAGTCATGACATAATTTTGGCTCTCTCAAATAGGTGTGTCAGCAAGGAATCAAGACTTAAAACAAAAAGCAAAACAAGCAAAGGCTCATATCATATAATTCGCTCCAAGCAAAACTCATAGTATGTGACGAATAAAAATATAGCTTCGAGTAGAATACCGATTGTCATTAGAAGAAAGAGGGGATGCCACTCGGGGCATCCCCAAGATTAGTTGCTTCCTTCTATTTGGATAATAGCTTAGGATGCCATGGGCATCCCCAAGATTAGGCTCTTCTTACTCCTTATTCCTTCATCCATCGTAATATCACCCAAAACTTGAAAATTTCAATCACACAAAATTCAACAAAACCTTCATAAGATCCGTTAGTATAAGAAAACAAATCACTACTATAAGTACTATAGTAAACCAATTCATATTTTATTCTTGCATTATATCTACTGTATTCCAACTTTTCTATGGAAAAAACTCATCAAAGAAACCCATAGAATCATCGGAACAAGCACACAACGCAAAGAAAACAGAATCTGTTAAAAACAGAACAATTTGTAGCAATCTGGGTATTTCGAATACTTCTATAACTCCAAAAATTCTAAAAAATTAGTACGACGTGAGCAATTTGTATATTAATCTTCTACAAAAATAATTGGTATTTTAGCATGATTCTATTAAAAATGAAAAATATTTTTATGAGCGCAAAAGTTTCTATTTTTCAGCAAGATCAAACAACTATCACCCAAGAAGATCCTAAAGGCTTTACTTGAAACAAACACTAAATTAAACACAAAAAACACAATCATAATAGTAGCATAATTGTGCAGACACTCAAGAACAGAAAGCAAAGATCAAAAATAAATTTTATTCATTGGGTTGCCACCCAACAAGCGCTATAGTTTTATGCACCTAGCTAGGCATAAAGCAAGGATCTAAGTTTTGTCATCCGTAGTTTTGGAAACTTTTGTAAGTGCTTTCTCAAACCCAGGAGGCTCTTTGCGCTTCCCTAAATTCTTAGGAAAAGAAACCATCTTTATATTCAAAATATCCAATTGCTTATTGCAAAGAGTAATCAAGGTATGCGATTGATACTACTATTAAGATGTTTGAGGGGTTCATTATATTTTTGCAATTCAACCATATGTTTATGCAAATCACCAAGTTTGTCCAACATTTGAACTCCTTCTGGGGGAAAGAAAACCCCTTCTTTTCAGGTGGAACTCCTAGAGTTCCTTCTAAATTTTCATAGGAAACATTGGCATCAAGCTCAATAAAATTCCCTTTAGCGGCAAAATCTAAGAGTTGTCTATGATGCAAAGCCAATCCTATGTAAGATTTACGAAGTAAGATCTTTGCGTCTCCCTTTAAATTACAAACATGATAGGATTCCATAAGCCTATGCCAAGCATCTTTCAAATTTTCTCCTTGTCGTTGCTTGAAGTATAAAACTTCAAAATCTGGTGACAAAGGAGGAGTAGAGATGCTAGCCATTATGACTAGAAAGCAATAACACAGTAGATCCGGCAAGAAAACAAAGAACGAAAAGGAGGGTGAATAAAACGACAAATTTTTGTGAAGTGGGGGAGAGGAAAATGAGAGGCAAATGGTAAATAATGTAAATTGCGAGGAGATGTGATTGGTGATTAGGAACATGGTAGATGTTGATGATATCTCCCTGGCAACGACGCCAGAAATTGGCACGTGGCCAGTAGACTATCTTGACTTGATCCTCCCCGGCAACAGCGCCAGAAAGTCCTTTTGATGTCTGCTAGAACTACGTCGGTATTTCCCCAAAGAGGAAGGGATGATGCAGCATAGTGACGGTAGGTATTCTCCTCAGTGATGAGACCAAGTTTATCGTACCAGTAAGAGAACCAAGCAACACCAGTAAACAACTCCTAGGCAAACATAACAAATACTCACACAACCCGACGTAAGAGAGGGGTTGTCAATACCTCACATGTAAAAGGATAGGTAAAATGGTAGTAGATTGGATAAATAGATCTCACGGGAACACGAGATAAAATAAATAAATAGAAATAGCAGCAAGGTATTTTTGTATTTTTGGTTTAATATATCTGAAAATAAAAGCAAATAAAAATAGTGTGAAGGCAAATATATTAAAGACGAGACCCGGGGGCCGTAGTTTTCACTAGTGGCTTCTCTCAAGAAAAATAGAAAACGGTGGGTGAACAAATTACTGTTGGGAAATTGATAGAACTTCAAATAATCATGATGATATCCAGGTAATGATCATTATATAGGCATCACGTCCAAGATTAGTAGACCGACTCCTTCTTGCATCTACTACTATTACTCCACACCTCGACCGCTATCCAGCATGCATCAAGTGTAATAAGTTCATAGAGAAACATAGTAATGCAATAAGAATGATGAAATGATGTACACAAGATCTATTTATGTAGAATTAGGCCCCATCTTGTTATCCTTAATAGCAACGATACATACGTGTCAGTTCCCCTTCTGTCACTGGGATCAAGCGATGTAAGATCGAACCCATCACAAAGCACCTCTTCCCATTGCAAGATAAATAGATCAAGTTGGCCAAACAAAACCCAAATATCGGAGAAGAAATACGAGGATATAAGTAATCATGCATATAATAGATCAAATAAGACTCAAATAACTTTCATGGATAAAAAGATAGATCTGTTCATAAACTCAAAGTTCATCGGATCCGAACAAACACACAGCAAAAAGAGTTACATCATATGGATCTCCAAGAGACCATTGTATTGAGAATCAAACAAGAGAGAGGAAGACATCTAGCTACTAACTACGGACCTGTAGGTCTACAACGAACTACTCACGCATCATCGGAGAGGCACCAATGGACATGATGAGCCCCTCCGTGATGGTGTCTAGATTGTATCTAGTGGTTCTGGAACGTGCGGCAATTTGAATTGATTTTCGTCGACACCCCTAGTGTTCTCGAATATTAGGGTATTTATAGAGTAAAGAGGCAGTCCGGGGGGCATCCGAGGTGGGCACAACCCACCAGCGCACACCTGGGCCTCCTAGCGCGCCCTGGTGGGTTGTGCTCCCCACGGAGCACCCCCAGGCGCTTCTCCGGCCCACTGGATGTCTTATGGTCCAGAAAAAATCCACAAAAGTTACGATGAATTTGGGCTCCGTTTGGTATTGATTTCCTGCGATGTAAAAAACATGCAGAAAATAACAACTGGCACTTGGCACTATGTCAATAGGTTTGTACCAAAAAATGATATAAAATGACTATAAAGGGATTATAAAACATGCAAGAATGATAATATAACAGCATGGAACAATCAAAAATTATAGATACATTGGAGACGTATCATAGGCGTGTTGGATCAACTAACAATCACACACGGCTTCCCACAGAGAACTGTTTGTGTTAGGCCACCTTGCACAAACGTTTGCACATTAAAAATTGTGTGTGATATACGTACGAACGGAAATATTTTTCTAGGATTCACCGTGTGGGATGTACATACGAACGGAAATGATTGGGTTTAGATGCCTCGCCTGATCGCACGCGAGCTCATTTTGCCCCCGCCTGTGTGGCCAGAGGGCCTATCCCCGATGGTTTCTGGGTCGTGTGGGAAGGACCCCCCTATCAAACACCCTCACTAGGCGACGGTTTAAAACTCCATCGTGGAAAGGGGGTAAAAACCGTTTGTATAGTACGTCTCTGCAACAGTGCACATAAAGCATTCTTTTCATGATCAACATGCATAAAAACTTTATTACTCTCCACATAAGCAAATTTATTCTCATCAATAGTAGTGGGAGCAAACTCAACAAAGTAGCTATTATCTGATACTTGATTGGCATATTCCAATTGAAAATTAAAATATTGATGACAAGTTTCATGGTTATCATTACTCTCTATAGCATACATGTCATCACCATAATCATCATAGATAGAAACTTTTTTGTTATAATCAATTGAAACCTCTTACAAAATAGTGGATTCACCACTAAATAAAGTCATGACCTTACCAAATCCACTTTTATAATTATAATAAGATTCAACACCCTGTGTGATAATTATTATCTAAAGTTGACACTCTTCCAAACCGACTTTCATAAATATTGAAGTCATCATAAATAGGAGGCATGCAATCATCATAAAAAATTTGCAAGTCAAAACTTGGGGTAATAAAAATATCATCTTAATCAAACATAGCATCCCCAAGCGGCTTTCATATCATTAGCATCATGGATTTTCAAATAATTCATACTACCAACATTGCAATCATGCCAATCATTCAAAGAATTTATGCCAAACATTTTATTGAATTCTTGTTCTAACACTGGCACTGTCTATGTTGTTTACTAGTGGGTATCAACCGACGATGATTGTGGGGATTAGTGCACGTGGAGATTGTCCAGGTGGGTTAGCACACGAGACAAGATTTAGATAGCTTTGGGCCCTGGGAAACATCATTCGGTAATAACCCTATGTGCTGTTTGTATGGTCATGAGGAAGTTGTCGTACAAGTCGGCTCTCCTCTAGTTGTGCCTAGCCCTAGATATATTGAGCTTCTAACTTGTCCCTCTTGGGGAGCCTTGCCCCTCCTTATATAAGTTGAAGGGTGAGGGAGTCCTGGGCTAGGGGGTCCCCAGGATGCTGGCCTATCTCACATGGGCCGGACTGTTGGACCACACTGTATCCGGACCGAAGACCTTTTGTGCCTTGGTGTGTACACAAAGTCAAGATGGAAGATCCGGCATTCCCTTGATGTAACCAACTATATGTAAACCCTAGTACCCTTGGTGTCTATATAAACCAGGGGGTTTTGTCCGTGGAAGCTAGAGGAACAACTGCCATCCAATTCCTTTAGGGTTTAGTTCATCAGATCTCATTCTAGATGAACTCCGTAATCCCCACATACACAGGCAATATAGTCGAGCAGGACGTAGGGTGTTACCTATTAGAGAGGACCCGAACCTGGGTAAATATCCTGTTCCGCGTCCATTGTTCCCCATCGATCCAAGATCCATAGTTCGGGACCCCCTACCTGAGATCCACCAGTTTTGACACCTACATTGGTGCTTTCATTGAGAGTTTCGTTGCTGGGTCGCCGAAGGATCGATGGCTTGCCTGATCATCGAACATGGCGTCAACGCCGGGGGCGTCTTCATCCCCGGGCAACCTTTTGAATTTGGCAGCATCGTCCTGCATGTTAACTCGACTGGTCATCTCATCCAGGTCAACAGTTTCGACCTTGAGCATCAGATCAGGTTTGGTAACTTCAAGTACATCACTGTTGCTCGGGGCAATCTGATAGTCACTGGCTTCTCAACCTTACCTACAACAACCACGGCCTCAGAAACATTGACTTTGGGGTTTCTCCATGATCCGATCTCCGGATTGGCCCTTACCGCACTACCGGCTTCGAGATGGGAAGCAACTCCTACGTCCGAAGACCAGGAATCAACCCTGTCCGGACCTTCCCTCCTTACCATGGATCCGGCCTCGACATCCGAAGATGAGGAGACAACCCCCACCGAACTCACCCTCCCTTCTCCGGATCTAGCTCCGAGCCATCATACATCCTCGCATGTGAAGACCGGGAGCCAGTCCTGCGTATCAACACTGAATATGCGAGGAGCATGGACCTTATGGATCTCTTGTCATTAATCAGCCTACTAGACCGAATTCGTGCCACGGGGCTCTACAACGGCCAACCCTCGGTTTACGAACAGATCGGGCTCAAGCCCGACAGCAGGGAAATACTTACCCCACCCATCACGCACCTTATCGCCACCATCAAAGAGTTGGCCGAAGGCTCACAGTCTCAAAAACTTATAACAAACTATGTTTGGGTCAGCGACGACCTTGTCTAGGCCTCGAGCCAGGAATCTGGTTTTCACCCCAAAGAAAGTTTGGGGCTAGACCTTGATCAGGAGCATGATCCCGAAACTGCGCCGCATTAGCCGGACGATTCAGCATCCGCACTCGGCATACCAGGTGCCCTCGAGATACCCAACGTCGCCGCTAAAATCCCGGATACGCCACTGGCCGCAGCAAGTAGTTTTTCCCACCCACCCACCACATGGCACACACCCCAGACTCTGGAAGCCATGTCACATGGGATCTGATGTAGGTTATGCAGCAGCCCGAAGAAACAATCCATCACTACTAGGCCAGATTCCTCCTGGTGAAGAACATGATGAAAGATTGCTGCGGTCAAGAAGAAATAGCAGCCTTTCGATTCAACTGTACGCCTTAACCCGCCACCACATGCAAAGCTTTTTTGAGTTATCAGACCTGGTTCATAAATATTGTGCCATGGAAAGCACAACAAATGCGGATCGAGTCAACCCACACTGAGCAACCAAGAAAATCTCAGGCAAAGTGCATATACTCACTGAGGGAGTCCTGGACTAGGGGGTGTCCGGACAGCAGGACTATCATCGTCAGCCGGACTCCAAGACTATGAAGATACAAATTGAAGACTTCGTCCCGTGTCCACATGGGACTTTCCTTGGCGTTGAAGGCAAGCTTGGCAATACGGATATTGTCGGGGGACGACACCTATGGGGCCGGGGAGCCCCTTCGTGTGTTCGGTACGAGGGCGGAGGAGGCACAGAGAGCAGATCGAGGCGATGCGCGCGGGGCGGATTTTTACCCAGCTTCGGGCCGCGATGGTCGCGTAAAACCCTACTGCTGCTTTGTGTTGTATTGCGCTCGGGAGCTTGGAGAGCTGCAGTAGCAGCTACACCGAGCGTGGGAGTTGCAAAAGAGTCGAACCCCCACGCTGTGCATGGGCCTCCTTTTATAGGGCAAGGGTCACCGACAGTGTCAACGAGGGTAGAGGGGTAAAATGTAAAAGAGGTGGTAGTTGGAACAAAGGGAACAAAGGCAGCTACAAAGGCTTGAACAAAGGATTCTACCTACTTTTGACAGAGGGGACAAGAGCATTTAATGCCGTCGTCGTCGCCCCAAAAGCTCCCGCCTCTTGCGTCTCCGTTTGCCACGGGCGATGGATCCACCGCCGGGAGTGCCACCGCATCCTCACAAGCACACCATCCGCCACGCTGCTCTGGAAAGGGCTGAAGGCGACGCGCAAGGCGATGAGCTGGAGTGCGGCACGCAGCGAGCTCGCCTGCGTGATACCTTGCCGGGTCTTGATCTTGCCGGCCCGGAGCTTGTCGGGCTTGTAGTCTTGTCGCTCCCGGGCCCTCGCCGACGCGAGATAGCGCCGAGGCGTGTCTTTGTGATGTGATCTTCTAGTCTCCCCGGCGAGCTCCTCTCGCCAGGGACTTGCATGAGTGATGTAATCTTGAGCCTGGAACGGCCTTCCCGGCAAGCTCCTCTTGCCGGGGCCTTGATCTTCTATCTTGTACACTTTGTTCTTGAATGGCTTGGTATGGAGCAGGAATGGTCTCCGGCAAACATTTGGTGGATCCAGCCACGGGAGTCTGCGATCGCCTGCACAAGTTGGGGTACCGAGGTACCCCTACCTTAGTACACCGACAGAGCCCCGGCTCTGGGCTATACACGGTGCCGAGCGCTGTTGGGCCAGGCCCAAAACAGGCACGGGCACGCCAAGCCCATGGCGCGTCGAATCTATTCAGATCCGCCGCCTCCAAACGGCACGCGTCCGATTGCGGCGTCGTGGGAGACGTGGGCGGCGATGCAGCCTTTAAGGCATCCACCCGTGATCGTGGCGCAGAGCGGGTCGCTTCACCCGTCGCCCGGCTCCACTTTTTCGCCACGCTGCCCTCATGCATGGGGGTCGGGCGGCGAAGGAGACCGAGCCGCCACGACGGAGAAGGCGAGTCGGCCCGCTCCTCCGCCTCCTCGCTTCGATTGGTCGAAGGGCGGTTGAGTCCCCACCTCGCCCCTTTAAAAGGGGCGGAAGGGGAGCACAATGGCCACACTCATCCTCTTCCTCCTTCGTCTTCTTCTTCAATTCTTCTTGCCGCCATGGAAGGAGGGAATCCCGGTTCTTCGACGGTGGCGGCGCGGGTCGCTTCTAGGCAGCGCACCACTCCCCATCCTGCTCCCGTGGCGGCGGAGCCGGCTCTGAGAGGGAGAGGGAGGGGGCGTGGCCGTGGACGAGGCCGAGGGCGTGGCCGAGGCGGCCGGGGGAGAGGCGGTCGTGGCGATGCGCCTCCCCCGTCTCCCCCGGCGTCTCCTGACCATGGTGCGGTCCATACCGAGATGACCTCGGGAGTTCTTCATCAAGCTTCGCGGGCGCCTCGTCGCCGCCTCGGCTGCCGGTCCCGCTTATGGACGCGATGGGACCGGATCCACCCGACGTGATGGAGTTACGATGAGGGGCTGCGGATCAGCGGCACTCGAGTGAGTGTCGTGTCCCCAGCCCCGGCGTGATGTTCTTCGACCGAGGGTGGAAGACGCTCGCCGGATCCATAGCTTGACGGCGGGTTCACCCTCCATTTCAAGTTAATGGATGGTGACCTCCTCGCCGTCAAGGTCTTCGGGACTATGGAACCCGGTGCGCTGCTGTGGACAGCTCCTCGATAGCGAAGGCTCCTCCTCGAGCGAGAGTGACGAGGAGGGAGCGACAGCGACGAGGGGATGGCGGGTCCGACCAGGCGTCGGACACCGCTGCTCAAGGCCACCGCGACCCGTGCCTGTGTCGCTGCCTCTGAACTCCCCGGGCCGCCTCCTTGGGCGGCCGCGCGAGGAGGCTGCGGAAGAGGAAGAGGGGGATGGCGGCAAGGCCGTCATGTCGGAGTACGAGGGCGAGGTGCCCTCGCCTGCGTGCCGATGTCCCACCACCCCGTCTTCAAGCTTTGCCTCCGACGCCTGCCTCCGCCAAGCTCCCGGCCGGCCCCGGTGTTCTCTTGGTGTCTTCGGCGCCAGGCCTCCGGGCATGCGCCCCATGCCCGCCACCTTGCGCAGCCTCAGGGCACGGCGGCGCCACCGCCACGCCTCCTAGGCGCCTTTCGCCCTTCTCCGACAAGTTCCTCTTGCCGAGGCCTCCTTCCCCGGCAGGCTTACCTTGCCGGGGGCTCCTTGACCTATCTCCTGAACTCCTGAACAGAGAAATAGGAGAGGGATCACGGGCACCTTATCTTTTTAATTTGTAAGCCCTCGGGCCTCAGCTGTATTTAAGAACTTGTAATCCTCTCTATCATGTTTTTCATCCTCTAAGGACTTGTACTAAATTGGATGTTTTTAATGAAAAGAGGGGAAAGCTTGCCGGACTGAGTCTTTTACTTGACTCAAGCGTGCCTTGTGTGTTCTTACGCTTATCGGGAGCTTGCCGCGCTAACACGCTTGCCGAGCCTTGCGGACAGCCATTGGCGGTGTCGCTCCGGCAAGCAACCTTGCCGGGCCGATTATGACGCTTAACTTGTCGAAAGCAGGCTCGAAGCAAGATAAGGGTGCAGCGGCACACTTGTGTTTGTTGAGTGGACTCGAAACAAACCAAGCACGCATAATCGGGCCACGACTCGCCCTCCACGCACGGGTTTTACAAGACACGCTGCTCTAAGACGCAGCCCCGCATTTCCGGTCCATAGGAGGATGCATGACGAGGGATGAAAACTTATCTCGATATCGCAGCCCCAAAGAACTCTAGCTTGCCGGAGATTTAATCTTGGCGCCGCAGCCCCAATGAGGCTGGCTTGCCGGGAAGAACCTTGGAGACCGGCAGCCCCAAATGACCACGGCTTGCCGGGCCCCAGGTGCTGGTGCGATTTTTCGGTTCCTCCTTGTTGCTGCAATTTCAGCCATGAAAACAGCTGAGATAGATCTGCAACAGCTTCATTATCTACATGTATATGTACGTAAGTCCTGATTTTGCAATACGATGCCGCATTTTGCCCTTCGTATGTTTGTACTCTACGCTTTCGGGGAGCTTGCCGGGGCGAACACGCTTACCGAGCGCGGGACAGCCCGCCGGCGGTGTTGCTTCCGGCAAACAACCTTGCCGGGCCATTATGACGCTTACCTTGCCGAGCAGGCTCGAAGCAAGATAAGGTGCAGCAGCACACTTGTGTTTGTTGAGCGGACTCGAAACAAAACAAGTACGCGAATCGACCACGACTTGGCTCCTCTCGCGACAAGCCTCTCATACGGCGACATCTCACGGCAGGGCTTGCCACGCTACACCCTCTTCTTTACATCCTTTGTGCGCTTTTACCCCACGCTTCTAGGTAACTTGCGGTGCTTAACACGCTTGCTGAGTACGGAACATCAGCAGCCCGCCGGCTGGTGTCGCTCCGCAAGCAACCTCGCCGGTCCAACGCGGCGACTTAACTCGCCGAGCGACTCGAACGAAACAAGGGCGCTGGCTGGTCGCGGCTCACTTTTTACTCGCTGAGTGTGTTCAAGCAAAGTAAGGGTGCGGCTATTCACAAGCAGCTCCTCCGCAAGACAGTGCTTTGCGCACAAAGGACGAACGTACGAGGGATATAACATAAAAAAAAGCATGGAATTAAAGAGTGCTCCGCACAAAGGCTTGAGCAACTTAGCTTTTCTTTTTCTTGTTTCTTTGCACTTGCTGTGGAGCTCAATGGCGCGTCCTCGACGACAGCGCAGCACTCCGGGGAGGTGCGTTCGCCGGAACGAGCACCAGAGCTGTCCTCGCCGGGCTTATAGCGTCCCGAGGAGCTGTGCTTGTCGGAGTGAGCACCAGAGCCATCCTCGCCGGACTTAGAGCTCGATGGCGCGTCCTCGACGACAGCGTAGCGCTCCAGGGAGATGCGCTTGCCGGAATGGAGGGGAGCGGGAGCGAGCGGCGCGAGGAACAGGACATGCTCGGACTCCTAGTAGCGATAGGAGGAGCAAGGCCTCGCCCGCATTTCGCTTTGCTCGTGCTCGACAGCAGTCCGAGCATCCCGCGAGCCTCCGGCTTATTCTTGCCCAAAGAAAGCGGATACCACCTCTCGTGGTATGGCGCTCTGGTCGCCGTGCTGGGATGGACGTGGATCTGCGGAGACCGAGCGCGTCATCCGCCCCGCCTCGATCTCGTGGCGCCGCGAGTGCCTCGCCGGTGTCCACCTTTCACGGGCGTCTCTTCCGCCCACCGCCGCCCGGTGGCGGCGGGAAGATGGAGATGGGTCTGCGACCTTTGAAGCCCTCGCTCGGGCCATGACGCAGCTTGTCGGCGAAGCCGCCGGCGAAACTGGAGAGGTTGAGGAAGAGCGCGGCCACGCGAACGCCGGATCAGGTCCGCACAACCTCGACGCCCCCTACCTGGCGCGCCAAAGATGTCGGGGGACGACACCTATGGGGCCGGGGAGCCCCTTCGTGTGTTCGGTACGAGGGCGGAGGAGGCACAGAGAGCAGATCGAGGCGATGCGCGCGGGGCGGATTTTTACCCAGCTTCGGGCCGCGATGGTCGCGTAAAACCCTACTGCTGCTTTGTGTTGTATTGCGCTCGGGAGCTTGGAGAGCTGCAGTAGCAGCTACACCGAGCGTGGGAGTTGCAAAAGAGTCGAACCCCCTCTACGTTGTGCATGGGCCTCCTTTTATAGGGCAAGGGGTCACCGACAGTGTCAACGAGGGTAGAGGGGTAAAATGTAAAAGAGGTGGTAGTTGGAACAAGGGAACAAAGTGCAGCTACAAAGGCTTGAACAAAGGATTCTACCTACTTTTGACAGAGGGGACAAGAGCATTTAATGCCTGTCGCCGCCGCCCCAAAAGCTCCCCGCCTTGTGCTCCGCTTGCCACGGCGATGGATCCACCGCCGGAGTGCCACCGCATCCTCACCAGCACAGCCATCCGCCACGCTCTCGAAAGGGCTCAAGGCGACGCGTGGCGATGAGCCGGAGGCGGGCACGCAGCGTAGCTCGCCCGGCGAGTACCTTGCCGGGGTCTTGATCTTGCCGGGCCCGGGAGCTTGTCGGGCTTGTAGTCTTGTCGCTCCCCGGGCCCTCGCCGGGACGCATATAGCGCCGAGGCGTGTCTTTTGTGATGTGATCTTCTAGTCTCCCCGGCGAGCTCCTCTCGCCAGGACTTGCATGAGTGATGTAATCTTGAGCCTGGAACGGCCTTCCCGGCAAGCTCCTCTTGCCGGGGCCTTGATCTTCTATCTTGTACACTTTGTTCTTGAATGGCTTGGTATGGAGCAGAATGGTCTCCGCAAACATTTGGTGGATCCAACACGGAGTCTGCATCGCCTGATGCACAAGTTGGGGTACCGAGGTACCCCTACCTTAGTACACCGACAGATATGTAGATCTCCTACCATTGTAACCGACTCTGTAACCCTAGCCTCCCGGCGCCTATATAAACTGGAGGGTTTTAGTCCGTAGGACAACAACCATTACAACAATCATACCATAGGCTAGCTTCTAGGTTTAGCCTCTTTGATCTCGTGGTAGATCCACTCTTGTACTACCCATATCATCAATATCAATCAAGCAGAGTAGGGTTTTACCTCCATCGAGAGGGCCCAACCTGGGTAAAAACATTGTGTCCCTTGTCTCCTGTTACCATCCGCCTAGACGCACAGCTCAGACCCCTACCCGAGATCCGCCGGTTTTGACACCGACATTGGTGCTTTCATTGAGACTTCCTCGTGTCGCCACCGATAGGCTTGATGGCTTCTTCAATCAACAACAACGCAGTCCTGGTGAGACTTTTCTCCCGGACAGATCTTCAGATTCGGCGGCTTCCTGCCGCAGTTAATTCGCAGCCATCCGAGCAGATCGAAGTCCGCCGCCATCAGTCGATTTGGAAGCCTAAACTTCACGGCGGATATCCGCGGAGACTTGATCTTCGATGGATCCAAGCCGCAGCCGAGCGTGCCACGCTGTCACGATGGGCATGATCTAACTCTGCCGCCGGACAGTACCTTGGAGGCCGCACACGAATCTGCTCTGACCCATAGTTTGGAGCCGATCGCGCAGATCGAGGACGGGTGGCTGGACACCACCTCGGGAGCTGCAACTTCCATGGCGATGGAGCCGAACACTGACCTCGTCCCTTATAAAGCTCGTGACTCCAAGGTGCCGGACTCCTGCCGACTCAACCTCTCTACCGCCAATCGAATCCGATTACGCCGATCATGGTGTTCACCGCTGTGGACATCTTTCAGCACTCACCCTTTGGTGACATCCTAAATTCGCTAAAGCATCTCTCGCTATCCGGAGAGCCCTGGCCGGACTACGGCCAGGACGGTTGGGATACGGACGACGAAGAAATTCAAAGCCCACCCACCACCCACTTTGTAGCCATTGTCGATGATCTAACTGACATGCTAGACTACGACTCCAAAGACATCGACGGTATAGACGACGATGCGGAGATTTATCAAGAACCAGCACCTCATGTGGCATCGGAAGACCACCTCGTCATACGACATATACATGGTGGACACCCCAAAAGATGGGGACGGCGAAGAAGCGGTGGAGGCAGATTCCTTAAAGAACAGCCCAAGCGCCGACGTCAACGGGCGCCGCTTAAATCCCACCACAAGAAGAATGGAGATTCCGCACAGAGATAATAACACCCGAAAGTGCGAAGACAACCCCTTCCAAAGAAGATTCAGCGCAGAGGATGCGTAGCAAGCCCTCATGAGAGAGCGGCATTTAAGAGATCGAGGATGATAATTACATACCTCCCTCCAGAGACGAGGCAAGCCTCGACGACGACGAATTCGTCATGCCTGAGGATCCCGTCAAGCAAGAGCGTTTCAAACGCAGGCTAATGGCCACAGCAAATAGCCTAAATAAAAAGCAGCAACAGCTTCAAGCTGATCAAGACCTGCTGGCCGACAGATGGACCGAGGTCCTCACGGCCGAAGAGTATGAACTCGAACGCCCCTCCAAAAGCTACCCAAAACGCAAGTTGCTCCCCCGACTAGAGGAGGAAGCATACAAACCTTCATCACTAGTGCACAATACGGCAGACCGACCACATCGTGGCCGCGATAGAGAGGCATCTAGGCCCTCCACCAGACTGCACCCGGCACCGCCAAAAGCACGGTTACTGGGAACGCGTCGGACTTGCGGGATATATTGGAGGACAAGGCAAGACAATCCAGATCTATCTATGGATCACGTGGGCGCCCCACGACCCATGACGAATACCGTCGCACCGGATACGTAAACTCCGCCGGGCCGAACACAGCAGATAACGCCTTCTTGAGCTACGCCGTGATATTGCTCAATATAGAGGCGCCGACACCCACTATGCTTCACAGACGAAGTAATGGATCATCAAATCCTCAAGGGTTTAAACCTGTCAACATTGAATCCTACGGTGGCACAACACCCTCATGGTTTGGATCGAGGATTATCTCCTTCATATCCATATGGCCCGCGCGGCAATCTCCACGCCATCAAATATCTCCGCTCAAGCTTAAAGGACCAGCTCGACATTGGCTTAACAGCCTGCCCGCAGAGTCAATTGGGTGTTGGGAGGACTCGAAGCCGATTCCTCGACAACTTTCAGGGCACATATGTGCGACCACCGACGCCGATGACCTAAGCCACATAATTCAGCAGCCTGCATTTAATCGCCGACAATTCTAGACACGGTTCTAACAAAGAAAATCAAACCACCGATCGTCCGGATGCAAAGGCCCTCGCAACCTTCAAACATAACATCCGCGATGAGTGGTTGGCCGTGCACCTAGGACAGAAAAGCCAAATCCATGGCAGCCCTAACATCACTCATGACCCGCTTCGCTGGAGAGGACAGTGGCTAGCTCGCAGCAACAACCTCAAGAAAATGCCGGCAGTCCGGATACTAAGGACCACAATGGCAGGTCGTGTCGAAACAAAACAAACGCCGTGTTAACGGCGACAACAATGAGGATACGGCAATCAACGCCGGATTCTCGAGGCTCTAAACCCGTCGTGGAAGAAGCCATTCAAAAGAACCACTCCGGTCCGTCCAATTTGGACCGAATACTCGATCGCTCTTGCCGATACATGGCACTTCAAAAGCCAGCTAACCACACCAACAGAGATTGTTGGGTATTCAAGCAGCAGCAAGTTAATTGTCGAAAACAATGACAAGGGGCTACACAAAGAATGACAAGGAAGTGACCCGCCGCCAACAAGAGGATGAAGGGTTTCCCCCACATGTGCGGACGGTAAACATGATATACGCAACCCATATACCCAAGAGGGAGCGGAAGTGCACTTAGGGACGATATGCGATGCAGCCACGCCCAAGTTCAATCCATGGTCCTCTTGCCCGATCACTTTCAATCGAAGAGACCATCCGACCAAGATCCGCCATGGCGGATTCGCCGCATTGGTTTTAGACCCAATCGCCGATGGATTTCACTCGAGAGTCCCGATGGACGATTTACGCGATGCCTGAACCTGCTTTATCGGATACAAGGCGCAAGATGGGCATAGACCCCTGAAGGATTAAACCAACAAAGACGACCTTCAAAGGCGTCATACCAGGTGTTGAGGCCAATTGTACAGGCTCGGTCACACTGGAAGTGGTCTTCGGATCCCCGGATAATTTCCGAAGTGAGGAGTTAATCTTCGACATAGTCCCGTTCCGCAGCGGCTATCACGCTCTGCTCGGACGAACCGCGTTCGCAAAGTTCTACGCGGTACCACATTATGCATACCTCAAGCTCAAGATGCCAGGCCCTCGGGGAGTCATCATGGTCAACGGAAATACGGAAGGCTCCCTCCGAACGGATGAACACACAGCGGCTCTCGCGGCAGAAGTACAGAGCAGCCTTTTAAGGCAATTTTCGAGTTCGACCGTTAAACGACCAGACACGGCCAAACGCGCCCGGAGCAACATCAATCAAGACCACCTGGCACGTTTCGAGCACGCGTAGCAATGCGGCCCCAACCCTAGCCCTCGCATGATTGCAAGACCAGCTCTCCGCGTACATCATTACGCTCTGGAGATACCATGGGCTTAGGGGGAGGGGCACGACCACAATAGGCCCAGAGTGCGGCTCGACCACACCAGGTGCTCCAAAGTGTGTCGCTCTTTTCATTTTTATTTTTCTTCTTTTTATACACAGGACTCCGTTCACCAGAGGCCCTGTCCTGCGGCGAACCTGCCGAACTCACGATGCAACAGCCAGGGAGGGACAAAGGCTGCGACGAACACTCAGGTGGTCTCCATTACGAGCATTAAATTTGTGAAATACACCATTCCGCAGCTTACGCCTGGAGGGAGACACGTCTAATTAGTCCAATCCCTTGCTTAGCGCACTATTTGTATCATTCCGCACTCATAGCAGAATTCCTTGAATAAACAATGCAGCACTTTTTGCCTATAATTGCATTACTTTACATATATGTTCATTAATGACATCTTGCACCAGATATTTTGGTACGGCCGAATACACCAGGGCTTATGTTCCCGCATTATGGTGTGATAAGTCCAACACTTTCACAAGTGTGGCACCCGAACTTATAGCATTATATGAATCGGCTCGAATCATGTCTTGGGTCAATAGTTGGGTTTGCCAGGCTCCCATGTTTTGGTACCTTACGCCCATTCTGCGGCTAAGGTAGCACTGGAGAACCCTCGCGATTACAAGACCGCTGAGCTGGGCGAGCGCCTCGGGAGAAAGCTAAAACCGATCGCCATGATAAGGCGAGAGACGGTCGCTGTTCGAGAGGTCTTTTCGAGTCCTTAAAGACTTATGCCGCTTGAGCGAAGAACCGGATAATGTCCGCCAAGGCATGGATAGCGCCTCAACTTGGTCTTCTAAATACTAGGGGCTTCACGAAATTTAAAATTATAGAATTCTATGGCTAAGGAGAGTGTTCAAGCATTATAAGTCCGGTTTCCTTGTTCGTTGTGTTGAGCGCCCCTAGATGGACCCAAAATGGGAACAAGAGCGCCATGTTTATCCCGAACACCCCAAAGACTGTGGCATGGGGGCTGAAGCCACGACTTGCCATCTCTCGATTTAATAAACGGCCGCATGTAAGGTAATATTCTAAATTAATAAGCGTTGCTTAGCGCATATGAACAAAGTTTTCAGCGCAAAGGATAACACATAGGGAGTTTACTCAATAATTACATCTGGGGCACTCATCCGCAATCTTGCGGGCACCCTCCAGACAGTCTTATAGTACATCTCGGCGATGATACTCCTTGCCCGGCGGCGGCGCGCTGCTGATAAGCCTCTCCGCATCCAGCCTGCCCCAATGCACCTTTTGCGCGGGCAAGGGCCCGACGAGCACCTTCAATACAAAGCGGAGCGCTTGATGACCTCCACCTGAGGGCACGATCCACCAGCCGCCAGACGAGGCCGGCGTAGCTCCTGTGCATGGCCTCTCCAGGCCACAGCCGGACTATGTGGCCTTCATGGCCTGCTCGGCTACCTTGTGGAGCTCAACCAGCTGCTTCAGCTGGTCGCAAGGGGGCACCGGATTACCGGCCTCAGCGTACTAAGACTAGAAGACCTTCTCTGTTGAGCTCCCCTCCTCGCCTCGGTAGAATGCGGCGGCATCGAACACGCTGCGAGGCAGATCTGCAAACGCCCCTGGAGAGCTCCGAATTCGGGTAAGTGTCAGGTAGTTTACATTAACATGCTTGCTTTGCATGAAAAATGCCTTACCCGCCGCTATTTTCTTCACATCCTCAATCTCCTGGAGGGCCTTACGGGCCTCGGCCTTAGCGGCTTTGGCACTTTCAAGAGCCGAGGCAAGCTCGGACTCGAAGTTCGAGTCGCGCCCATACTCTCATGCTTTTCCATGGGAGCTCGAGCTCTTGCCGCACCTCTGCCACCCGTGCTTCTGCTTTCTCTCGCTCATTGCCCGCGGCCGCATTATGCTCGGCTGCGGACACGGCGCCCTTCGTGGTTGCCACTGCTCAGTGGCCCCCGCAGCATCTACATTATCCTTGTTATTTTCATTGCAACCAAAATCCTTTTCTGTAAGGTACAAATTCAAAGATGGTATTACTCACCTTCTTTATCCTCGAGCTGCTTCTTGGCAAGGCCGAGCTCTTGCTCGGACCGCTCGAGGTCCTGCTTCAAAGCACCGACCTCCGTAGTCAGTGCGGCAGAGGTCAGCAGCGCAGCCTGCAAACCCATATTGACATAATTTTTAGCACTCCTGCGTATCTTTTTTAGATCCTCAATCCGGTTTTTCTTTCCGAACACCGAACCGAGCATCAGGGGCTACTGTCTATGCGGTATTACATTACATATTTTTAACTTCTTACCTCAAAGCCTGTTAGAAGGCTACTGCAGGCTCCGGTCAGCCCGCTCTTGGCGAGCTGAACCATCTGAATCACCGCACGCATGATAGTGCGGTGTTCTTCCTCAATGGAAGCGCCTTTGAGCGCCTCCAACAAGTTGTCCGACGCCTCCGGTTGGACGGAGGCCGCCGGCGTCACGGTCTTGCCTTTCTTGCGAAGGGGCCGCCTGCCGGACTCCGGAACCAGTGCGGGTTCCGGCGTGGAGTCCGGCGCAATGTCCGGAAGGCTGCCTTGTGGCGCCTCAGGAGCCTCCTCCTGATGGGTCCCTTCCTAGGATCCCACCTCGGCGTCCTCAGCGTCGCGAGGGGTGGAGGCAGTCGGGATGGAATCTACATCCGACGGAGCCAACGACCCGCTCGATGAAACGGGGAGATCATCATCGGCCGGACTGCAGGCAGTATGCGGCATTAGAAGGACACTATGTGACACAAAAGGGAAATTATAAATCATTCAGGAATCGGGATACTTACGATCTTGACGGAGGCCTGGCCCTTGAGGGCCACTCTTCGTCGCCAACGCTGGCGTTGGCGGAGCTGTCCGGGGGAATAGTCCTTCCCCTCTTGGACCCTTCGGCCTCCCCTGTTGGGGAAGCCTTCCTCTTCGTCTCTCCTTCCTCTGGGAGAGAGTTCTCTTTCTCCTCCTCGTCTTCGGGGGAGGAGTCCGCTTCGGAGCCATCGGACGATGAGTCCGATATCACCTAACGCCGGGAACTTCTTCGAGTTCCCGTGGCCTTCTTTTGGCCTTCTTCTCCGACACCACATAGAGTGCCGGGACCAGCAGCCCCATTAAGCGGGCGTCCGCTGGGTCTTCGGGAAGGGGAGCCGGACAGTCTACCTGTCCGGACGTCCTCTGCCAGTCCTGTCAAAGGCATTGGGACTTTTAGATCCCACATAGAGTCAAACTATGAAAGAAAATAAATGTCCCATAGAGGATAACAAAGCTTACCTCACCGGTCGGGCGCTTGGTGCTGAATCCGCGGTCTTCCGTTGCGGATGCGGGGGCTTCTCCGCCCTTAAACAGCACCCTCCAGGCGGCTTCGTACGTCGTGTCGAAGAGCCCGCTCAAGGCCAGGTGCTGTGCTGGATCGAACTCCCACAAATTAAAATCCCGTTGTTGGCAAGGGAGAATCCGGCGAATGAGCATGACCTGGATCACATTGTCAAGCCTAAGCTTCTTGTTCACCAGGGTCTCGAGACAGGACTGGAGTCCTGTCAGCTCCTCCGAACTACCCCATAGCAAGCCCTTCTCTTTCCAGGAGGTGAGCTGCATAGGGATACCAGATCTAAACTCAGGGGCCGCCGCCCATTTAGGGTCGCGCGGCTCGGTGATGTAGAACCACCCCGATTGCCACCCCTTGACGGACTCCACGAAGGCCCCTTCGAGCCAGATGAAGTTGGGCATCTTGCCCAACATGGCGCCCAAGACTCGCTTGAGCGCCCTTCACCACCTTCGGCTTGACATTGAAGGTCTTGAGCCACAAGCCGAAGTGGGGCTAGATGCAGAGGAAGGCCTCGCACACGACGATAAACACCGAGATGTTGAGGATGAAGTTTGGTGCCAGGTCGTGGAAATCCAGGCCGTAATAGTACATGAGCCCTCGGACAAAGGGATGCAACGGGAAGCCCAGTCCGCGGAGGAAGTGGGGAAGGAATACGACCCTCTCATGGGGCCTGGGGGTGGGGATGAGCTGCCCCTTGTCGGGCAGCCGGTGCGCGATGTCGCCGGAAAGGTATTCGGCGCTGCGCAGCTTTGCGATGTGCTCCTCCCTAATGGAGGAGGCCAACCATTTGCCTCCCGCTCCAGACATGGTCGGAGAAGGTCGAGACGAGATGCGCGGACTTGGGCGCTGGAGCTCGAGTGCGCGGAGATGGATAAGCAAAGGAGGAAGAAGGCGTAGGTAAAAAGGTGGATCCTTATCCCCTTATATATGGGCGGACGAAAATTATGCGTCCCCACCGGCCTGGTAAAACTCGCTTATCTCCCAAGCGCTACCATCAAGGGCGCAGTTGGGTTACCCACGTCCGTATTGATGAGAATCCCGGAATAAGGGGAACACGATCTCTGCTTCAACAAGACGTGCCAAGGAAACCGCTTGGCTAAACGCGCTGAGGTGGTATAATAAAAAACGATTCAAGTAAAGGCTTGGTAGTGGCGTGACGTCATGCTACAAAATACTTCAGCGGATTGAACTTGTGTACATAATATTATTTCTACGGGGAAATGTGGAAATTATTTTGCAGAGCCGGACACTATCCTGGTGTTCACAATCTTCTATGAATTATTCGGAAGAGGAACCCACCTTGCAATGCCGAACAATATGCGCGCCGGACTCATCGTCATTGAAGCCTGGTTCAGGGGCTACTGAGGGAGTCCTGGACTAGGGGGTGTCCGGACAGCCGGACTATCATCGTCAGCCGGACTCCAAGACTATGAAGATACAAGATTGAAGACTTCGTCCCGTGTCCGGATGGGACTTTCCTTGGCGTGGAAGGCAAGCTTGGCAATACGGATATGTAGATCTCCTACCATTGTAACCGACTCTGTGTAACCCTAGCCCTCCCCGGTGTCTATATAAACCGGAGGGTTTTAGTCTGTAGGACAACAACCATTACAACAATCATACCATAGGCTAGCTTCTACGGTTTAGCCTCTTTGATCTCGTGGTAGATCCACTCTTGTACTACCCATATCATCAATATCAATCAAGCAGGAGTAGGGTTTTACCTCCATCGAAAGGGCCCGACCAGTAGAAGATCACCCTCATACGGTGAGGATGACGCCCTGACGATCTACGAAACTTTCTTCTCGAACAATCAGAGGAAAAGGGCCCTTCGAGAGATTGTCCAAGTCCACCATGTCACAGCCACAAACTCCTGGGCTGACACATCAATTACTTTTGACGAGAAAGACGAACCAAGGGGCCGCTCCATCCGAGCGCCCACTGTCACGACCGGTTTTCCGGGTATAAATTTCCAGAAAAGACCGTCGTGCTCATCAGCCCCAGGATTACTGTTAGCTGATGAGGCTCCAACTTGATATAGAAATTCCAAGCAAAATACAAAATATGTAGTACAAGACAATTCTGGCCTGTGAGTACAACAAATGGTTTCTAGTGATTGATGGCGGAAGCGGGTTGTGGATCATCAGTGTCTATGGGACTCCAATTCCCACAGGAACAGCTGACCAGGTTAACTCCTATCTCCGCGAGGCTGCTATCTCCGCTGCTTAGGTTCCGGTTGTCATCGCGTCGCTCCTCTCCGTGCAAGAAAATCTGGCCAAGACAATAGCCAGGGACAAGCCGCTGAGTACTTTGAATGTACTCGCAAACATTATGAACACAGTATAATACAACAATGATGTGCTGAAAATATTTTATGCTGATGACGCTACCACAAAAGATAAATAAAACTCGATGCGTGCAAGCAAGTTATTTATAAAATGCAATAACATAGTAGTATTAAAATTTATGAAATAAATAACAAGCAATGCCACGATCAAGCGCCTTAGCGACACCACATAAAGGGCTTTTAAAAGAAATGCCACGGTCGGGCGTCTTAGCGACACCACATAAAGGGCTTTAAAAGAAATGCCACAATGTAGTGTCCGAGCGACACCACATAAATGGCTTTAAAAGAAATGCCACGGTCAAGGCCCGAGCGACACCACATAAAGGGCTTTAAAAGAAATGCTAATAATCGAGGCGTCTGAGCGACACCACATAAAGGGCTTTAAAAGAACTACGCCAAGGCCTCGAGCGACACCACATAAAGGGCTTTAGAAGAAATGCCACGGTCAAGGCGTCGAGCGACACCACATAAAGGGCTTTAAAAGAAATGTCATAGTCGGCGTCGAGCGACACCACATAAAGGGCTTTAAAAGAAATGTTACAATCAAAGGCCCGAGCGACACCACATAAAGGGCTTTAAAAGAAATGCCACAATCAAGGCGTCGAGCGACACCACATAAAGGGCTTTAAAAATAAACAATCATAGTGAATATCCCGGAGGTAGAACCATCCCAGAGATATTCGATAATAACAATAATATCACGGGTTAGTCAACAATAATAATAATCATAATTATCACATGTCACAGGTAGTAGTTCCAGTTCTGGTTAACAGTTTCACCTGCGAAGACCGACACTAAGACCGACACTTGACCCATCCCAGACTGTAGTCCTTAACATGGACACGGCTATTCGAATAGGTTTAATCTCTGCAGATGGTGTACTCTTTACCAACGAGCAACGGATTCCTTTAGTCCATCGGGACTAATTCCGTCTACGGTCTTTTAAATGAAAACGCACCGACTTGCACACACCAGCTTAAGTCACGGTGTCTGGAATCACCCATGACATTCGTTAAGCAAAACTGTAAGTGGGGAGGCTACAACCTCGATTAGCATGGGATCACAAAATTTATACCGCGCGCAACACTGGGGAAGATACCCCCTCGGCTACAACCGAAACACCCTTGCCCCCTGACCGGATGACTGACTTTATTCCATGGCCGTGGTACCCTCATCCGGCCCCTCTGTACGGTGTGTGCTAGAAAGGGGTTGACAAATTACTGAACCGCACTCTACTTGTTGTAGAGACGAGTGGTAGTACAAAACAAGTATGGGGGTTACTGGAACAAGACTCGTTCTATAGTCGACTCAGGAGGTTTAAGTATTTCCCTGCATGACATGGATAACAAATATATTTCAACCAACAGAATCACCGCTCATTATACCTCACTATGCCATACCGGACATGACCGTCCCGATGGAGACCGGGGACAAACTCATGCCTACCCAAGGCAGAGGTTTTCCCAGATTACTTCCGGCATGCAAGCAAGCCACATGAGGATGATTATCATCACAAGTGTGTTCATTTCCAATAGCATGGAAATCACTAATATGCACTCATGCATATGATCATATCACATGAAATAACAAGTCCTCCGAAATGTGGTGGTGTTATAAATGTATCAACGATCACACGAAAAGTATTATGCCGGGATTCAGAATGCTTGCCTTCAGGTCATGGAAAAGAAGGGTGCATCCAAAACATCTTGAAATCTTCAAAAATCCTATTTAAAAGAATATATATGAATTAACACACACAATCAAAACAGCACAAAAAGTTGTTTTCAAATTTTTTCAAATAAATCTTAAAATAAACTAGACAATATTTGAGAGAGGTAGGAAAAAGAATCAATTCATTTGGAGTTATCCTTAAAAAGATATAACAAGTCAAAGTTCTGGTCAAAATCTGTTTTTGAAATAAAATCAGAAAAGAAAAAGGTTCGAGCGGGATTACGGTTTCGCACAGAGGAGACGTACTTGAGCCTTTACGCCTCCACTTATCCAGCGTGGACGCGTGGGGTGTCACTGACAGTGGGTCCTAGGTGGCCCACTAGTCAGGTTTGACTAGTCCGTCTTCCTTCTTCTCCCTCTGTCCCGAGCGGAGGCGGGATTCCGGCGACCGTCGCCGGCGAACGGCGGGTCCTTGTGCGGACATGAGGGCGGGGATGGATCCGCGGGTCAGGGGTGAACCTTCCGGTGGTTGCAGGGTTGTCAGAGGTGGAGGGATTTGCCGGCGGCGAGCTCCGCGGCGGAGGAAAGTTTCGGTGGTAAAGTGATTTTTCTCCCGCGGTGAGCCCTGATCAAAATCGAGCAGGGGAAATGGTTCACGGAAGGAAGAGGAAGCTCTTGGTGAAGAGAACGGAGAGGGGGAAGCTCTGGTGGCGCTGGAAGGGCTGGGGCAATGGCGGCGGCTGCGGTTGCTACCAAAGGGGGCCCTAGGGAGATGGCTTGAGGTCGCCTGTGTGCGGAGACGAGCTCGGGGCTCCTTTATATAGCATTGGAGGTCGGTTCCGAGGCGGCCGGCGATAAGGACGACGGCGAACCGCCTCCCTGTAGCGTCAGGGCGTCGTGGCGACGACAGGAGCTAGCCGACGAGCGAGGGGATAAGCTTGCGCTGTTCCCAGGGGCAGGTGGCGAGCCGGAGTGGCTTTGGCGACGCCGGCCTGAGCAGGGCTGTCGGGCGGCCGTGGCGGCTAGTCCTTGGCTTGCCGGGGATGCGGTGAGGGTCTGCTTTGCGTGTTGCGGTGAGGGGGAGCATGTGGCGCGCAAGGGGACACGGCGTGCTGGTTGCGGTCGGTCACGGGCTGGAGAGAGTGCGGGGCGTGACGCGGCGGCTCGGGCGCACGGCTCGTGCAATACGCACGCTCTGGGCGCGTCCAGAGCATGCCCGGGACGTGCTCGATGAAATGCCAGGGTGGCCTAGAGGTCGCGGTTGAGGCTGGCAAGGACTAGGGCTAGTCTAGGTTTAGTAAGGGTAACAAGGGACATGGTGGTTTGGTCAGGAGACCTAGTTCACAATGTAGACTTGAAATCATGCCAAATCTGGCTATGCACTCAAGGTGTTTGAAAAAATGCCAGAGGCATCTAGGCAGGTCTTGGAGGGGCCAAATCTTCCAGATCAGTGTCTCTTTGGATGCACAAGAGGGTGGTGAGGTTAGTTGGTGGAAAGCACAAACTTGCTAGTGCAAGTTTTGCAGAACTCCAAATCTGGACAGGAGGTGAATGGCATTATTTCATGAACCAAAAATATGCCAATGGTAGCATGCTCCTGGACTTAGGAGTTTAACATGGAGGACTACAAGTAGTAGAAAGAATCAAGGGGTAAAGAGCAAGAAAAAATATGGTTGCTGTACAAACCATCCTGTTGGACCAGAATGAAGATGAGGTTGTTTCACTCAAAATTTTCAAAGAACATCCCTGGATTTTTGCATATAATGGAATGATATGCTCCTACTGACATCCCAAAATTTTGGTGGAAGCTAGAAACAAATATTTAAAAGGGTTGTAGTGCAAAACTGTTCACTGGACCAGAGGAGAAAAACATGTGTAGCACTCAAAATATGCAATGAATTAAATATATTATTGCACAATAGTGATTTAGAGACATCACATGACATCTCTAAATTTTGGTTAGATTTTTAGATAAATATATCAAATGGTTGTAGTTCAAAAGAGCTCCAAAATTTAAAACAACTCATTTTAATGAATAAAGTTCAGGGTGAAATAATTTAATAAATAATTCTACTGATTAAGAAAATGCTATACAGAGAGCATAGAAGTCCAATATACTTTGGAAAGCTCCACTAGGAAAAAGATAAAACTCCTTAACAATAAAAGAAGAGTTTCTGAAATCCATAGAAAAATCCAGAATGCAAAATTTTAAAACTCCTGGCAAAATTTTAATAACTAAAACCTGGTTAAATTTTTGGGGTGTTACAATTACTACCCCCCTTAAGAAAAAAATCTCGTCCTCGAGATTTGCTAAGAGTTGTAAAACAAAAATACTTTTACTTGGTCAAAAGGTCATTTTACACAGGCGGTAAAAAGAGGCTACAGTGAGAGGGCAATAAGTGGTGAGTAACTACAGTGTGGTACTGGCGCTGTGTGGAAAAATCCATGCTTATGAAAACGAGCAATTTCTACGCTGGACGCCGTGAATTTAGAATAAATTCTAAATTTAACAATACGCTAGTCGTACCCGAGAGCACAGTGCTCTTTCTGGCTGACAGGTGGGACCAGGGCCCATTGTCAGTCTCTCCTTCTTCCTCTGGCTCTCTCTTCTTCCTCTCTCCCGCACGCTTTCCCGGCTTTCTCCACCGGGGACGTCTAGCGCGTAGGGCATCTAGGCCGTACTGCGGTAGTGCGCGGCGTGCTTGCTGCCGGTGCAGTGTGCACTCACCTCGCGGGCCAGTGCGCTGTCGGCACTGCTCGCGGATTCGCCTCCGAACACCGGCGATCGGGCGACGAGCGGCACTGGTGGACTTCGCCCACCGTACACCGATCCTGAGCTATAAAATGACCGCGGCGTCCTCCTCTCCTTCCTCACACCTGGCCTTGCTCCTCCTTCTCTCTTCTTCACCTCTGTTTCCGCTGGCCGGAGTTCGAGACGAGGATCTAATGGTGGAGGCGGTGCCGGACTGGTACGTGATCCTGTTGTGTGGGGGGCTGGCGGCGGTGTTGGGGCTCTCGGTGCACTTGTGCGCAATGATCATCGATGATCGTCGCGATGCTGCTGCTCGGGTGCTAGCTCTCCGTGGTGTTGGTAATCACGAGGAGTAGGTGGGGTATGCCGGGTGCTAATTGTTGTACGGGGTGCTTAGTTAGGTGCAACACCGTTGCAAAAAATTTTGCAAGCGGTGTATGCGTCCATGCAATTGTGGTTGTGAAACTGCTGTCGTGGTGCTGTGTGAAATGAAATCGTCTATGCCGTGAGAAATTAAAAGATGTAGCAATTCTAGAAAAAGAAATCTCATTCCAGGATTTTCGCGGTTACACAGGTTATTCACGAAGAAAACCACTCACAGAAGTAGAAACTAAATACTCGACTCGTCGCACAAATTTGAGGTACCATGCACAAGATACAACGTAATAATAAATGCTGAAATGACAAACACAGCAGTGACATCTAAAATGAGAAAGGTAATCGGACAGGTCTTGAGAAAAGTCTCGGCAATGGAATACACTCCTCTTCTATCGGAGGAAGTGGACTGACCAGTCGATGTATGAGTTTCTCCGGGTCGGGCCTCAGTGGTCTGCCTATGGCAATCTGAGGATTCAAATCAGCGAGACTCTAGAGATAATCCATCACTCGCTGGTTCAAATGCTCTTGAGCGATGATGTACTGGATAAGGTTGGCTAGCACTGGGTCTCTCTCAATCCGTCCACCGGAAAAAGATGTCACTCCTCCGGGTGTTGCACGGCTCGGAAAATTATAATATCCTCATTCGCGGGCATAAGGTATTCCGGATCGAAGACGAGCAATCGCTTCTTTCACAGCAGCTTCTATGGCCACGTGTGGGGTTGGCATAGATTTCCCCACGAAGGAAACTTCTGTTGGATCTTGGTTGGGGTCTACAGGAGGAATGTGTACTGCTGCCCAATATTCCGAGGTGGATGGGGTGATTCTTGATTTGAACAGCTCGTACTGGGGTGGCTGGGTAGAACCCATGGTACTGCAGGTAAAATCCCACAATATTTTGACAAAGCTACCTGGGGTGGCATCTGGGGTTCTCCGATAAATACTAGGGCTCGGCATGGCAAGAAATGGTTGTGAGAGTGGTGCACGAGGTGAGGGTTGCTGGGTAAGGTCACAAGGTGGCCTTCTTATATAGCATCTGGGCTGGTTTATTTACCGTGGTGGAAGGTAATAAAACTGCCAGATCACCTCCAAAGGTCGGGGTCAGTAAGAGAGATACACATATCTCATAGAGAGACGTGTCACTATAAGTGTCGTCGGGGTTGGTTTTGGTAGTTGTGCCCGGAAAATGTGCAACTATGCGCTGACAAAGAAAATACGCAAGGCTACCATTAAAGCAGAGGCACAACGACAGGCTGCGTTAATATACACGGTCACACGATTACAAAGCGAGGATACACTGAGACTCGGTACTACTCGTACGGCTTAGTCTACCTCGTTTATGTCTAAACGGGCGTGTATTGTGGATGTCGAGGCTTCTCTACGGTTCTCACCTTCGGAAGTAGCTGGAGAGGGTCGAGGGGCTTCTGGCTCGGGGTAGCGAGGATGACCGTCTCGGGGATTGTTGGTCCCAACCCCGTTGGAGTGTGCTCCCAGGAGGCGACGAGGCTCTTCTGGGGTCATCAAAGCACCTTGGTTGATGGATGGAGCTGACCTCAGGGTCTCGATCGGGTGTCCGAACAGCACGACTGGGTTGTCGGCATCGGTCTCGTTTTCTTCTCTCGCCGGGGCTCGACGAACCAGCTCTCCACGAGCTGCGATCAGATCAATGGTGATCTGGTCGAAAAGTGCCTCTAGTGCACTTACATAGCGCACTAGGTGCAACAATGCGGGATCTGTCTCGTGATCTCCGTTGGCAACTTGGGGTGGTCTACCATACCCTTCGCGTCTGGGGTAGTAGTAGAACGAGCGACAGTTAAATCTGGGCGACAACTGCCGGAGTTGAACTATAGCTTCTCGAGCGGCTAGCTGGATGGCTTGTGGCTCGAAGGAAGTTGTCCTTCCGGTGAACTTGTAGGGCGTTCTGGTGACAGACCCCTACCGTAGATGTGCACAGTGGCCCAGAATTGGCGGTCTTCACCACTCATGGGTCCTTGGTACACAACATATTCTGGGGGCTCTTCTAACGCATAGGCACGACGGGTGAGGTTTGCGAGTATGGTCACGAAACCTCCGAGATTGGTTGCTGTGGTCTCATTTTGCACTATGGGGCCAGGCATTGTGGCAAGGTTGGGGAAGAGGTTGTGCTGTGCTGGGTTGAGGCTAGCGTGCCCTTTTTATAGAAAAGGGGACGAAGTCTTCCTTCACACGCTTGTGGAGGAGACATCTTGGGTGCTGGTTACTGGCGCGTGATCGACAAGCTAGATTGGTAGGTTGGGCACCGACTGCCAAAAGTGTCGGGGTCACTGTGTGGCTATCTTGCACGAGAAGCTTAGCTGCATGTAGTAATAGGCACCTCCGGTGTAGTAGGAGTCGTCGTCGACGGTGGCGTCTGGCTCCTGGACTCCAGCATCTAGTTGCGACAACCAGAAAGAAAGGAAAGGGGGGACAAAGCAACCATGAGTACTCATCCAAAGTACTCGCAAGCAAGGAGCTACACTACATATGCATGGGTATATGTGTAAAGGGCCATATTAGTGGACTGAACTGCAGAATGCCAGAATAAGAGGGGGATAGCTAATCCTGTCGAAGACTACGCTTCTGGCAGCCTCCGTCTTGCAGCACGTAGAAGAAAGTAGACTGAAGTCCTCCAAGTAGCATCGCATAGCATAATCCTACCCGGCAATATTCCCCTCGTCGCCCTGTTAGAGAGCGATCACCGGGTTGTATCTGGCAATTGGAAGGGTGTGTTTTATTAAGTATCCGGTTCTAGTTGTCATAAGGTCAAGGTACAACTCTGGGTCGTCCTTTTACCGAGGGACACGACTATTCGAATAGATAAAATTCCCTGCAGGGGTGCACCACATAACCCAACATGCTCGATCCCATTTGGCTGGACACACTTTTCTGGGTCATGCCCGGCCTCGGAAGATCAACACGTCGCAGCCCCACCTAGGCACAACTGAGAGGTCAGCCCGCCGGTCTAAATCCTATGCGCGCAGGGGTCTGGGCCCATCGCCCATTGCACACCTGTACATTGCGTGGGCGGCCGGAAGCAGACCTAGCAACCTCCATTACAAAGGAGGTCACGTTACGCGGTCCAATCCGGCGCGCGTCGCTCCGTCGCTAACGTCAAGAAGGCTTCGGCTGATACCGCGACGTCAAGTGCCCATAACTGTTCCCGTGTAGTTGGTTCGTGCGTATAGGCCAGTGGCCAGACTCAGATCAAATACCAAGATCTCGTTAAGTGTGTTATTATGAAGCAACCGCGAACGCCGACCAGGGCCAGGCCCACCTGTCTCCTAGGTGGTCTCAACTTGCCCTGTCGCTCCGCCACAAAGTAATAGTCGGGGGCCGTCAGGAACCCAGGCCCACCTCTACCGGGATGGAACCACCTGTCCTTTCAGCCCCCTCATCAGAATCACTTGCGGGTACTCATCGAGCTGACCCGACTTTAGTCACCATCTGTACAGTATGTATGTATGTATGTATGTATAGTATATACCCGTGATCACCTCTCGAGTGATCACGGCCCAATAGTATAGCAAGGCAGACTGACAAGAATGTAGAGCCAATGATGATAAACTAGCATCCTATACTAAGTATTTAGGATTGCAGGTAAGGTATCAACAGATGTAGCAACAATGTCGCTATGCATCGAATAGGATTAATCTGGAAGCAAGAACATGCTACACTACTCTAATGCAAGCAGTATAGAGGAGAATAGGCGATATCCGGTGATCAAGGGGGGGGGGGGCTTGCCTGGTTGCTCTGGCAAGGAGGGGTCATCAACTCCGTAGTCGAACTGGGGGTCGCCGGCAGTCTCGAGGTCTCTACCGGAAAGAAGTAGCGGAAGGGGAACATAATAAATAATAGAGCAATTAAAGCATCACAAAGTGTAACATGGCAATACGCGGTGCTAGGTGTGCCCTAACGCGGTAGTAGGTGATATCGGCGAAGGGGGGAAACATCCGGGAAAGTACCCCCGGCGTTCCGCATTTTCGGACAGATGAACCGGAGGTGAAATGTTGCACGTTTGCTATTCTAGGGACATGTGGCTGACGAACGGGCTGCGTATTTGGATTCGTCTCATCATTCTGAGCAACTTTCATGTTGAAAATAATTTAATCCGAGTTACGGATTAAAAGATATGATTTTCTAAAGATTTTATTAATTTCTGGAATTTAATTAATTATTTAATTTAATTCGAAATTGATTTATGACATCAGCATGATGTCATCTTGACGTCGGCAGTCAACAGGGTTGGTGATCAACTGACGATGTGGGTCCCGTCTGTCATTGACACAGTTAACTAAACAGGATTAGTCAATTTAATTGAAGTGATTAGGTTAATTAATTAGGCTTAATTAGATTAACTAACATGATTAATTAAGTTAATTAATTATCTTAATTAATTAATTATATTATTCTTATTTATTTTATTTAACTCCTTTTTTTTAAAACGTTCTGGGGCATGGGCCCCGTTTGTCATAGGCCCATAGGGCCTATCGGGTTCAGGCGTGTAGGCGACGAGCGCCCGCCCAGGCCAACAGGGGGAACGGCGAGGCGTCTCCGGCCACCGCAACGGGCGGCCGCAGCCGCCGGGGAAGGAAAGGGGGCGACCATGGTGCGGCAGAGCCGGAGCGGGGGTTTGTGGGGGCGCGGGCCTGCGAGGAGCGAACGTACGACGCGGGCTAACGGCGGGACGACGAGGGCTAGTGCGGGGGCCGCGGTGAGCCCGTCGAGGGGAAAGCAGGGGGCGGCCATGCACGACCCACGGATGGCGCGGGTGGGCCTGTGGGCGAGCAGAGGCGGGGTCAGCGCAACGACGCTGGAGGCCAACCGCGAGCGGGGCGTAGGGGAATGGAGCAGTCGGAGGCGCGGGGCGCGGCGATGTTCACGGGGCGAGGGAGAGAGGAGGACTGGGGTCCTCACCGGGGTTCGTAGGGACGGCGCAATAGACGCGGGGGAGTTCGGGGAGGTCCGTTGTGGAGGAGGACGGGGACGACGTCGACGTAGGAGGAGGCAGGCCGGCGATGGAGCGCTCCGGGACGTCGACGTCGGGAGTGGTGGGGCGATGGCGCGCGACAGGTCGAGGCGTCCGTTTCCCTGATCCAGATCCACTCGGGGCGGGGCCGGTCGCCGAAGGACGGAGAGAGGAGTCGCCCGGGCGGAGGCGATGGCTCCACGGCTCGCCGGAGCGAGGGGAGACGGAGAGGAGATGAGGACGGGGCGGAGGAGCTCCGAGCAGCGGCGATAGGGCGCCGGGTTCGAACCCATCCCGATCCAGATGGGATCGAGAGGTGGGGGGCTAACGAGAGGGAGTGGGGGAGTGGGTGCGATGTGGGGGTTAGGGTTTCAGTCGGGTGGGGTTATGGAGGTGAGTGGGGAGCCGGTTGGGCCAGTGGGCTGGCCTAGCTGTCAGCTGGGCCGGTTGGCCCTTTGAGGGGGTCCCTTTTCTTTTGTTTCGTTTTCTGTTTTGCCTTTACTTTTTATTCATATTTCCTGTACTGTTTTCTTTTAGTTTCCTTTTATTTTTGTGTTCGCAGAATACCAAAATGGCACCGTATTTTATATTACCAAATATGCCACTGCCACATTAACTTTCTACCCAAGCTAAAATAGTTTCATAATTATTTAATAACTAAAAGTATTTAAAAATAGTTTTTGTTACTGTTTTATTTATCTGATAGTATTTAATTATTCTATAAAGGTGTGGTTTCTCCACCATAATTACCTGTGCATTATTTTGTTCACTCCGAACGTTTTAGTTTTAATACTTGAAAACTTTCATTGTGTGTTTGATTTTGAACTTGAATTTGAATCAGTTTTTGAACTAACGAGAGATTAGCAACAGTAACGGAGGTGACAAGGCATCATTAGCAGAGGGTTACTGTAGCATAACTATCTGGGCGTCACATCCATATTCTACAGTGCTTTCCTATGCCCAAATAACCATCCTCCACCAAATGCCAGCTCAATCCATTCATTATTTTGAACCTAGCTTCAACATTCGTATTTATGTCCAGTGTTGTAATTTGCAAAGCATGTACCACGAAGGCTCGTCCTTTTGAGCTGAAATTTTTTGAAGACGGTCGTCTTAGTAACTGATCATCCTCAGCCAAAACTCACGCCCATTAGCCATGTGCATTTCCCGTACCGCTAATCAAACACTTGGCTGCTTATCCATCTTTGAGCATCGATCGGTCTCCTCGTGAGAATCTTATGATGTGATTTTCTTCCTAGCACCTACCTGGGGAGTGCCCAACCCACTAGACATGCCTAGGCCGCCTAGAATACATGGCAACGCCACGGTCACGCTGTGACCAAGCGGCGAGCATGCGAGTTTTCACGCTCTAGAGTTGGAGCCCTCGGCCACCGTACAAACCTCGACGTATCCCCACCAAACCATGTATTTATGATTAAATAGGTACTTATGTAACTAGAAATGATTTTTGGAAAAAAATAAATAGCAAACTATGAGGCAGCTGAAGTTCAAATTTGACCTGCTTCCTACTGAATCAGCGGGAATTTGTCTTTTTCACCAGAGGTAGATCAAAACTTTTAACACCCAACCATTTTGTCAATTGTGTATTAAATATGGCCTTGTATTTTAGAAAATTGATTTGGTCCAATTTTGCAACAAATATATGGTAGGTCCTTCACGAAAAACTCATTTCAGGCACTCGGAAAATGGAAAATGAACTTTCCGTGCAAAGAAAATGAAAACTCCCTTAGGCAACATTGTTTGGAATTCCAAGATGCACCCTTGTGCACAATATGAGATCATTGAACAAACTATGCCATGAATGTGGCCATAAGATTGATCATTTGGCTTGAAAGCCATGAATCTTCACGAATGATAGCTCATTTTTTAGAACACTTTTTTAAAATAAATTCCATATTACAAGTTTATTATTTTTCCAAGAAACTTGGTCACCTATAATGCCACAATGCGAAGGTTTTCCAACTTCTTGATGTTTTTTGAATTTTTTATGCCCGTCTCAAAATGCGGTCAAAACGACGGGCTTGACCATTCCTAGCTAGTGGTTGAATCTTGGAAAACTTTTGATGTTTCTCTGATTAAATAGATACTTATGTACCTAGTAATGATTTTTGGAAAAAATAAAGAGCAAACTATGAGGTAGCTGCAGTTCAAATTTGACCCGCTTCCTACTGAATCGCGTGTCGGTGTACTAGAGTAGGGGTACCCTAGTATCCCGAACTTGTGCATGGGCAGTTGCAGCACCCCGCGGCTAGGCTTGCCGGGTGACCGCCAAGGTCCTCCGTGGTTCCTTTGGAGCCATTCAAGAACAAAGTGTTTAAACCAAGGAGACAAGGCCCCGGCAAGAGGAGCTTGCCGGGAAGGCCAATCAAGGCATCTCAAGGAACTTGCCGCGACGCGCCTCGCGTCCCGGCAAGGCCCGGCAAGCGACAAGCTTCCGGACGCGACAAGATAACAACCGCGGCAAGGCACTTGCCGCGGCAAGCTACCACTCTGTACCCGCGCTCCAGCACATCCACCAACGTGTCGCCCTGGGACATTTCCAGGCGCGTGTGGCGAGAGGCCGTGCAGCCAGCAGTGCGAGGTGGCAAGCGACCCTGACAAGATTGCCATCATGGCGAGCAGTGGCGCCCTTGACGGTCCCTTTTTGCACTGTTTGGGCGACACAGACGGGCATTTAATGCCTTTGTCCCCTGCCGTAAGGGTTAGGTATGATACACTGTGCAAGTAGTTGTACCAACCGCAACTCCTTTTCCATTTTTGCCCTTGTCTGCGTTGCCACCTGTCGGTGACCCCTTGAGCATATAAAAGGAGGCCCATGCGCAACGTAGGGGGGGGGGGTTCGAGGCCAGAAAGCACTCACACTTGGCCTCGTTAGCATCCACTGTGTACTGTAGCATTTAGCGCTCCCGAGCAAGAACACAATACAATCAGACAAGCAGCAGTAGGAGTATTATCTCTCCGGAGAGCTCCGAAGCTGGGTAAATCGCTCGTGTGCTTCGCCTCGATCTGCTCTTCGTGCGATCTCCGCCCCCTGCCGAACTGAAAGGGGCTCGGTCCGCCGGCCCCATAGGTGTTCGTTCCCACGACATCTTTGGCGCGCCAGGTACGGGGCGTCGAGGTTGTGTGAACCTGGTCCGGCATTCACGCGAGCTAGATCTTCATCATATTCATCGACATGCCACCGAAGAAGAAGGCTTCGGAGGTGGCTGCTCCGTCCACGTCGATCCCACTGCCGCCGGAGCAAACGGGTGGTGGGGTAGACGCCGGCGGAAGAACGGCGTCGGCGAGGAGCTCATCAGTGCTGCCAGGTCCAAGGACAAGGCTGCACAGACCTCGGCGTCCGTACATGCACCGCGCCCATCTCAGGAGGCGCGGGACCGACAGCGTCATGGTACTCGCGGTACCATACCCTCGTTGGACCAAGATCGAGCTGGTGGATCTCAGGGTGCTCAAGACCAGCATGCACGCCAACATGCCCGCACAAGCAAGACACGGTCGCCTGGACGGGATACTGCTCCTTCTAACATAGTTAGAAGTCCGAGCATATCCCGCTCCTCGCACCGTTCGCCACTGCCACCCTCAACTCCAGCAGAAGCTTTGGCACGAGCTCAACTGCTCCTGGATTATCCTCCAACGGCGGACAAGATCGACAAATGGAGGGCCACGTCATCGGCTTCGCCAACGGCGACACTCCACGGCAGCCGACTACAGCGCAGCCGCGGCAAGATTGCCAGGCGCGAGCCGATGGCGACAAAGCCGGTGGGGGTGCAACCACCGTGCACTCTCCACCCAGAAGGCCTTGATCACCGACTCGCTGGATCAACCTCGACAATGACTCCACTGCGTCATCAGATCCACGAGCTCGTCGCGATCAGCGCCAAGTTCTTCACGAACAACAGCAAGAAGACGCTCGCACTCGCATCGAGCGCCGAAGAGAAGCGCTGCGTCAATTGGACCAGCGTGCTGGGCCCACTATCGACATGCATGCGCCAGGGGAACCAGGCGACTTGCCGTACACGGGAGGGTGCCCTGCGTTCACTCATGAGCTGCGGCAAGTCCAGTGGCCCAGCACGAAGAATTTCAAGCCAGATGTACCTTAGAAGTACGACGGCAAGTCGCATCCGTCGGAGTTCCTCAGCATCTACACCATCGCGGTGCAAGCTGCCTGGGGGCAAGACGACAAGATCTTTGCCAACTACTTCCCGTTGGTGCTCAAGCCCAATGTCAGGTCCTGGCTCATGCACTTGCCGGATAACTCCATATCCTCCTGGGCAGACCTATGCCATCAGTTTGTTGGCGTCTTTACAGGCGGCCACAAGCCTCATGTCCAAGAGAGCGACCTTCATCTGCTCGCCTAGAAGGAAGGAGAGTCCCTGCGCAAGTTCATTCAGAGATTCAGCCGTGTACAGCACAACATCCCAGATGTCCACCTTGTCAAGTCATCGGTAGCGTTCCATCGAAACGTCGCGAAACCGCAGGATGCGGGAGGAGATGGCGGTGCAAGATCAGAGACGTCAGTGAGCTATATGCCCTGGCCGACAAGTGTGCACGTGCTGAGGAGGGAAGGAAACTTCCCGGAGAGAATACAGGAGTAGGAGGATCTGATAGCGAGGATGCCGCCCCGGCAAAGAAAAACCGGCAGCGAAACAACAGGAAGAAGAAAGGCAAAGATGTGCTAGCCGTTGAGCAGTCCGGCAATGAAGGTGGCGCCAAGAATGCTGTGGCGGCCACCGACAAGCAGGACGGCACCGACAAGCAGTACTGCAAGATCCACCGCACCAAGGGCCATGATCGCCAGAGCTGCAAGAAGGTCGAGCAGCTCGTCGAGCAGCAGAAGGCTGAGTACGAGCGATGCGAAAAGGAGAAGGCCCAAGAAGGTACTGGAGGGCCCGGCAAGAAGCGCCCCGGCCGAGGAGGACGCCGCGGCAAGGCCAAGCAGCGGCAAGGAGACAGACCTCCCCGCGGCCGCGACAAGGATGAAGATGAAGACGACGATGAGGATATGGATGATGGCGGAACCAGTGAGCAGGAGTTCCAGAAAGCCATAGAGGTCCTGTGCGTTGATGGCGGTGCTTCTCTGCATACTTCACACCGCCAGCTCAAGCAGTGGGTGCGGGAAGTCAATGCGGCAGAACCACCCATCGAGTCACGCAAGCCTCTGAAATGGTCCAGCACGCCTATCATCTTCGATATTGAGGACCACCCTAATCGCATAACTGCGGTCGGGTGCTTGCCGATGTAGGTTTCACCAACCATCCGCAACCTCAAGGTCACTAAGATGCTAGTTGACGGCGGGGCCGGCTTGAACCTGATCTCCTCCGCGGTACTCCAGAAACTCCAAATCCCTGACAGCGAGCTCGAAGAGACCGGCACATTCCAAGGAATCAACCCGGGAAGGAGCAAGACAAAGGGAAAGATCACGTTGCCGGTCACATTTGGCAGCGAGTTGAACTTCAGGACTGAGAGGGTCACTTTTGACATTGCTGATTTTCCATTGCCTTACAATGGGATACTCGGCCGTCCAGCGCTCGCCAAATTTATGGCAGCCTCTCACTACGCATACAACGTGCTCAAGATGCCAGGCCCGATAAGTGTCATCTCTGTCCTGGCGAGACAAGAAGGATGCTCTTATCTGCGCCGACAAGATTTACCGGGAAGCAGCAGCCGCAGCAGAACACAAGTCACTTGCCACTGAAGCTCCCGGGGGGAAGAAGAAGACCAAGTCCGTCAAGAGTTCTGATGCCCACTCCGGCAAGCGCACCTCTTCGGAGTGCTGCGCTACCGTCGAGGACGCACCCTCGAGCTCCACCAGCAAGTGTAAGAAGGCAATGGCAGCTCCACCAGAGACCAAGAAGGTGCCCGCCAAGGAGGACGGCACTGGTGGTACCTTCACCATCAGTGCCACTCTCGACCATAAATAGGAAAGCGCGCTCGTTGCTTTCCTGCGGGCGAACGTCGACGTGTTTGCGTGGCAACCGTCAGACATCCCCGATGTTCCCAGGAAAGTAATTGAGCACCATCTTGCCGTCTGTCCTCATGCGCGGCCCGTCAAGCAGAAAGTCAGGAAACAAGCAGTGGAGCGCCAAGAATTCATCGCAGAAGAAATCAAGAAGTTGGAAGCAGCAGGCCTTGTCAGAGGAGTGCTCCATCCTACGTGGTTGGCCAATCCTGTAGTCGTGCGCAAGGCAAACAGGAAATGGAGGCTTTGTATTGACTTTACCGATGTTAATAAAGCTTGTCCCAAAGCATATTTCCCTTGCCGCGCATTGACCAGATTGTTGACTCCACGGCCGGATGTGATTTGCTTTCATTTCTTGATGCATACTCAGGATACCATCAGATCTTCATGGCAGAAGAGGATGAGGAGAAGACCGCATTCATCACTCCATGTGGCACATACTGTTTCATACGGATGCCTTTCGGTTTGAAGAATGCTGGTTCAACATTTGCAAGGGTAGTCCATCACGCTTTTGAGCCACAAATGCACAGAAATGTGGAAGCCTACATGGATGACAGAGTGGTCAAGAGCAAGGACAAGGCAACTCTGATTCAGGATTTAGATGAAACCTTTGCAAATCTGCGCAAGATCAACCTCAAGCTTAACCTCGAGAAGTGTGTGTTCGGAGTCCCCTCTGGCAAGCTTCTCGGGTTCTTCGTGTCTCAGCGGGGAATTGAAGCCAATCCCGACAAGATCAAGGCCATTTAGCAGATTGAAGCACCAAAGCGCGTCAAGGATGTACGAAGGCTTGCCGGTTGCGTGGCGGCTCTCAGCAGGTTTATCTCTAAGTCTGCTGAGCGCGCCCTGCCGTTTTTCAAAATATTGAAAAAGGCAGGTCCAATGAAATGGAATCCAGAAGCGGAGGCTGCGCTGCAGGACTTGAAGAGATACATGTCCTCTACTCCAACACTTGTCGCACCTAAGCCACAAGAGAAGTTGATGCTGTATATAGCGGCAACCAATCAAGTGGTTAGTGCTGCGTTAGTATCGGAGAGGGAGGCGGATGATGAGCCAGCAACCACGGCAGATGCATCCAGCGACAAGCAAGAGACTTCACCGACAAGCTTTGGTCCCAACAAGGAGGGATCTGCGCAGGCACATGAGGAGATGTAGAAGAAAATGGTGCAGCGCCCAGTTTACTTTGTCAATTCCCTTCTGCAGGGGGCTAGGTCAAGGTATTCTGGTGTGCAGAAATTGCTTTTCGGCCTTCTCATGGCCTCGAGAAAGCTGCGCCATTACTTCCAAGCACATGAGATCACAGTTGTCACTCGTTTTCCGCTAAAGAGGATACTGCAGAATCCAGAAGCAACAGGCAGGATTGTCGAGTGGGCACTAGAACTGTCAAGCTTTGGCCTCAAGTTTGAGAGCACTTCAACTATCCATAGCCGGGCATTGGCAGAATTCATAGCAGAGTGGACGCCAACACCAGATGAAGAAATTCCAGAAACGAGCATCCCCGTCAAGGAAGCAAGCAAAGAGTGGCTGATGTACTTTGATGGTGCCTTCTAGCTACAAGGCGCCGGTGCGGGCGCGCTACTAGTCGCACCCACCGGGGAGCACGTCAAGTACGTAGTCCAGATACACTTTCCCAAGGAGCAAGCGACAAACAATACCGCAGAGTATGAAGGTTTGCTTGCCGGTCTCAGAATCGCAGCAGACCTTGGGATCAAGAAGCTCATTTTCAGGGGTGACTCGCAGCTTGTCGTCCGCCAAGTGAACAAGAATTATCAGAGTCCGTTGATGGAAGCCTACGTTGACGAAGTGAGAAAGTTAGAAGAGCACTTTGACGGCCTACAGATGGAACATGTTCCGAGAGCTCAGAATGACATTGCCGATGGCCTGTCAAAGTGCCCCGCACTTAAGTTACCTGTGGAACTAGAGATCTTTGTGCTCAAACTGACTCAACCGTCTGTAACGCCATCAACTGGACAGAGCAAGAAGAGGAAGTTGATTTCTGGTGACTATTTTCCGGCAGAGCTCCCCGAAGCTGCCGCCAAGAAGGTCCCCAAGATCAACACCAAGGGTGCTGAGGAGCAGTCTGCTCCTGCAAGCCCTAGGGTTTGTTTCGTCGAAGCAGACGCTCCCGACAAGTTTTGCTCCGGCAAGCTTGCCGGAGAACATCAAGCTCCGGCCGAGCCGCAGGTTCTCGCCATAGAAGCGGATGTTCTCACAGCAGCAGATGTGCCTTTGGTCCTTGTTGTCGAGCCGCAAGCTCCAGCATGGGCACAGCAAATTGTCCGTTTCCTTCAGACAGGAGAACTTCCCGAGGAGCAAGAAGAAGCGGAAAGAGTAGCCCGGTAGTCAAGTATGTATCAGTTTGTCGACGACACATTGTACAGAAGAAGACTCAACGGTATGAAATTGAAGTGTATTCCCCGGGAAGACAGACAAAAGCTGTTGGCGGAGATACATGGAGGCATATGTGGTCACCACATTGGCGCAAGAGCACTTGCCGGGAAAGCATTCCGGCAAGGTTTCTTTTGGCCGACAGCCCTCCAGTTTGCAACTGCACAAGTAACCAAGTGTGAAGCGTGTCAGTTCCATTCCAAACAGATACACCAGCCAGCTCAAGCTCTCCGGACGATCCCTTTATCCTGGCCATTTTCGGTCTGGGGGCTCGACATCCTCGGCCCCTTTCCCCGAGCTGTCGGGGGCTTTGAGTACTTGTACGTTGCAATCGACAAGTTCACAAAGTGGCCGCAAGTGGAAGCGATGAGGAAGGTGACAACACGGTCGCAGATCAAGTTCTTCAGTCGATTGTTTGCCGCTTTGGAATCCCTAACAGATCATCACCGACAACGACACGCAATTCACGAGCCGCACCTTCATGCGAGACGTCCAAGATCTTGGCGCCAAGGTCTGCTTTATACATTGCTCACCCGAGAAGCAACGGTCAAGCGGAGAGGGCAAATGAAGTCGCTGCGGGCTCAAGACCAGGACATTCGACGGGCTGCGCAAATGCGGAAAGAACTGGATTGAGGAGCTGCCGGTGGTTCTTGATCGATCGGATGGCGCCAAATCGAGCCACCGCCGCACACCTTCGCTCTAGTCTATGGAGCGAGGCAGTTCTCCCCACGGAACTTCGTATACGGGTCACCTCGAGTGCTCGCTTATGATGAGCTTGAGCAAAAGCAGCTGCGACAAGATGACGCGCTGCTCCTTGAGGAAGACTGTCTTCAGGCTGCTGTATGAGCTGCTCGATACCTGCAAGCTTTGCGTCGCTACCATAGCCGCAAAGTTAATGCCAGAAGTCTCGAGGAAGGCGACCTTGTTCTTCGGCGTGTTCAGTCCACCAAGAATTCCAACAAGTTGACGCCGAAGTGGGAAGGCCCTTACCGGGTGAAACAAGTCACTAGGCCTGGCGCTGTCCGCCTTGAGACCAAAGATGGCTCTCCGGTGAGCAACTCCTGGAACATTGAGCATCTTCGTAAGTTTTACCCGTAAGGTGCGGTTGCCGGAACCTGTTCCGGCAACCACCTTTTGTACAAGTCTTGCCGCTGTTGCATGTAATCCTTTGTACAAAGCCGGGCGTAGACCCCGTGCATAAATAAAGCTCATGTGCTCCGCACATCTTGTCAATTACATGCTTTCTATTTTTTGCATGTGTTATCTGACACTTTGTGCAGCACCTACCCCCGGTAAGAAAAAACGAGCCGTAAAGCCCCATATCTTTATTTTATTTTCTTCTTTTTCTCAAGAAAAGGAAGGTTCCCTCACCCACAAGTTTGCCAGGGGGAAAGGAGAAGATAATGATGTGGACTAGGCGTCGTTCAAGAAAGTTTCGCCTTGCCGGGACGCAAACGACTGAAAAGCTAAGTAGCCAAAGTTTGAGCAATCAGTTTTAAATTTTTTTTAAGTTATCTTCCTCGAACCACCGTGCTTTGTATGGAAAACCTGTGCGCGGAGGAACCAACTCGTAGCTAGTTGCGCCCTTACTTTGTTTCGAGTCCGCTCAACAACTTAAGTGAGCTGCGACTAGCTGCGACAAGGTTTCTTGTCGGTAGCGGCACCGCCAAAGAGGCTCTTGACGTCCGCACTCAGCGCTTCATGCTAAGGTGCTCATACGACAAGTTCCCTAAAAGCATAGGGCAAAAACATACAAAGGAAGGAATCAAGTAGAGGGAATAACATAGCAATTGATACCCAAAATAAAGTCATATTACAAGATAGCTTGTCGCAGCTCTAATAGATTGTTCTCGTAACATGACTAGCAGCGACAAGGAAAGGAGGAAACGGGCGGCCTAATCTACGCGGTCACCATCAACGCTCTTGACCTCGTTCACCTTTTGCAGAACTCTCGCTTCCAGATTAGCATCCGGAGGCAGCTTCTTGAGGACGTTGGTGAGGTTGAGGCCTGGGTTGCGGAAGGCCACCTTCACCAACACCTTTTGCAGAACTCTCGCGCAGATCGTGCGGAACTCGTCGGCCAGCTGCTTTGGGATCCTTTCCCGGAGTTGCTGGAGGGCCGTCGCCACACCCTTGAAGAACAAAGTGAGCTTGGCGCTGGGCTGGAGGTTCTCATCTGAGGAATACCCGAAATCCTCCATCCCCAGCTGCGCCAGCTCCCCGTCGATGACTACGGCGATATTCACGAGATCCTCTGCCCAGAGTTCCACAGTCTTCATAAAAGTGTTTTGGGTTTCGGCGGCCCTCGTCAGCAGCGCTTCATTGGCCTTGATCTCCTCCTTCAAGGCCACCTCCTGCTCCTTGGCGTCGTCCAGCGTCTTGGTCAAAGTAGTCAGCTTCAACTCAAGATCTGCGTTGGAGTCCTTGGCGGCGCTAAGCTCCTTGCCCTTCTCGACGAGACGACCCTGCAGCTCACCATGGGCGTAGGCGTCCTTCTCACGCTCACGCTTGAGCACGGCAAGCTCTTCGCTCCTCGCCTTGAGATCGGCCTCTGGCTGCGCCACCTTCGTCTCCAGCTCCTTGGCGGCCTCGGCAGCTGCGGCAGCATCCTCCGCTTCCTTGAGAGCCCCGCCGAATGTTTGCTCGCGCGCGGCAAGCTCCTCCTAATGGCTGTCAAGATTAACCTTTCGCTGCGCCAACTCGCCCTCCCGCGCAAACAGCTCCTCGGCGACAAGCCGCTGTTGCTCTTCGGCTTCAGCCTTCTCGAGGCGGAAGGCTTTCCGCGCCTCGGCGAGTTGCGCCCGCTCCTCTGCCAAGGACCGGAGATTTTCCTGGTTGCGACTCCGGAGCTCCTCCACGTGCTTCTCGATGTCCACTCCCGCCTTCGCGACAAGCGCTGCTCGGGATTCCAACTTGGCATGTCGAGCACGGTAGAGTGACACCAGCTTCCGCAGCAGCTGCTCCTCCTCAGACTCGCTGCTGCTGCTGCTCGGCGCATCAACCAACGTCAGCCCAGTGGAGGCGAGCACTTCTCCATCAAAAATTTCTCCTTCGACCGGCGCCCTGGAGCTTGACGCCCAGGGGAGCTTGATGAAAATGCCATCGCCGGCCTTCAAATAGGCGCCGGGCTGGGGCTCTTCGGAGCCTGATGCTGCGGCAGCGGCGGAGGGATCGGCGGTCGGCATAGCGCCTTGCGCTCCTGCGGCCTCAGGGTCGTCAGTGCGATCACCAGACCCCTCGCCGGCTCCTGCGGCGGCAGCTTTGGCGGCCTCTTCGCCGGCGGACTCATCAGCGCCAGCTCCTTCTTGGATGACAGCGGCGTCGTCGGTGTTGCCACACGCGTTCTCCTCGCCGGTGGCCTCGGTCTCCATCGGCTCCGTGGAAGATGGATCTGACGGCCGGGAAAAGAGAGAAAAAGTCAAGCAAATATCCAAAAAGAAGATCAGAAGAAGAAGAACACAAGGGAAGTTTTCAAGCAAGAAGGGTTACCTGTACTGGGATCTGCAGTCATGGGCTCCACCACCGGGGGATCGCTGGTGCTGTCCCTTGCCAGAGAACCGTCCCTTGCCGGAGAACTGTCCCTTGCCGGAGACTTCTCCCTTGCCGGAGAACGCTCCCTTGCCGGGGAATCCTCCCTTGGCGGCGTAGTCGAAGCAGATAGCATCTCGGGGGCGGCTTCCGGGTGCTCCTGGTGAGGCTGCTCTGCTCCTACACAAACCAACAGTTAGATGTCAGCAAAAGAAAGAACACCCATGTGCGCCATAACAGCGGCAAGTAAACCATATACTTACGCTGGGGGCTGCGCTGGGGGCTGCTTTGGGGAATGTTTGCGGGGTCCGGCAAGGTGGTCTCGGGCGCGCCCCCTGCTGTCGCGGTGGGCTCGTCTTCGATGACAATCACCGGAGCCTTGGCTCGCTTCGCCGCTCTCTGGGCCAGGGTCCTGAAAAGGAATGAGTTCAGAGTAAAGCAAATCAGATACAAGACAAAAACAACAAGAATTGAAGAACTACAAGTTCAGCAAAGAATCTTACTCTTCTTCTTCCTCATCGGAGCTGAGTGCGGAGAGTTCGAAGTCCGGCCCACCTTCGGCGCGACGAGGCGGAGGAGTGGGTTCCCTTAACCGCTAGGCGGGGGTAGCGGCAGGAGCAGAAGCGGTGGTCCAGGAGGACCCTGCTCCAGTTGCCGCAGCGGCGTGAGGTGCTCCCGCGGCAACAGTGCTTGTCGCGGTGGAGCGCGTCGCGCGGCGCGACGGCTGTTGACTCGTCTGCCGCCCTGCTACGTCCCCGGCCTTGCAGAGACGCCTTCTTGGTGGGGCTAGGGCCTGCGCTAGGGGCTCTGCTTGCGGCAAGCTGCTTGAAGATGGCGGGCCGCTCGCACCCTCGGCGGGCTTGCTCGACTCGGCGTCAGGCCCGGCAAGCTCTTCCTCGCCGGGAAGCCACTCTCGCTCGGCAAGGCTTGCCGCCTCTACTGCCTCTGCCTCTTCCACGGTGAATCCAAACTCGCCCGCGGCAGCGGCTGCCACCGCCTCTTCCGCCCTAGTGGCGATGCGCTGCATCTCCGCATCGGTGGTGTCGCGCGTGAGGCTTTTCTGCTCATCGGAGCGGACCGCCACCTCCACCAAGCCGTCAAAGAACGCCGCACGACGTCGTCTGCAGTTTCTTATAGTTGGGACAATTCCATGCGAATCGCATGGCGGCATCATTGCACGGATGCGGTCGAGCGAGGAATTGTTGCCTGGCGGGGCGACGCCTTCGCAGCCTGAACCATTCGGGATGTTGAGGATCGTGCTTGAACAGCTCCTTGAGCATCGCGTCCAGTTCCAGGATAGTGAAGTTGAAGTTGAGGCCCGAGCGCAGCCTCATAATGTCCGCCGGACCCCCGAATTCCCAAGCGGCTCTCCTCCTCTCCTGCAGGGGGGCGATGCGGCGGCGAAGAAAATCTGCGCCAACGGCGCCTACAGTGAGCCCGGCAAGCCTGAGGCGCAGGATCCGGGTGATGGCAATCTTCAGCCTATCGTCTTCCGGGGCCACATTGCTCCAATCGTTACCGCGCACTGCTGGGGCTTGGCGCTGGGTAGTAAATGGCTGCGGGTTCTCCTCGATGATCCAGCACCAGTCTGCTCTCCACTTCTCCCATTTGCTGCGGAGCTCCCCCTCCAGATAAGCTTCCTTCTTGCCGGCTCTTGAGATCCAGGCGATTCAGACGGATAAAGGCTCTCCTCTCTCAACTCGGGGCATAAAGAAGTGGCGGAAAAGAGCTACATTTGGGTGGACTCTGACAAAGTTTTCGCAGAGATGCGCGAAAACTGCCATGGTCAGAACAACATTGGGGGTGAAATCAAGGAGGTGGAACCCGTAGGTGTTCATGATGTCGCAGAAAAATTCAGAGAAAGGCGGGCAGAGCCCGCAGTAGAAGAACAACGCGAAGAAGGGATATCCGTTCGGAGCCCGTTCCGAAGCGGCGGCGGAGAGTACCTTCATGCGCGGATGCGCTCGCGTCTCCGTCGACCAGAAGAAATAGTAGTACTCCCTCAACTCCTTCGCAGCGAGCTCGGGGAGGAAGATTGCCCGCTCCTTTCGCAGCGCCTCGAGCCGCAACGCCTCGGCCGACTTCACGGCCTTCCCGGCTTTCGGAGCCATAGTGGAGGTGGTGGGGGAGATCGACAGCGTTGGTGGCGCCGGTGGCGATGGGGGGCGGAGCGCTGCTCTCTTTGGGGAGAAGGGGGGAGCGGCGGAAGATTCTGAGATTGGAACAACAACTGGCGAGATGGGCAAACTGCCCATGTTTCCTCTGCTTATAAAGAGGGAGGGGGCGGACGTTCCGTTTTTCCGAATAAAGAACCACCCACGATCTCTCCCACGACGCCGCATTCAAAGCGTGCCGTTCGGGGAGGGAGCGGTGGATACGGAGTAAGATACGGCGTAACCCAGGCCGCGCGTGCCCATGCCCTGTTTTGGGCCTGGCCCAACAGCGCTCGGCACCGTGTGTGGCCCAGGCCCGGGGGCTCCTGTCGGTGTACTAGAGTAGGGGTACCCTAGTATCCCGAACTTGTGCACGGGCAGTTGCAGCACCCCGCGGCAAGGCTTGCCGGGTGACCGCCAAGGTCCTCCGTGGTTCCTTTGGAGCCATTCAAGAACAAAGTGTTTAAGCCAAGGAGACAAGGCCCCGGCAAGAGGAGCTTGCCAGGAAGGCCAATCAAGGCATCTCAAGGAACTTGCCGGGACGCGCCTCGCATCCCGGCATGGCCCGGCAAGCGACAAGCTTCCGGACGCGACAAGATAACGACCGCGGCAAGGCGCTTGCCGCGGCAAGGCGCTTGCCGCGGCAAGGCGCTTGTCAGCGCAAGCTACCACTCACCACCGCTTCCAAAGACATCCACCAACGTGTCGCTCGGACCTTTCCAGCGCGCGGCGTGGAGGTCGTGCAGCCAGCGGTGCGGTGGCAGCGTTTACGACAAGATTGCCATCGTGGCGGCGATGGCGCCCCTAACGGTCCATTTTTGCACTGTTTGGGCGACACAGACGGGCATTTAATGCCTTTGTCCCCTGCCGTCAGGTTTAGGTATGATACACTGTGCAAGTAGTTGTACCAACCGCAACTCCTTTTCCATTTTTGCCCTTGTCTGCGTTGCCACGTGTCGGTGACCCCTTGAGCATATAAAAGGAGGCCCATGCGCAATGTAGGGGGGGTTCGAGGCCATAAAGCACTCACGCTCGGCCTCGTTAGCATCCAATGTGTACTGTAGCATTTAGCGCTCCCGAGCAAGAGCACAATACAATCAGGCAAGCAGCAGTAGGAGTATTATCTCTCCGGAGAGCTCCGAAGCTGGGTAAATCGCTCGTGTGCTTCACCTCGATCTGCTCTTCGTGCGATCTCCGCCCCCCACCGAACCGAAAGGGGCTCGGTCCGCCGGCCCCATAGGTGTTCATTCCCACAACATGGCGGGAATTTGTCTTTTTCACAAGAGGTGGATCAAAACTTTTTACACCCAACCATTTAGTCAATTGTGCATTAAATATGTCCTAGTGTTTTAGAAAATTGATTTGGTACTATTTTGCAACAAATATATGGTAGGTCCTCCACAAAAAAAAACTCATTGCGGGCACTTGAAAAATGGAAAATGATTTTTCCGTGCAAATAAAATGAAAACTTCCTTAGGCAACATTGTTTGGAATTCCAATATGCACCCTTGTGCACAATATGAGATCATTTGAAAAAACTATGCCATGAATGTGGCCATAAGATTGATCATTTGGCTTGAAAGCCATGAATCTTCACGCATGATAGCTCATTTCAGAGAACACTTTTTCAAAATAATTGTCGTTTCATCATGATGAAACAATGTGAAGGTTTTCCAATTTTTTGATTTCTTTTGAATTTTTTATGCCCGTTTCAAAATGCGGTCAAAACGGCGGGAATGACCGTTCCTAGCTAGTGGTTGAATCTTGGAATTTTTTTGGTGTTTCTCTGATTACATAGATACTTATGTACTTAGAAATGATTTTTGGAAAAAATAAAGAGCAAACTACGAAGTCGCTACAGTTCAAATTTGACCCGCTTCCTCCTGAATCGGTGAGAATTTGTCTTTTTCACGAAAGGTGGATCAAAACTTTTTACATCCAACCATTTGGTCAATTGTGCATTAAATATATCCTAGTATTTTAAAAATTGGTTTGGTCCAATTTTGCAACAAATATATGGTACGTCATTCACAAGAAAACTCATTTCGGGCACTCGGAAAATGGAAAATGAATTTTCTGCGCAAACAGAATGAAAACTCTGTTCGGCCACATTGTTTGGAATTTCAAGATGCACCCTTGTGCACAATATTAGATCATTTGAACAAACTATGCCATGAATGTGGCCACAAGATTTATCATTTGGCTTGAAAGCCATGAATCTTCCCGCATGATAGCTCATTTTTTAGAACACTTTTTAAAAATAATTTCCGTATTACAAGTTTATTATTTTTCCTGGAAACTTGGTCACATATAATGACACAATGCGAAGGTTTTCCAATTTTTTGATTTTTTCTGAATTTTTTATGCCCATCTCAAAATGCTGTCAAAACGACGGGCTTGACCGTTCCTAGCTAGTGGTTGAATCTGGGAAAACTTTTGATGTTTCTCTGATTAAATAGATACTTATGTATGTAGAAATGATTTTTGGAAAAAATAAAGAGCAAACTACGAGGTAGCTGCAGTTCAAATTTAACCGGCTTCCTACTAAATTGGCGGGAATTTGTCTTTTTCACGAGATGTGGATCAAAACTTTTTACACCCAACCGTTTGGTCAATTGTGCATTAAATATGTCCTAGTATTTTAGAAAATTGATTTCGTACCATTTTCCAACAAATATATGGTAGGTCCTTCACAAAAAAACCTCATTTTGGGCACTCGAAAAATGGAAAATGATTTTTCTGTGCAAAGAAAATGAAAACTCCCTTAGGCAACATTGTTTGGAATTCCTATATGCACCCTTGTGCACAATATGAGATCATTTGAACAAACTATGCCATGAATGTGGCAATAAGATTGATCAGTTGGCTTGAAAGCCATGAATCTTCACGCATGATAGCTCATTTCTGAGAACACTTTCTAAAAATAATTGCCGTATTACCAGTTTATAATTTTTGCTGGTAACTTGGCCACATATGATGAAACAATGTGAAGGTTTTCCAATTTTTTTATTTTTTTATTTTTATGCCCGTTTCAAAATGCGGTCAAAACGGCGGGAACGACCGTTCCTAGCTAGTGGTTGAAGCTTGGATTTTTTTGGTGTTTCTCTGATTAAATAGATACTTATGTACCAAGAAATGATTTTTGAAAAAAATTAAAGAGCAAACTACGAGGTAGCTACAGTTCAAATTTGACCCGCTTCGTGCTAAATCGGCGGGAATTTGTCTTTTTCACGAAAGGTGGATCAAAACTTTTTACACCCAACCATTTGGTCAATTGTGCATATGTCCTAGTATTTTAGAAAATTGATTTGGTCCAATTTCGCAACAAATAAATGGTAGGTCCTTCACAAAAAAAAATCATTTCGGGCACTCGGAAAATGCAAAATGAATTTTCTGTGCAAACAAAATGAAAACTCCCTTAGGCAACATTGTTTGGAATTCGAAGATGCACCCTTGTGCACAATATGAGATCATTTGAACAAACTATGCCATGAATGTGGCCATAAGATTGATCATTTGGCTTGAAAGCCATGAATCTTCACGCATGATAGCTCATTTCTGAGAACACTTTTTAAAAATAATTGTCGTATTACAAGTTTAATATTTTTTCTGGCAACTTGGTCACAGACACAGTGCGAAGGTTTTCCAATTTTTTGATTTTTTTTCACTTTTTTATGCCCGTTTCAAAATGCGGTCAAAACGGCAGGCTTGACCGTTCCTAGCTAGTGGTTGAATATTGGAAAACTTTTGATGTTTCTCTAATGAAATAGATACTTATGTACCTACAAAAGATTTTTGGAAAAAATAATGAGCAAACTACGAGGCAGTTGCAGTTCAAATTTGACCCGCTTCCTACTGAATCGGCATAAATTTGTCTTTTTCACGAGAGGTGGATCAGATATTTTGACACCAAACCATTTGGTCAATTGTGCATTAAATATGGCATAGTATTTTTGAAAAATGATTTGGTACAATTTTGGAAAAAAGTATTTGTTAGGTTCTTCACAAAAAACCCTTTTTATGCACTCGGAAAATGAGAAATTAATTTTTTGTGCAAAGAAAATGAAACCCCCCAAATCAACATTGTTTGTCATCCCAAGATACACACATGTGCACTATATTGATTCATTTTAATAAACTATAAGGCTATGTTTGATAGTAAAGTACTAAAAAACCAAAGTATTAAAAACCGTAGTATTCTTTAAAACCATGGTATTTGAAAAAACTGTAGCATTCTTTAAATACGTTGAAAATGCAGAGGTATCAAACGGGGCCTATGTGGTTAATATGTTGAATGTTTGCCCTGAATAAGAGGATAAAAACTACAAGAAAAAACAACATATTTTTTTACATAGCCTTAATTCTGATTGGTGGAATTAGCTAAGGCATGGATCGATGACATGGCGTACATCCGTCCATCCACCCGTCCATCCAACCATCCCGAGCAAGCCACCCCACGACCCTAGACCAACTGTGACCTAACCTATCCATTCCTTTCCCACCCCACGATCTCTCCTCTCCTCTCCTCCACATCCACCGAACCCACCCACCCATCCCCCGTCGCCGCCTACCTCCACTCCACCGGCGACCTTCGCCCTATGTCCCCGATCCTCTCCACCTCCCGGCACCTTCTATCCCACAGCGGGCCCCCTAGATCGAGGAGGCGGGCACCGTCAGATCCACCATGCCCACAGCTCTCTCTGACCCACCCCAAACCCTACCAACAGCTGTCGTCGTGCTCCATCACCAGCGACCATGCCGCCGCCGCCCCTCTCCCTTCGCCCTATCTCCATACCTGCGATGCCGAGCCGGACGGGAGGAGCCACCGCCCCACAGCACGCGCGTGCCGGTAGGGCGAGGGGATCGGTACGTACAGGCGGTGCCCCCGCCGGATCTGAACAAGAATATCGAGTGGTTCATGTACCTGGTGTTCCTAGATCCATCCTCCCCACCCTCTCCTCACCCTATCTCCCGCGCTGTTGGGGCATCTAGATCGAGCAGGTCAGGTGTCGGCGCTCCACGATCTCCAAGCGATGCGCCGGCAAGGTGACGGAGGTGCTCATGGTGGACGCCTCCGCTGTCTTCCACCGACACGCAGCCGCGCCCTCAGACGCCGCTCTTCCACGCGACGACAGACCTGGGTGCCGCTCGGCTGGGACAGAACCCGGCGCTCGTGTCAGGACCCCGACTCAATGCCACATCGATCTAGCATGTAACACCTCATATCACTTTGCGGCCTCACGCACGGTATTCCCACGGGTGTCGCCTTACCTTTGCCCGGGACCGTTTGCGCCTTTTGGCACACGTATATGATAGTGTCGCTAGCATCCATATGATAAGGAGCCCGGCTGACATGGCTAGTTGTAAACCCAAAGTGGCACAAACTTACGTGGACAGCATCCATGACCCAAAGATCGAACGTGTCGGTCATCGCGAGTGAATCCAGTCTGTAGCACTGGGCTAGCAGACTCGTGAACCGGGCTGTAGCGGGCTAACAGGACTCTGGTATTCATCGCGTGACATTTCCCCGAAGGGACAGACACAGGAACGAAGAAGGACACATGCCGGCCAGCCTAAGTGTTCCGGAGCACTAGCAAGCTACCATGGCTCGGTGGAAACACTAGGAGACATTTCCCGGTAAGAGAGGCTACTAAAGATAAACAACTAGATAGTCAGATCCCACACATACCAAGCATTTCAATAACATACACACAATATGATCGATATGTGCAAATACAACATGGCATCACAACATGACTCTACGACTCAAGTATTTATTCATTAGGCTCCGAGGAGCGAGATATTACAAGCATGGGTCTCATGACCCAACATTCAGAGCACACAAGTCAAAGCACATGCGGAAGCTTAACATGTCTGAGTACAGACAACTATAAATGAAAAAGGCTGAGAAGCCTGACTATCTACCAGATCCTGCCGAGGGCACAAGATCGTAGCTGAGGTAACAAGCTAAACGTCGAAGTCCACACGTCACTACTAGTGAGACTGAAGTCTCTCTGCAAAAACATAAAATAGGCAAACGTGAGTACAAATGTGCGCAGCAAGACTTACATCAGAACTAACTACATATGCATCGGTATCAATAAAGGGGTGGTGGAGTTTAACTGCAGCAAGCCAGCTTTGACTCTATGGCTAACCTGAACTACGACTGCAAGTAACTCTTTTGAGGTGGCGCACACGAGTCCACATATTCACCATATCAATACACCACTATGGATCCGCTCCCGTCTCCCTACGAGAATGCCATCCATAGCACTCACACTTATCTTGCGTATTTTAGGGTATCCACTTTCACTTGTCTATGAACTATGCAAGGGGTCCAAGTTTCCATATCCGAGGAATCCGCTATTCAATAGATAATCATAACCCCGCAGGGTGTACTTCTTCACACACGCTCGCCACTTATCGCCTCAGACACGTCATGTATCTCGGCAACCTTCAAGCGAAGTCGGGCGAGGAGTCGCCACGCCTACCTAAACACTCAAGTCTCTCGTCCAGGTTTATCGCCTATTCGGGTTCCATCCGCAAGGAGATCCGCCGGGTGTCGCCACGGCCCCAAACGATGTGTGCAGGTTCCCAAGTCCACCATCCGGTGCCACTTGGTACACCGGCCATCAGTGCCTAGTCTGTCCCAAGCCCACCTGTACCGGGTGCCACTTGGTAGACTACTAACACTACCTACAAACACCAGAAACTAGTTGCAACTCCTGGACAGAGATAAAGGGTGATTAAGAAGCCGAGAGGGTCAATTATGGATCCCAATGAGTGGTAGTAGCTGTTCATGGATCACAAACACAGAACTCAGTTCCTGAGGACGGCTGCAATGAGACAACCCACCATGTACTCCTACATGGCCTCTCACCACTACCTTTACCAAATCGTGTTCACACACTTAGCTCACACATAGTAGAACATGTTCACACACCTCCAATTCATCCCTGATGAATCAGACCTGACACAACTCTAAGCAATAGCAGGCATGACAAACAAGCATGAATGAGTAGGCACATCAGGGCTCAAACAACTCCTACTCATGCTAGTGGGTTTCATCTATTTACTGTGGAATGACAGGTCATGCAGAGGATAAAGGGGTTCAACTACCGCAGCATGTAACAGTTGAAACGTTATTGTCCTAATGCAGTAAAAGAGAGCAGGAGCGAGAGAGTGGGATTGTATCGGAATGAACAAGGGGGTTTTGCTTGCCTGGCACTTCTGAAGATAATATAGTTCTTCATCGGTGTCATCGAACTCATCGTCGGAACACGTCTATCGAGAGGGAACAACCACCGACAAACAAAGAAGAAACACAATCAATGCAATGCACAATATGATGCATGATCATGACATGGCAATATGCTGTGACTTGGGCTAATGCATCTAAGAACAGAAAGGTTTGAGCTTATTTGAACCAAAGATTCAAATTCAAACTCAAACTATGAATTCATAAAGTGCATTATCATGTTTTGGTATGAACAGCAAGGTTAAGTTGCTTAAACATGCATGAAACCAGTGCAGATGGATAGATTGTATTTTTCTGATCATTTTTCATATATAACTTGTTTCATTTGGAGCTACGGTTGAATTTCTATGAATTTTAGAAGTTTATGCTAATTTCTTTAATTTCCTGATTTATTTCGAATTAGAATAAATCCAGAAAAGGATTTACTGTGTCAGCACTATGTCAGGGTGACATCAGCATTGACCAAAGTCAAATGTGACTTGTGGGGCCTACCTGTCATTGTAACAGTGCTAAATATGTGGCTAATTAAACCCTAGCTAAAAATAATTAGCTAGATGGGGCCCACTGTCATTGATTCTGGTAGTTAATTAGCGGGCTGTTAGCTGCTAATGACGGGCCACGTCATCTCACCGGAGTTCAACGCCGGCGGCACACAGACGCGGCGGCGATGATCGGGACGGCGGCTCCGGCGATCAAATCGATGGCCGAGCCCATCTACGAGGAGCTGGGGCTCGTGCGCATCCAACGGTGGCAGGGGGAGGGCGCGAGGTGGCCGGACTTGGGCACGGCGAGGTCATCCGCGGCGGCCGGAGTTCGGCCGGCAATGGTTTGGGCGATGCCGAGCAAGGGAGGAGCCGTGGTTGGTCGTGTTCAACTCACGGAAGTGCGGTGAGTGCAGCGGTGAGCTCGGATGCGAGCTTGTGCGGCCATAGCCACGGTGGCGACAAGGCGGGCGCGGGAGCTCTCAGTTCGGCGGAAACGACGACTACGGTGACGTTCGAGAAAAAAGAGGGGGGGTTTCGGGGAGAGGAGCTCACGGCGAGGTGAAAGGTGTAGACGGCGGGGCCGGGGACGACCCGGGTAGCGCGAATCGGCGCCGGCGATCTCGGTGGCCCGAGGTAGAAGACGACGATGTCGAGGGCGTTGCGGTGCTTCCCAGCTCACATGGCTCGGTGGGGTATACGGGGACAGCGTGGCGGAGCTCTCGAGCACGTTGGATGGGCGAGGGAGGGCCGGTGGCCGTGGCAACAGCGAGCGGCGGCGACGGGCATGCTCGGCCATGGGGGGAAAAGCAGAGGAGCGAGGGGGGAGGGAGGTCCAGAGAGCGAGGGAGAAGTGAGAGGGGGTCGGGGGAGTGCGTGGCGCTCACAGCCGCGTTGGGGAGGCGGCAGAAGCAGGAGGTGGCGCGGCGTGTGGCCAGGCTGGCTGCAAGCGAGCAGCACGCCTGCCGTCCTCCTGGCAGAGGAGGAAGGCGACAGGGGAGGAGGCGGTGGTGGGCTGGGCTGTGCTGGGCCGAACCAGTAGGCGCCAGGTAAGTGGGCTGGCAGGTATGGTTCCTGCTCCTTCTGTTTCAGTTTTCTTTTTCTAATTTTTGCGGTTTGTTTCTGATTTAGTTTAAGTCCCAAAACAACTCTATAAATCCTGAAAATATTTGTGGGCAGCAACTGAGTTATTTCAGAGTCCCTCATCTGTTGTTAGAATTTTTGAAGCATTCAAACTTATTTATAGAATTTAAATGCCCCAAATCAAATACATATGATTTAATTCAAAAATCCAGGATGACCTAAAAATATGTCCATCATTGTTGGCAGAGGTTTTCACCTTTATCAAAAATCATGAACATTTTCAAAGGGCATTTTGGATTTATTGAAAATGATTTTTATTTGAACCTAGTTGATTTCTTTCTGATGCTAGGGTTTGATCAATCCCCATTTCAATTTAAATAGAATTTAAACATGATGCAACAAGATGCAAACACCATGCAGAACCAGAAGCTAGGGATGTGACAACTCACCCCCACTAAACAAGAATCTCGCCCCGAGATTCAAGACATGAGGTAAGAAGACTCAGGGGACGCAAAGCTATCACGATCTTCATGATCCAACTGCCCTCATTGTTGATATTGATTCATTGCTCCAAATTGATCTTGACATCTTTGCTTTGAGATCTTCATCTAACACGATTTACTTACGTAAAGAAACTCTATCAAAAAGGATTATTGAAGCTCTTCATACCAGGCTAATGGCAATTCACAAACGATCATTTGAAGGAATTCGGTAGAATGGCATACTCGAACTAGAATGGACGATGTGGATTACCTTGTTGAAAACAACACAAGGGATGATTTTAGTAACTGGGGAAAAAGCTCAATAGTAGAGAGTGAGTCCATTGTTTGAAAAGTTTTAGCATAATCGAGGAAGCTGAGAGCAATCCCAGTTAGTGCCGATGATAACACCTAGTGCTTGTGCGTGCTCTCAAGAACTTGAGCATTTCCACAATCATCAAGGTTTTATCAACATCCGTGTCAAGGGTGCTGACAACACAACATACTACCATGATGAATAGCGATGGACGATGCAGATACAAAGGAAGATAACACTTTCTCAGATTTCCCCTTAGCAAGACCAAGGGAACAAAATCTGGATGATCGACCGAGAGACATTTAGCACTCCGCTTCTAATGTTCTCCTTGATGCGCTAGCATATTCCATTCGTAGATATGGTTTGATATCTAGAACATCAAGTAAAAGGTCGGACTTCGGGAGCACAAGAATCCATAAGGAATAACTATGGAGTAAATTCTACGAAATCCTCATGGAGAAAATGGACAAATTGCCCAATCAAGATACTATAGTGATAGATCCTCCGACTAGGTGCGTCGGCCAGAACATCAACCCTGTCGGGACCTACATCATAGATCCTGGAAAGGTTCCAACCATCATATCTGCCTGAGATTCAGATCTGGTTGGTAACAGAATATTTCAGACATCATGTCTGGGAAAGAAAATTTGCAACACAAACCGACGAGATGACGTTGCGGAATTCTCGGGAAATGAACTACGATAGCAAGCTCCAAAACATGAGCCGGTTCTGCTACAAACCTGTGAACACGCTGTCCAAGACAAGCATGACCACATAGTAGTCTTATAATAAAACACTAGCGAGTTCTGGTTGGGAACCATCATTGGGGATATTGAAGTCCTTATATAAGTCATATGATTAGCTCTTATGAAGAAACTTCTTCTCCTTGAACAAATCAGTCAGTGGCTTGGTGTGCTAGGAACACATATAGAATGAAGGTTGCAAGTCTCCAAACCACAGACTACTTCGCACATATACATGACTGATTTGGAGTGACTCCAGAGGAAGCAACATTGACTTTCTCGAATTCACGACAGCAACTTGCACCAAATGCACATGAATTAGAGGAAGCCACTTCTTTCATCCGAACATATGCTTCATGAGTTAGCATGAAGAAATGCTTACACAAGTTTCCAATGCTAACTTAGATGTACAACATGAATCATGGAGAGGATGAAATGTTGCTGATGAGCTCAACAAGAAGTCATCGAGATTCCCATGAAGATGGAATTCCACAACTATGTGAACACAGTGATAGCATTGGTCAGGGCAAAAGATATAATGGTGTATGCTCGAGGAAAAACCACGAGTAAGACAACATTATGAATATCGTTGGTTCTGATTTGACTTGACAATAGCCCATGCTCAAATCAAAGATTGTTTAAGATAATCGATCCAACAACTGATCACAGGGACCAATCAATGAAGATATCATCTTCCTTCAACACACACACACCTAAGGATAACCCCTTTGAATGAACCGGGTCAAATGAAGCTTTTATCTTCCAACTCTCCAATTGTTGTCTAGCTCAACTAACTAGCTCAGGGATATCCAACACGGATTCTTGGAGAAGGGGTGGTTTACAAGAAACCAACTTGATCACGAGCTCAGCATAGCGGTCAGGTGACAACCTGGTAATACTTCCGAGAAGATATACGGAAAATCACGAACCACCGATATGTCACTAAGCTCGAGAACAATCTTGCTTTTCAGGGCAAGATGATATGGTGAAATAAGCAAGGGATTGGATAATCCTAACTCATTGATCAAGAGTGCACCAGAAATAAGGACTAGGTAGCACGATCAATCTTAGAATGATGATTCAAAACCCAACACGCTAAGAATGAAATTATTGTCCCTTAACTACCAAGCAACGGAGTTGCTAGGAGCATAGATTTCACACATCACGATTCACTTGTCGACATTCGGTTGCGACAACACGGAACCGAGGATGAGTAATGATGGCGAGAAGTATTACTGCGTCAAGAATTTATAAGAGGTGGTGCAATTCTCATGACAATCCTGACATAAAGAAGGTAATACTTCAAGGTAGAACAGACCAAAAGCTGGATTGGCATTTTGATCTATGGAATACAACTTCTTTGACCCAACCCTAGATATGGATGAGGTACTGGAGTTTGTTTCTCCTAGTCATTCGAATAGAATGGCTTGATGCACCACAAGAGTAATAGGCATCGATGAACGAATGCACACATACTCTTGACTATCAATTGATAAACGAGGGTCAGAAGACAACTAAAATGGGACAACTCAAAAGAACATATGATTTATGAGTTGTGGATGCATAGGTTAGTATGTCGAACAAGTTCAACATATTTCTTCCGGATAACCCATGCTGAAGAGGAAGGACTGGAAGAATCACAACATAGAACCGAGAACTCATCAAGAGTACTCTGGTTGTGATCGTTCAGTTCAGCGAGGAACTTCTGCCATAAGTAGTTCATGGTATTTGGAAGAAGGAAATACCACGGACATCGAGGATTAATGCAAAGGTTACTAATATCCTAAAGGAACTAGCAAACACTATCAACATGAGGTAAGTAGGGTGAATCTCGGGTTCAAAACCCAGAAGTGGAATACCTACATACTAAGTGGCATCACGGGATGCTTTCGGGAATAATGGCCAGAATCATCACACTGGGAACATAAAACATGGCTAGATTAGTAGGTGGTTCTCTAGGATGCCTAGGGTCATAATAATGGCTTCAACATATACGCCGAGGCAACGGAGTACCTCAACTCACTGGCTAGTGTGCTTATTCTGACCAAAAGGACATCGGGAACGGAGGAAGGATTTGCAAATGCATCAGACTATTTAGAAACCTGGGATGACTCGGACAGCATAACGGCTGTAAATGCTCAAAAGATTTGAGACATGCTACAAAGATGGTGGCATAGCCACACGATCATCATAATATCAAGGTTCTGAGATCAACTATTGACATACGGAAGGAGTAGGAACTTAACTGAGGCTTGAAACCAATAATCCTATAAGTCTACAGATTAGTAACACGTGACCCTGATAGAAGAAGGAGAGAGCCTAGTTCCTTAACCCCGTAGGAAAGATAGGATGACTCAGATCAGAAGGCATAAGGTAAAGGAGTAAAAAGAGCCTTACGTTCCCAACCCACAATCAATTCCCCTACATATAACTAAAGCATTTCTAGACTCAACTTCGACTAGTTTGGCTTGGTAATCCTACAGGCAGTCAAGCTCTGATACCAAAGCTGTCAGGACCCCGACTCAATGCCACATCGATCTAGCATGTAACACCTCATATCACTTTGCGGCCTCACGCACGGTATTCCCACGGGTGTCGCCTTACCTTTGCCCGGGACCGCTTTAGCCTTTTGGCACACGATATGATAGTGTCGCTAGCATCCATATGATAAGGAGCCCGGCTGACATGGCTAGTTGTAAACCCAAAGTGGCACAAACTTACAGGACAGCATCCATGACCCAAAGATCGAACATGTCGGTCATCACGAGTGAATCCAGTGCTGTAGCACTGGGCTAGCAGACTCGTGAACCGGCTGTAGCGGCTAACAGACTCTTGTATTCATCGCGTGACATTTCCCGGGACGTACACAGAACGAAGAAGGACACATGCCGGCCAGCCTAAGTGTTCCGGAGCAGTAGCAAGCTACCGTGGCTCGGTGGAAACACTAGGAGACATTTCCCGGTAAGAGAGGCTACTAAAGATAAACAACTAGATAGTCATATCCCACACATACCAAGCGTTTCAATAACATACACACAATATGCTCGATATGTGCAAATACAACATGGCATCACAACATGACTCTACGACTCAAGTATTTATTCATTAGGCTCCGAGGAGCGAGATATTACAAGCATGGGTCTCATGACCCAACATTCAGAGCACACAAGTCAAAGCACATGCGGAAGCTTAACATGTCTGAGTACAGACAACTATAAATGAAAAAGGCCGAGAAGCCCGACTATCTACTGATCTGCCGAGGGCACAAGATCGTAGCTGAGGTAACAAGCTAAACGTCGAAGTCCACACATCACTACTAGTGAGACTGAAGTCTCTCTGCAAAAACATAAAATAGGGAAATGTGAGTACAAATGTACCCAGCAAGGCTTACATCAGAACTAACTACATATGCATCGGTATCAATAAAGGGGTGGTGGAGTTTAACTGCAGCAAGCCAGCTTTGACTCTGTGGCTAACCTGAACTACGACCGCAAGTAACTCTTTTGAGGTGGCGCACATGAGTCCACATATTCACCATATCAATACACCACTATGGATCCGCTCCCGTCTCCCTACGAGAACGCCATCCATAGCACTCACACTTATCTTGCGTATTTTAGGGTATCCACTTTCACTTGTCTATGAACTATGCAAGGGTCCAAGTTTCCATATCCGAGGAATTCGCTATTCAATAGATAATGATAACCCCGCAGGGTGTACTTCTTCACACACGCCTCGCCACTTATCGCCTCAGACACGCCATGTATCTCGGCAACCTTCAAGCGGAAGTCGGGCGAGGAGTCGGCCACGGCCTACCTAAACACTCAAGTCTCTCGTCCGTGTTTATCGCCTATTCGGTTCCATCCGCAAGGAGATCCGCCGGGTGTCGCCACGGCCCCAAACGATGTGTGCAGGTTCCCAAGTCCACCATCCGGTGCCACTTGGTACACCGACCATCAGCCTTAGTCTCGTCCCAAGCCCACATGTACCGGGTGCCACTTGGTAGACTACTAACACTACCTACAAACACCAGAAACTAATTGCAACTCCTGGACAGAGATCAAGGGTGATTAAGAAGCCGAGAGGGTCAATTAAGGATCCCAATGAGTGGTAGTAGCTGTTCATGGATCACAAACACAGAACTCAGTTCCTGAGCACGGCTGCAATGAGACAACCCACCATGTACTCCTACATGGCCTCTCACCGCTACCTTTACCAAATCGTGTTCACACACTTAGCTCACACACAAGAGGGACATGTTCACACACCTCCAATTCATCCCTCGATGAATCGGACCGACACAACTCTAAGCAATAGCAGGCATGACAAACAAGCATGAATGAGTAGGCACATCAGGGCTCAAACAACTCCTACTCATGCTAGTGGGTTTCATCTATTTACTGTGGAATGACAGGTCATGCAGAGGATAAACGGGTTCAACTACCGCAGCATGTAACAGTTGAAACGTTGTTGTCCTAATGCAGTAAAAGAGAGCAGGAGCGAGAGACTGGGATTGTATCGGAATTAACAAGGGGGTTTTGCTTGCCTGGCACTTCTGAAGATAATATAGTTCTTCATCGGTGTCATCGAACTCATCGTCGGAACACGTCTATCGAGAGGGAACAACCACCGACAAACAAAGAAGAAACACAATCAATGCAATGCACAATATGATGCATGATCATGACATGGCAATATGCTGTGATTTGGGCTAATGCATCTAAGAACAGAAAGGTTTGAGCTTATTTGAACCAAAGATTCAAATTCAAACTCAAACTATGAATTCATAAAGTGCATTATCATGTTTTGATATGAACAGCAAGGTTAAGTTGCTTAAACATGCACCAAACCAGTGCAGATGGATAGATTGTATTTTTCTGATCATTTTTCATATATAACTTGTTTCATTTGGAGCTACGGTTGAATTTCTATGAATTTTAGAAGTTTATGCTAATTTCTGGAATTTCCTGATTTATTTCGAATTAGAATAAATCCAGAAAAGGATTTACTGCGTCAGCACTATGTCAGGGTGACATCAGCATTGACCAAAGTCAAATGTGACTTGTGGGGCCTACCTGTCATTGTAACAGTGCTAAATATGTGGCTAATTAAACCCTAGCTAAAAATAATTAGCTAGATGGGGCCCACTGTCATTGATTCTGGTAGTTAATTAGCGGGCTGTTAGCTGCTAATGACGGGCCACGTCATCTCACCGGAGTTCAACTCCGGCGGCACACAGACGCGGCGGCGATGATCGGGACGGCGGCTCCGGCGATCAAATCGATGGCCGAGCCCATCTACGAGGAGCTGGGGCTCGTGCGCATCCAACGGTGGCAGGGGGAGGGCGCGAGGTGGCCGGACTTGGGCACGGCGAGGTCATCCGCGGCGGCCGGAGTTCGGCCGGCAATGGTTTGGGCGATGCCGAGCAAGGGAGGAGCCGTGGTTGATCGTGTTCGACTCACGGAAGTGCGGTGAGTGCAGCGGTGAGCTCGGATGCGAGCTTGTGCGGCCATAGCCACGGTGGCGACAAGGCCGGCGGCGGGGAGCTCTCGGGCCCGACGGAAACGATGACTACGGTGACGTTCGAGAAAAAAGAGGGGGGGTTTCGGGGAGAGGAGCTCACGGCGAGGTGAAAGGTGTAGACGGCGGGGCCGGGGACGACCCGGGTAGCGCGAATCGGCGCCGGCGATCTCGGTGGCCCGAGGTAGAAGACGACGATGTCGAGGGCGTTGCGGTGCTTCCCAGCTCACATGGCTCGGTGGGGTATACGGGGACAGCGTGGCGGAGCTCTCGAGCACGTTGGATGGGCGAGGGAGGGCCGGTGGCTGTGGCAACAGCGAGCGGCGGCGTCGGGCATGCTCGGCCATGGGGGGAAAAGCAGAGGAGCGAGGGGGGAGGGAGGTCCAGAGAGCGAGGGAGAAGTGAGAGGGGGGTCGGGGGAGTGCGTGGCGCTCACAACCGCGTTGGGGAGGCGGCAGAAGCAGGAGGTGGCGCGGGTGGCCAGGCCAGCAGCAAGCGAAAGCACGCGTCCTCTCCCGGCAGAGGAGGAAGGCGACAGGGGAGGAGGCGGTGGTGGGCTGGGCTGTGCTGGGCCAAACCAGTAGGCGCCAGGTAAGTGGGCTGGCAGGTATGGTTCCTGCTCCTTCTGTTTCAGTTTTCTTTTTCTAATTTTTGCGGTTTGTTTCTGATTTAGTTTAAGTCCCAAAACAACTCTATAAATCCTGAAAATATTTGTGGGCAGCAACTGAGTTATTTCAGAGTCCCTCATCTGTTGTTAGAATTTTTGAAGCATTCAAACTTATTTATAGAATTTAAATGCCCCAAATCAAATACATATGATTTAATTCAAAAATCCAGGATGACCTAAAAATATGTCCATCATTGTTGGCAGAGGTTTTCACCTTTATCAAAAATCATGAACATTTTCAAAGGGCATTTTGGATTTATTGAAAATGACTTTTATTTGAACCTAGTTGAATTCTTTCTGATGCTAGGGTTTGATCAATCCCCATTTCAATTTAAATAGAATTTAAACATGATGCAACAAGATGCAAACACCATGCAGAACCAGAAGCTAGGGATGTGACAGCTCGACGATGCCATGGACATGGAGGTCTTCAAGGTACCCTCTTCCTCTCCTTCTCTGTCCCTCACCTCCAATACTTGCCACTGACCTCGTGACGAAGCCATGGCTCACTTGGGCCCTCTGGTGCTTGCTCGCTACGGTCTCTCGATGAACACAATTGCTTACTCTTAAAATTCCTAATTCCTAGCGTTTACTCTTGCTGTTCTACATACTGTGATGTACCACTATCATACTTCCACGCTTAGAATCTTAATACCACTGAGTCACAGGGACATCTCAACTTCTGAACGAAAAAAAACATTATTGTTTGTTGCATTATATATACCATTACAGTTCTTGATTGAGTTTTTGACTTGCGTAATTCTGTCATCAGGGGAAGCTGATACCCATACAACCAGCTCATGCTCACTGTGTTTGATTGCCAGCTCGTCCTCTACCGCGACGAGTACCGATGCCCACACAGGTATGACCTGCGTGCCCCCCATGACCTTGCACCGGTGCTATGTGCGTGAGCGCGCATGCTTGATGCAATGTTGGGTGCGGTGGTGTGCTACAAACTTGCGATGGGGGCGGCCAGGTGGTGCGTGGCCGTGTGTGTGGCGATATATGGAGCTCCGGATATTCCTATTGGATTGCCGAGACTTGGTCTTGGTTCTGCCATTGGCGTGTTATCTTTGCTCTAATCTGGTTAAAACTGTGTGATTAGACTACTAGCATCAGCTCTTTATCTTGAAAAACAATACTATCAAGTCCTTAGCTAGCTAGCTACCTAGTAAAAGATGCAACCCAATAGGAACAGTAGCTTTCCTGCACACATCTAGCTAGGTAATTACACTACTAGTATTCAGAAACAACTTCACTTTGAAACTCTGAATCACTTCTCCCTGACAGACACTTCACCAAAATGTATCATGTTCAAAACTCTTATTAGTATCATTATTTACCGAATGTTCTTTTATTATTTTTGTTGAACTAATCTTGTCTGAATCATCCCTCTTCTATAGGTATTTATGAAGCTTTGGAACTGAGGGACGGTGGATCTGACTACTTGGGAAAGGGTGTTTCCAAGGTTCCATTTGAGCGAATTTTATATTAGCATGAATAACGAATTCTCGGGCTAGAGTCTTAAGTAATTCTGTTACCTAGTTAGTGTTAGTGTAGTCTACCGTTGGTCACATCTTTTGGTCTAACATATCTGAAGTGTTACTTATGCATGATACCTTGCTGCTCTGTTGCCCTGACATTTCTGCATGGTTGTTTTGCGCTGCTGGGCTAATTAAACAAGATAAATATGTATACTTCTTTGAGATAGAAATTCCAGGCATGTTTATGAGGCACAAATTCTTTGAGATAACCATAACTGTACTTCAAAAGTAAACATTAGCATCCCAAATAACCATCTTACTAATGTAGGAGTAGTAGAAAGTCCATGGTTTCCTGATTGCTGAACATGGGAGATGTATCTTTCGCATTTCAATTACATAGCAGTACTATGTAAAGAAACAGGTTTATTCTTATATTCTTGGTTGTATACTTTGGAGATTTACCATGCAACTTCTTTTCATCTAGTAGTACTGCTACTACTGGTTTATCTATAGCCATATACATTTAGTACCTATTGCAATTTTCATTTCTAAGATTAACTCGGTATGCCAGGTCCTGCAGCACTGTCTTCTTTGTTCCTGACTATAAAAATTTCCATGTGTACTAGTAGCATCTAAACCCTGCAAACTAAATCATTAGGCACACTATACTGCACACACTAGTTAATTTTCTGCCTTTTTGAGAACATTTTGTATCTGTTGTCTAGTTCTATCAGGTGATACTCGATTAGGGCCCCATGTGTTTGAACAACTAGTCAAGTAACATGGGTCCCCACTGGTGGTACATCGTTAAGTTTGGAAGCAGCTGGAGTGAATGTGAGAAAAGTTGAATAGCTTACACATTTTCCTGAAATGGTATAGCTTAATTTGTTTTTTTAGCTACTGCAACATTTCTTGAAATGATTTTTATTCTAAGCATTTTTGTCATACTCAATAAGCTAGTTCCTGAATCAAATTTGTTAATGAAATGTTTCTCTAGCATGCTATAGTTAATTAGTTGGCAAGTGTGATGTCCATTCACGCCTCCTCTGTTTTTTGCAGGTCTGGCATCATCGCCTCGTCGACAACGAAGGTGGTGACTGCGGCGGTGAGCAGCGCGAGTTGGTGGCTGCGGGACTTGACGGCACGGCTCATATATGTGCTTCCGACAAATCCAGCTTCTTTTGGCCTAGCTGGGCATTACTTTGAGTTCATATATGTGCTTGTCACTCCATAGGTTATTGTGATTCCCTCTGTTTCCTTATATGTTCTTGTAGTTTGGTTGCTTTCCTGTTCATGCATGTTTGTACAGCTATATATAGTTTTGCTGTGAATCTGTCGTGCATGTATTGAAATGCAGGAAATGTTGAATACATGTTCACTCTCAGCTAGGATATTGAATTGTACATAGTTATGTGATTCATGTCTGCTTCTTATCTTATTAAGTGATTATCTTTATGTCCTTGATACCAGTAGGATGGTCAATAACTTGTTTTGTAGTTCTCTACTTTATGCAAATAGCTTCCTGTAGTTGTTCTACTATCTGTGTGATGCTGAACAATATGCTCTTAATCTGTTGCTATATTCTCACCAAATGCACCGTTTATTTTCTTAGACCTACTATTAAACAAAGTCTTAACTTGTATCATTTTTTCTTAACAATAGGCATAGAATTCCTGACTCTTATGCTATATGATCAGCTTACTCCTGCTTCACTGTACTAATTCCTGACTGTTGTATGTAAGGAGTAAAATAGTTTACTTGAGTGATATCCACAGGTTCACTATCTTAGAGCACCTTTTTAGCATTGTGGGCAGCTAATAGTATTTTAGACTTATCATATCCTCTCTGGCGCGATGGCAGGAGCGCAAGATAGACTACTAAATAGACAAGTATCTGCAATGTTCAGCGTCAAAGATGATGCTTACCAGATGTTCTACTGCAGCCCCGTCCATATCATCGACATGAAGTTAGGTATCTACTCGTCCTAAAATTGATGGCCTGAAGCTTGATGCATGTATAATGTGACACACACATCAGGATATCTGAATAATTTTGACATGTTTGCTCTATTATCTAGTAGTAGGTTGATACGTGTCATTTGCCCTTTCCAAATATATCTCAGTTTTGTTGTTATGAGAATTTTATATGCATGGTTTCTTATTAGATCTCAAATTCTGCAGCTATGCTTCATTGTTAGGAGAATGTTATATGCATGGCTACACTCGATTATGTTGCCTAACTTTTCTGATTTGTAATCCGCAGATTTTGGCCTTCATTCGTCAAAAGTTTGTGAACAAGGAACTCCAAGAGAAGAATCTTTAAGTAAATAATTTATATAGATCAGGATCTTATGTTGTCGAGGTGGCTGCTACTGTGAACAAAGATCAGCTTGGAGATGTGCATCATAGTCTTAGTTGATGTTGCCACCATGTTTTGGTGCCTGTGTATTTGATTGTATGTACACTTGATGGATCGTGTAGTCGTGTACGTGCTGTTTTGAGTTTCATTTAGTGATTTCTGGATTTGATCATTTAATTGAGAAAATTATTTATTGTTTAGTGTTGAAATGTGTAAAATTGAAATCTGTGATTGAAAAAGATTGAATGTTCTATTGCATTGAATAATATTTGGGCTCTAAAAAGGAAATGGCCCAAACAATAGTGCGGGGAATATTATGCAATGATGCAAAGATGATACAAAAAGGCTTAATGAAATGGACTGCGAAATAGATGAGGCCTTGAAATAAAAAGGCTGAATTACTGGGCCAGGCCCATGTAGCTAGCGAAAATTAGCAAAAAACTATATATTAAAAAGGCTGAATTAATGGGCTCGGCCCATCTAAAGCACCGAAATGGACCAGGCCGAATCTTGTCAATGACCTTTTCAATTGGTTGTAATTTTGCCACGTTAGATTGCCACGTCAGATCCGATGTGGCCTGGGCAGATAGCCAGTGACCAAAACAAAAGGTCATGGGTTGAACGAGCTTCTTTTGGTCAGAACGCTCACGACCTTCTCACGAGAGAAGGTCGTTAATTTCAGCCATTTGTTGCGCCAGCTTTTGACCTTCTGTTTTTTTTTCACAAAAGGTCGCAAATGAAAAACAATGACCTTTAAGTGACCAATAGTCAAGGTCATAAGTTGACATATTTCTTGTAGTGTGCATGGGTGCCAAGTGCAACCCAGTGACAAATAACACCTTTTTAGAACGCCTCTTCAAGCCATCCGTGGTACGGCAGGATGGGAATAAGGATCCAGCCACTGATGGCCCCACTCAAATCACCCCTCCGGCCATTGAGCGAGACGAGGACATCATCAGCGGCTTGACACTGGAGGAAACACCTTCGGCTCATGAAGTCATGGCAATAATTGCACCATGGGCTGAGCCCTTCCTGGCCTACCTTTTATGAAAGGAGCTCCCTATTGATCAAACCGAGGCACGGCGCATAGATCGGTACTCTAAAGCCTATATGGTCCATGAGGGTGAGCTGTATAGGAAGAGCACTACTGGAGTTCTACACCGGTGCATATCGTAAGGAGAGGGGCAACAACTTTTGGATGAAATACACACTGGCATGGGTGACCATCATATGGCAGCTCGGGCCCTGGTAAGCAAGGCTTTCCGGTCAGGGTTTTTCTGGCCCACCGCTTGCACGGACGCCCGTACCTTACTCCAACATTGTGTGGGATGCCAGCTTTTCACAAATCAAAGCCATATGCCCCCACGGCTCTCTGGACTATACCAATCACCTGGCCCTTCACAGTTTGGGGGCTGGATATGGTCGGACCACTTAAAGGGGGACCAAGAAGAATAAATACCTAATGGTCATGGTCGACAAGTTCACTAAATGTATCGAAGCAAAATCGGTAACTTCAAAAAGGTCCGGACCAGTCATCGACTTTGTATTCGGTATGGTGCACTATTATAGTGTCCCCCACAGTATAATCATGGATAACCGATCCAATTTCATGGCCCAGGAAGTTAAAGACTGGTGCACTAACATGGGCATCAAGCTCGACTATGCTTCGGTGTATCACCCACAGAGCAATTGTAGCGATCCGACCTCAAACAGTCTATTCTCTATGCATCAGTGTCATCCCTGGATCGGTAGTGCTAACATGCACAGTACTCGAGGATTTGTAACAGAGTAGCAATCACACACTTATTACATCGAATGTCTCAAAAGAGAGCTTATTACAATAATATGGCTTAAGGCCATCTAAAATCAATAACAACGGATGGCTTGGAAGATAAAGTGAGTCCATCAACTCCAACGGCATAGCTGAGTGAAAGACAACAACCTATGGCACCTTACTCGTCGTCCGGAAAGTCTGCAAAATGAACGTTGCAGCCTGAAACGGGTCAGCACATGGAATATGCTGGCAATGTAACACATAGAGTAATGAACAGAATAAATGCTATCATTACATGCATATATGGCTGGTCGAAACCTCTATGGTTACAGTTTTGCATAAAGCCAATTTTTCCCTACAACAAAGGAATAAATTTTATTTAACTATCATGGTGGTTGTTAAACATTGAGAAGGTTCCTCCAACTCAATCCCAATTAAACATCATCATTAAACCCAATCAAATTATATTTAGAGCGATGAGATCAACTTGATAATACAAGAACCAGATACACAAGATGTTCATAACCGGGGACATGGCTAATCATGATTAGTTTGTACACTCTGCAGAGGTTTGCGCACTTTTCCCCACAAGACTCGAATACATCCATGGTCGGAGACTCAAAACACAGTCTTTCTGAAACAATAACTCTTTACTCTGGGTGGACAGTTACACCTACTTTCCCCTACATCTGCTAGCCCACCACTGAAAGAGGTCATGCAAGATACTCAACTATGCTAGAGCCCATAATAGCTTGTGGCTGCACACGGAAGTTTCAAGCATGAATAATATTATTAACCCTTTGATCCTGGCTGGCGTACCGTAGGATGATCACACGGGTACTCCGGGATATCCTTGGGCAACACTGGATTCTCTAGGTGCCCTGACAACCACTGGGTACTCCAGGGTGCCTCAAGCAATCCACCCAGATGTATATTAAAGTAGCCACCTTAAGTTAACCATTAATTAGCAATACTCACATCTGTCATGGATACACTCACCCAATCCACGCCTACGAGCATATCATAGCAATATAAGCATAACGTAGAAGTAACTCCCAAAGGTTTGATAATAAACAGAGCAATAGGTTCTACCTCATCATCTACTTCCCGAAACCCACATGTTAATCATATTCTAACCATGCAATATTTTAGGGTTGATCTAATGCAATAAAAGTGGGTAGTAAAGAGGTATGATCAAAGTGTTACTTGCCTTGCTGATGATCGGTGAAACCTAGAGACTCGTAGTAGCACACTTCACACTCCGGGTACTCTATCGCAAACAAAATAGATACATACAATAAGCACTCCACTAGAAGCACGGGTAAAACTCAAATAAGAAATTTAACCAGAAAGTTCAACTTAAGAACTCCGGTTTGCAAAAAGAATCAAATCAAACGAAGCAACGAAACTCAAACAGCAAAAGAAAAAAGATCCGTTTACTAATCTGTACTAAAGTCAAATTTTACAGTACCAAAATCTTGTTCAAGTTGGTTAAATGGAAAGAAGGCTTCGAAACGAAGATCTAGGCGCTTGAATTGCTTCATTCCGATAAACGAGCGAAAGATAAACTAAAATGAAAATCAGGGCCGAAATCGCGATCGAAAATAATCGCGGAAACACCCTCGAAAAAGAAAAACTAAAGACCAGGCAACGAACGAGCGTTCGCTGTTTGCGGCTAATGGGTGAACACCGTTCGTTAAAACGAATGTACGGACGAACTTCCGCTATTTAACTAAACCGTAAAAAACGAACCGATCTAATAAAAAAATGAACCTAGGTTTTTGAAATAAAACCGAACGGTTTTTAAAAAAAACGGCGGCTACTGCGGCGGCAGCAAGTGGCAGCGGTGGCGGCGGGTTGGGCTGGCGGGTGGGCTACGGGCAAGGGGGCGGCTTATAAGGCCCAGGTCGGCGGGGAGTCCGGGTCGCCCACGGCTCGTAAGTCGGTTTGATTTTTTTAAAATATTCCGACGCGCAGAAAAACAATTAAAATAAATACTAAACAGACTCCAAAATTCCTGAAATAAAATTTTCCCGTCCTCTGAAAATATAGCGGACAAAGTGAACATTTATTTGGGCCTCTAATGCAATTTTAAAAATGCATTTTTTTTCCTAATTCAAATAAAATAGCGATACAACTCCGAATAAAATACTTATTTGATTTTATTATTTTCCCTTCAATATTTATTTATTTTGGAGAAGTCATTTTATCCCCTCTCTTTTAATTTCATATAAGAAATATCCGAAGAAAAAAATAATTAAAACCAAATGATCCTCTTTTCAAAATTTGAGAAAACTCAAATATGAAAATAACGAAATCCCCAACTCTCTCCGTGGGTCCTTGAGTTGCGTAGAATTTCTAGGATCAACCCAGAATGCAATAAAATATGATATGCAGTGATGATCTAATGTATAACATTCCAAATCGAAAATTTGGGATGTTACACCAATGGAGAAGTCGAATGGGCCAATGGACTAATCATGAGTGGCATTAAGCCTCGCCTGGTCCATTCCATGAAGCAATCTGATTGTCACTAGGTGGAGGAGCTCCGCTCCGTATTATGGGGACTGCATACTACCCCTAACAGATCAATGTGATATACACCTTTCTTCATGGTGTATGGCGTAGAGGCAGTCCTCCCATGTGATATCATTCACGACGCTCCCAAAATTAGTTTGTATGAGGAAAAGGAAGCCAAATTGGATCGGCACGACGACCTTGACGCATTAAAAGAAGAGAGCGATGTCGCTTGGGCTCGCTCTACATTCTACCAGCGGCATACCCGGTACTACCAGAGTAGGGAGGTCTAGACGAAGGCATACAACATCGGCGACCTCATCCTTAGTCTCCCTAAGAAGCAAAAGAACAAGCTCGCGCTAAAATGGGAAGGCCCTTTCATAATTGATGAAGTACTAGCGGAAGGGGCGTATCATATTCGCAATCCAGCCAACGATCGCCTCGAACCAAACCCCTGAAATGCGGCTCAGCTTCGCCGCTTCTACGGCTAGCATGGCTACATCAGTCCCACTAGCCTTTTTTCTTTACTGTACTTTTTCCTTTTCCTTTACTTCTGTGGAGGCAGCACCTCCCGGGCTCTGCTTAAACCAAACTATGTTTAGGCCCCTTTTGCTATACATTTTAAAATGTAATACCCAGGCTTACCTGGGGGCTCCTTTCAAGCAGCCAATCAATATACCCTTTTTTGCATATAATTATTCTTGCATTTCCCTGGATAGTCTGACGCCATCATATGCACCGAATTGACTTAAATTTTTGCCTAGTTGAGTTGCATGGCTCCTGTGTTTACGCCCTACATTCCAGATTGTTCAGCTAGGGAGTAAAGGGAGTGTCGGTGTCAAAACCGGCGGATCTCGGGTAGGGGGTCCCGAACTGTGCGTCTAGGCGGATAGTAACAGGAGACGAGGGACACGATGTTTTACCCAGGTTTGGGCCCTCTCGATGGAGGTAAAACCCTACGTCCTGCTTGATTAATATTGATGATATGGGTAGTACAAGAGTGGATCTACGACGAGATCAAGGAGGCTAAACCCTAAAGCTAGCCTATGGTATCATTGTTGTAATGTATGTTGTGTCCTACGGACTAAAGCCCTCCGGTTTATATAGACACCTGAGGAGGCTAGGGTTACACAGAGTCGGTTACAATGGTAGGAGATCTACATATCCGTATCGCCAAGCTTGCCTTCCACGCCAAGGAAAGTCCCATCCGGACACGGGATGGAGTCTTCAATCTTGTATCTTCGTAGTCTTGGAGTCCGGCGGACGAGATAGTCCGGCTGTCCGGACACCCCCTAGTCCAGGACTCCCTCAGTAGCCCCCGAACCAGGCTTCAATGACGATAAGTCCAGCGCGTATATATTCTTCGGTGTTGCAAGGCGGGTTCTCCCTTCAAGTTCCATGTACCTGCCGAATAGTGTCCGGCTTCATCATAAATACTGTGTTTCTCGGCTTCTACGCCCAATAATGGCCTTTTTCCACGCGTCGCACGAATGCGAAAAGCCAGGTTGTCTTTTACGTTTCACCCCCTAGTCGTGCGAGTCGTCCGCCTACAAAAGAGGCAAAAATCCAGATCCAAACCACACCATCTTCCTCCCGCGAATACTTCATCGGAGCGCTTTGACCTAAAAAATCCATTCCATCATGGACCGCCGACGCTGCTCCTCTTCTCGCTCCCAGCCCACCGCCAGGGGATTGGAGGAGGTGCTCTGTTCGCACAACGAGCTAGTGAAGCTCAAGCGGGGATATCTCCTCCGGCCTTCATGGTCCCGGTTCGAGCCGGGCTGGTCACTTATCAAGGTGGGAGGCAAGCGGAGGCTACCCCAAGCCCCAATAAAGGGGAGCGAGTGTGCTTCATCCGTTATTTGATAAGGGGACTCGGATTCCTGATACATCCGTTCCTCCGCGGGCTCCTGGAGTTCTACGGACTCCAGCTCCACCACCTCACGCCCGCCTCATCACGCATATCGCTTGAGCTACGAGCTCTTCTGAGCTATTCCTGCGCATTGAGCCCCATTTTGCATTGTGCAAGAGGTTGTTCTGCCTCGTACCCCGTTCTCATGAGGGGTCCATATATCAAGTGGGCGGCGCCGAAATATGGCGCATCGCTGGGACCGGATACCCATCCGGTACTCCCAAGAAGGCGTCCGAAGACTGGCCTTCAGAGTGGCTTTACATAGGAGACGCTCCGCTGCTGGACCCCGTCCGGATTGGCCTCCCGGAGTTTAGTGCTGCTCCTCTGAAGAACGCCACCGGGCGCCCATGGAGCCCCGATTGAGGAAGACAAGAGCGCCCATTACTTGATGGGCCGAATAAGATTATCGCCCATTCGGGTTGACCATGATTGAGTCATGGCGATATGCATCATGCGGGGGTACAACCATTGCAATACAGAGGCCACCCCATGTGGGATTTCAACGGGGAAGACGATGCTACTCGTCATGGCCGCAAAGGGCCGGATTCGACCGAGGATCTGGTGAAGATCCCGTGCAGCCTGTACAAGGGGGAGAAGGAGGACTTCCTTCAAACAAACCCTTTGAATGGGTTTTCCATGAACAACCCTAGAGGCTGGGTAAGCGAACACTTTTAAGGGCTCAATCCATGCTTTCGAAGTTTAGGCTTCTTACATTATGTCTTCGGCGCAAGATCTACGCCGGACTGTGGAGGACATGGTAAGTCCCGCTCCGCAACCCGAGGATCCAGGAAGATCCCTGGATCCGGCCTCCGAAGAGGATCCGGACATCAAGGTGGAGCTTATCGACGGGGTGTTTCACCAACTCAACATGGATAATGCTTTGGTCGCCATTACGGCTTCTAAGGCTGACCTTCGCGAACGATGGTGTTTTACAGGAAGCGCCTTCAGGGCGGGAAGCCGAGCCCGCGGCGGCTGACCAACAAAGGTCAGTCCGGACCAGCAGGCGAAAGAGGAGCACGACACGGACTGAAACATCGCCGCAAAGGTATAGCTCGTATTTGTATTTTCAGAGCAACATTCCTAGGAAGCGTCTGAGTGCTCATGATCTTTATAGGAGAAAAAACGCTCGCCGGACTGCGGGCGCGGAAGTTGCCGATCCAACCTATACCGGATAGGCTCCAGCTCCCGGCCTGGAGGGGGAGGAAAGCGTAAGACGCGGGCCGGATCCTCCTCCAACGGAGCACACCGACAGACTGTCCGCCACCAAGTCTGAGGTGTTGAGTGCCATGAACCATAGGCGCCGCCGGACAGTGTTTCGTGAAGCGTGCTTCTCCCCTGAGGCATTGGACGCCTTTAACGCAAGGGATGCGCACCTCCGTGCCGCTCAAGATGGTTTTACCAGAGCCACGGAGCAGTATGTGAAAGACATACTGGTAAGGGAATTTTAATGGTTATATATACCAGTAGCCCCCGAGACTTAAAGTAGTTATGTTAACTGATTTAAGGATCATTTGAAACGCAGGCTCTTACTAAGAAGTATGCCCAGCTGTCTCAGGAGCTGCAAGAATGCAAGGCCCAACTTGAGGCCGCACTTGCTGCCGCAGGGGGAGACGCAGAGACCCCTCCTGGTAACACATTTTTATTAATAAATATAAGCGCTGTGCGGCGTGCGCGCAAGTCTAATAGTGACATTGCAGGTGCCGCCGGACAAGATCCGGATAGGCAAGAATTACTACGCCAGCTAAAGGCCGGTGAGAGGGTGCTGAATAGGGTGCAGCAAGAAAGGAACAAGCTCCAGGATGCCAACGCCAAGCTCGGAGAAGAGCAGAAAGGCGCTCGAGCCGGGCTGTCCAGCTCCGTTAAGGAGAATCAGCGGCTTCGTCACGGCATTTATAGTAAGTGCTTGAGCGGACTCTTTTGAAAAAAGAGTTCGGCGAGGAAGTAAATTGACATAATATGTCTTGTAGGTATACTCACAGGTCGCCCTGCGGAGGAGATGCCCATATCAACGGGTGATCAACTTCCCGAAGCTGTTGTAACTTTCGAACGAGTTCGGCAGGCGATGAGCGGCGTCGTCCAGGCTTTATGGCCAGCCCTCTCCCTACCCGGGGGCCTTGGGGGGCTTGCAGAGAAGCTTCAGGGAGTGCGGCAGCGCTTCCGTTTGTGGAAGATTTCGGCTTGCCGTCAAGGTGCCCGGGAGGCTTGGGCCATGGTGAAGACGCTACATAAGAAGGCGGATCCCAACCACATGGCAGAAGTTGGACCGGTGGGGCCCGATGGGAAGGAGATCCCTGTGAGTTTAGTATACAGCCAAGTAGAGTTGGCTGCTAAATTTTCCCAACGGGACTGTAAGTTAGACAGCCTGTTAGACGAGATTGAGGAGGAATACAATCAGTAAATTTGACAATGTATGTTTTCCTTTAATGTGACATGTGAAATGCCTTCTAGCCGGATTGTAGATCGTTTGTCTTTGCCGACCTTTTCGCTTCAACCTCGGGACCCTAGAGTCCTGGAGTGTGTCCAATACCTTTTGGTTAAGAAACAACCGTGGTATGCATGGAGACCAAAGGGGTCATTAGTGCTTTATCGCATAAGTGCCCAACTAGTTATGTTATATTACATGGTTAGTAAGAAACATCTTCCAGGAGAATAGTTCAGTTAAGGGTTCCTTTCTCGAGGCATGCCCTAAAGTGCATGTCCGACTGCGAAGAAAGCAGAAAAACATCTGGGGGCGGATAAAGGAGTAGGTAAAAATCATCTTTTAAGTCACCGAATCGAATATTCCCTTAAGAACGCTAGCTTTCGGCTTCACCCGACCGAGGTACACATCCGCCGACCCGCAAGAATAATCGAGAGGTGCTCCCTTTACCTCCTAGCCGAACAATCGGGAACGTAGGGGTAAGCACAGGAGCCAGGCAACCCAACTTGGCCAAAACTTAAGTCATATCGATGCATATAATGGTGAGTAAAAGGTACATGTGGAAGCTTGACACATGTGCTGGGCATGAAACCCTTATAATTGAGCTTCTGTAAAAGAAGCCCCCAGGTATAATGAGTGCGGATGGCACATCAAGTGTATGCGAGAAATGCAAAAGTAGGCCCTTAGGGGCTTTTTAATAAAAAGGTTATGAAAAGAGAAACAAAAGACAGCCGAATTATAAAAATTTGGACGGAGGAAGGGGACGAACTCTTAGTCCGACGCTAGGCATAGAATCTTCGGAGGCGGGCTGCGTTCCATGGGTTCGGCTCGAGTCGGTTATCCGACGCATTTCGTAGATGGTATGCCCCACCGGTCAGGACTTGATCGATAATGAAAGGGCCCTCCCATTTGGGCTTGAGCTTGTCCTTTTTCTTGTCCGGCAGGCGTAGAACTAGTTCACCAACGGTGTAAGTCTTGGCCCGTACTTCTCTGCTTTCATATCTTCGGGCCTGCTGCTGATAGAATGCGAAACGAGCCTTGGCGACGTCGCGTTCTTCCTCCAATGTGTCCAAGCTGTCCTACCGATCCAGCTCGGCCTCTCTTTCTTCATACATGCGCACTCGAGGTGAGTCATGAATAATGTCCCAGGGCAGGACTGCCTCTGCGCCGTAGACCATAAAAAATGGTGTGAATCCGGTAGTGCGGTTAGGCATTGTCCGCAGCCCCCAGAGTACGGAGTCGAGCTCCTCGACCCATTGCGTGTCAGATTTAGTAAGTGACCGCACTAGTCTGGGTTTAATGCCACTCATTATTAGACCATTTGCTCATTCCACTTGACCGTTGGTTTGAGGGTGATAGACTGAAGCGTAGTCGAGCTTGATGTCCATATTTTTGCACCATGACTTAACCTCGTCGGCTGTGAAGTTCGTGCCGTTGTCGGTGATGATGTTGTGGGGGACTCCATAACGGTGTACTACCCCGGATATAAAGTCTATCACTGGTCCGGACTCTGCCGTTTTGACCGGTTTGGCCTCTATCCATTTGGTGAATTTATCCACCATGACCAATAGGTACCTTTGCTTGTGGGTTCCCCCTTTAAGGGGTCCAACCATATCAAGCCCCCAGACCACGAATGGCCAGGTAATGGGTATAGCTTTGAGGGCGGTGGGCGGCATATGGCTCTGATTAGCAAAGAGCTGACAACCAACGCATCTCTGGACTAAGTCCTGGGCATCTGCCCGGGCCGTCGGCCAATAAAATCCTGCACGGAATGCCTTTCCTACAAGGGCCCGGGCTGCTGCGTGGTGTCCGCCTAGTCCGACATGAATTTCAGCCAGGAGGTTTCGCCCTTCCTCTTCGGAGATACACCTTTGAAGGACTCCGATTGTACTTTTCTTATAAAGTTCTCCCTCATGGACCTTGTAGGCTTTCGATCGCCGGGCTATGCAGCGGGCCTCGCTTTGGTCTTGGAAGTTCCTGCCTAAGCAAGTAGGCTAGGAATGGTTCTGCCCACGGGCGATTAACGCCATTATGTCGTGGGCTGAAGGTGTTATGTCATCGGCTGAATCGCCGATTGGCGCGTTTTTCCGGTTTGTCACTTCCGGCTCCTCTTCCCATAGTACGGATGGCTTGAAGAGCTGTTCCAGAAGATATTTGGAGGGACAGATCACGCTTCGCACCGATCGTGCAAGACGTCGGCCGCTTGGTTATTATCTCGGGCTATGTGATGGAATTCGAGTCCTTCAAACCGAAATGACATTTTAGGACAGCGTTGCGATATGTTGCCATTTTCGGATCCTTTGCGCCAAAGTCTCCATTTATTTGGGATATTGCAAGGTTTGAATCCTCACACCTCTAGGCATTGAATGCCCATGGAGACCGCCATCCGGAGACCATGTAACAGGCCTCGTATTCGGCTGCGTTGTTGGATTCCGTGTACATTATTTGAAGTACGTACTGGACTGTGTCCCCAGTTGGGGACGTCAATACGACGCCAGCCCCCAGTCCGGCCAACATTTTAGAGCCGTCAAAATGCATAACCCAATTGGAGTATGCGCCGTACTTTTAGGGAGTTCGACCGGTCCATTCAGCGACGAAGTCAGCCAAAACTTGTGACTTTATAGCTCGCCGAGGTTTGTCAGTTATATCGAATGGTAAGAGCTCGATGGCCCATTTTGCAATCCTGCCCGTTGCATCATGGTTATTTATGATGTCATTGAGTGGTACTTCGGAGGCCACTGTTATCGAACACTCTTGAAAGTAGTGTCGAGCTTCCGGATGCCATGAACACCGTGATACGCTATCTTCGATAGTGTGGGTAACGGATTTGCAGGGGTTAACACAAAGGATACATAATACACTGGTTTTGAAGAGGGAATTTATGCCCTTTTGTCTCTCGCTCGACGATTTAGTACCGCGCTTTTAACTTGATGCGTTGCTGCGATGTATAACAACATTGGTTCGCTTAGATTGGGCGCAGCCAGACCGGATTTGTTGCCGGTATGGCCTTTATTTCTTCGAGTCCCAGAAGGGCAGATCCGCCCACTCGAAGTGTTGGTGCGCCGAGGAGGCGATAGAGGAGCAATGCCTTTTCTCCTAGACGGAGATAAAGCGGCTTAAAGCTGCCACGCATCCTGTTAATTTTGTATCTGTTTGAGGTCTTTTGGAATATCCAACTGTGATGAGCTTGATTTTAGCCGGTTTGCTTCAATTCCTCTACGGATACAATGAAGCCCAAAGAGCTTTCCGCTGGTACGCCAAAAACGATTTTTCCGGATTCAGCTTGATGTCATATGCTCGAGGTTGTCGAATGTGAGCCTCAAATCGCCTACTATAGTTTCGACGTGTTTTGTTTTGACGACTACGCCGCGTCACGTGTGCCTCGATTGCTTTTGCCGATCCGGGTAGCCGACATGTTTGAATCATGCGCGCTGATATGTTGCGCCGACATTTTTAAGTCCGAAGGGTATTGTGTTGAAGCAGAATGGTCCGTATGGAGTGATGAATGCCATTGCGGCTTGGTCTGCCTGCGCCATCTTGATTTGATGGTAGCCAGAGTATGCGTCGAGAAAGCACAACGAATCGTGCCCTGCGGTAGCATCGATAATTTAGTCGATGCGGGGAGAGGAAGGATCCTTTGGGCAAGCCTTATTGAGGTCTTTAAAATCGACCGAGGCGCCAGGATTTGTCCTTCTTTGGTACCATTACCATATTTGTTAGCCAATCCGGATGTTTGATATCTCTGATGAATCCGGCTTCCAATAGTTTGGCTAGATCTTCTCCCATTGCCTGTCTTTTGGGTTCGGAAAATCGTCGAAGAGCCTGTTTGACTGGCTTAAATCCTTTTAGGATGTTTAGGCTGTGTTCTGCCAACCTGCGTGGGATTCCGGGCATATCCGAAGGGTGCCAGGCGAAAATGTCCCAATTTTCCCAAAGGAATTCGCGCAGTGCGGCGTCTACTTCGGGGTTCAATTGTGCCCCGATGGAGGCCTTCTTTGTTGGGTCCGTTGGGTGGACCTGGAATTTTATTATTTCATCTGCTGGTTTGAAGGAGGTGGACTTGGATCTTTTATCAAGTATCACATCGTCCCTGTTCACCGTAGAGCGCAGCGCGGTGAGTTCTTCTGCTGCTAAGGCTTCAGATAGTGTAACGCCCTCGATGCGACTATATCTCCCACGTGTCGAAGCACGACTTAGAGGCATAACCGCATTGAAAGCAATGTCGCAAGTGAGGTAATCTTCACACCACCCATGTAATACATAAGGGAAAGAGATACATAGTTGGCTTACAATCGCCACTTCACACAATACATGAGTAAAGCATTACATCATACAGATACAATCAAGGTCCGACTACGGAACCAAAATAAAAGAAGACTACCCCAAATGCTACACAGATCCCGATCGTCCCAACTGGCTCCACTATCGATCAACCAAACGAAACAACACAATGAACAAGATCTTCATCAAGCTCCTCCTTGAGCTCGGATGCGTCACCTGCACGGTTTCATCGGCACCTGCAAACTGGTTTTGGAAGTATCTGTGAGCCATGGGGACTCAGCAATCTCGCACCCTCGAGATCAAGACTATTTAAGCTTATGGGAAGGATGGAGTAATGAGGTGGGGCTGCAGCAAGCGACTAGCATATATGGTGGCTACAATCGCAAAAGAGAGCGAGAAGAGGAGCAAAGGAACGGTCGTCAACTAGAAATGATCAAGAGGTGATCCTGAACTCCTACTAACGTCAAACATAACCCAAAACCGTGTTCACTTCTCGGACTCCGCCGAGAAGAGACCATCACGGCTACACACGCGGTTGATGTATTTTAGTTCGGATCTGGTGTCAAGTTATCTACAACCGGACATTAACAAATTCCCATCTGCCACATAACCGTGGGCACGGCTCTTGAAAGTTTATACCCTGCAGGGGTGTCCCAACTTAGCCCATGACAAGCTCTCGCGATCAACGAAGGAATAGACCTTCTCCCAGGAAGACCCGATCAGTCTCGGAATCCCGGTTTACAAGACATTTCGACAATGGTAAAACAAGACCAGCAAGACCACCCGTTGTGCCGACAAATCCCGATAGGAGCTGCACATATCTCATTCTTAGGGCACACCGGATAAGCTAAGCGTACAGGTACCGACGTAATCCAAGTTGCCAAGGAATGGTCCCGCACGGTGCTCTAGTTTGGACCAACACTCGAAGGAGCACTGGCCCGGGGGGTAAAATAAAGATGACCCTTGAGTCTGCAGAACCCAAGGTGTCGTGGTTCTAAGTTTGACAGTAGAAATAGGGGTAGGTAAGGGGAGGCGATGTCCTAGCTATGAAGTAGTTGTGGAGACAAGTGATGTACGAGTTCAGGCCCTTCTCGGAGGAAGTAACAGCCCTATGTCTCGGAGCCCTGAGGCGGTCGAGTGGATTATGGATATGAGTATTACAAGAATGCCAACCCCTCTGCCTGTGGAGGAGGGTGGCTTATATAGAGTGCGCCAGGACCCCAGCCAGCCCACGTATTGGAGAGGTTAAAGTACATTAAGTCTGGGCGCATCGTAACGCCTCATAAAGTGTCTTAACTATCATTAAGTCTATTCAATAGCAAGCGTTGTGCTATGGAGCGCTTTTGACCTTCTCGTGGTCGAGTGAGTCTTCATGGTCAAGTGAGTCTTCCATGGTCGAGTCCTTCCACCACGAGTGGGCTCCTCTTTGGTCGACCGAAGATGATCTCTTCGAGAGTGTCCTTGGGTAGGACGTTTAGGTCAGGCCTATGACCCTACCCTAGGTACATGAATCCATCATTAGCCCCGAATGGATTGAGGCTTGAGTGAAGGAGGAGTCGACGTTGTTTCCGATTGTCTTTACGTCTCGGCTTACGTGTTGTCTTGGATCAAGATCTTCTCTGTTGATAACACGCAACTTTTCTTCATCGACTTGATCCATTCTTGTTCTTTGGTCGAGTGACCTTCTTTACTTTGCTATTCCCGAGCGACGGATCGCAGAAATCTCGCTGATGACCGATCTGTCCTCGCGGATCTCGCAGATACGAAATTTGGGGAAGCGCTGCGGAACGGATCGGCGTTCGGATGGGACACAACAGGACGCCGATTTCCACGCCGCTTTTTCCGCCACGATCGCAGCGCAAACTGTTCGATATGATTGATTGTTCGGGTCCACCGCCATCCACTCGGAGGGATGCTATAAATGCGCCTCGCGGGGCTTCGCCAGACAAGACTCGTTCTTCCTCCTCCGCTTCTTCGCCTCCGCCCGCGAATCGCTGCTGCTGCTCGCTACCTCCTCTCCTGCGCATTCCGCCGCCACAATGGGCAAAGAGAAGACGGCGGTGTTGGAGCCTTGAAGAAGGCGCGGGCGGCGGAGAAGGCGCCGGCGGCGGAGAAGGCGCCGGCGGCCGAGAAGGCGAAGGGGAGATCTACCGGCCGCGGCGGTTCCTCGTTGAGATCCAACTTGCCGAAGGGCTGGGTCCAGGGAGATTGGATCCAATCGACCATCAAGGAGAAGGATCTCCTCGACATGGCCAACGACGGGTTGATTCCCCACGGTGCCGCAAGGCTTCCCGCCGAGAGTGGCAGCCTCGGCCGTAAGAGGGTGAGTCGTGCTCTCGCCACCCATGTCGACCGAGGATTTTCGCTGCCGAGTGTCTTCTTTCGGGTTTTCTGAATTTCTTCGAGCCCAGCTCCACCATTTTACTCCAAACTCCATCGCATATCTTGCTGCGTTTGTGTCTATGTGCGAAAACTTCCGGGCTGTCGACGCACTGGGTTTGTTCAAGTACATCTTCACATGTCGCCTCAGACCGTGAAGAAGGCAAGCCCCGTGACGAGAAGACCCAAGTAGTTCAGATGTGTGGTGGCTTAGGGGTCCAGCTTGAGGAATAAAAGCACCTTCCCAGCTATGTCTTTTCCGAGTCGGTCGGGTCGGGCAATCGACCTGGTTCTATCGCGGAATGAGACGACGCCGACAATGACCGGTCTTCCCGCATTCACCATGAGTCGAGTGAATGCACCTCCTCCCTCAAGGTAGTTCCAGAGGAGAGAACTGAGGCGAAGATGTTGATGGATCGCGTGGTGCAGCTGGTTCGGGATGGCGTGATCGGCATGGACCTCTTGGAGGTCTTTCTTCGAGGCGAGTCCAGCCTCTTGATTCCCGGAGCCATCGCATGTGGCTGTATCATGCGCACCAAGACGAGACTCCGTCCACCCGCTGGCAATCGACGATGCCATAGTGGAAAGATGGATGGCGCGATCATCGAACAAGGACAACCTCGCGGATCCCGGAGGATTTCCCCACTTGACCACAATAGCGCTCCAAAAAGGTACATTTGCTCGCTTTTCCATTGAATCTCCGTCGAATGTGATTACGTGATTTGGTCGATCGAGTTCTGCTTGACATTTCCGTGCCCATCGAGCTATACTCCATGCCCAATGGCGCCGACCACTCGAGGAGGGGGAAGCCAGCGGGCGAGAGCCAGAAGAGGGGATTCAGACGCCGCAGAAGATGACGATGATGAAGATGATGATGACGAGGATGATGACGACGAGGACGAAGAGGAGGAGGAGGCACCACCGCCGGAAAGGCGGTCAAAACTTGTGCACGACCCTTCGACGGAACGCGGCAGGGAGTGGCGATCGCCTCAGATCGACCAAACGCCTCGACCGCTTCTCCGTCCCGACCGAGAAGGTGCGAAGCGATGAAAGTGGCTCCGCCGAGACGCACCAAGCCTCTGCCAAAAATGAAGGTAGCTATCCCCACCATTTCAGCGGCTGCAACTTCCAAACCTCGTGCAAGGCTGAGGACCATGAGATGGAGGACGCGGCGACTTCAAATCCCGGTACTACAACTTTAAATCTTGTTCTTGGCCGATGATGCATAATTTCGACTTTGACTTTTTCCTGAAGCTCCAACCAATGACATTATCACCCTTCCGACGATGATGAGGATGAGGAACCATTGAGGGCTAGGCGGAGCAGAAGGCATCTATCGCCAAGCAGCCCAAGGTGTGGTGGCGCCGAGACCATTGCGACGGAAGGGGAGGTCGGCACTCGAGACACCGTGTCGTTCAGCGGTGCCGCTGACGAGTGCGCGACCCACTTCGCCGAAAGTGCTGGGCAGCCATCGATCTTCGCCACGCACCACGCCCCGGAGGACCAGGCTAGTGCTGCTAAGGAGGCGATCCGTCAGCGAGATCATGATGGAGCGGTGAAGATCGCTCGATGCGAGCCAAGCAACTTACGACGCCAGCTCCGCTTCGTGAGCAATGTTCAGTCCGACCGACCACCGCTCTCATAGGATATGTTATCAAAACTTTTCTTTCAAATTATAGCAGTCACCCACCGGTGTGTTGGTAAAACTCCGTGTTTAGCGGGGCACGCTGAGTACACCCGCCGGTGTAGTCCCCAAGGCTAAGGTCGATCACGGCAATGGTCTTAGGCTTAATAAATAAATATTGATCGTCACTCGAATGAAACGAATAGGTTTTCGAGATCGCAAGCACGCTGAGTGCACCCACCGGTGTAGTCTCGAGATCGTGGTCGATCGCCGCGCTTGATTACACCTGAAGAAGTTTCGCCGATCGTCGACTCGCTCTCTTTTTTTTTTTGCTGGTCGATCGTCGACTTCGTCTTGAATAAGACCAGTGGGGGCACGCTGAGTGCACCCACTGGGTGTAGTCCCCGAGATTACGGTCGAATGCTTGCATTCGACTGTAATCTTAGAAACGCATCATTTTCCTTTATTCACTCGGAAGTGGATTATCTCTGATATTTTGGCAATTGACTCTTCGTAGAAATCCTGCGATCTTGCGGCGCGCTATACTGAACTGGAGCAGAAGCATATTCAGCTCGAGTTGGACTTGAAGCTAGTGCAGGAGAATCTGACGAAGGCAAAGGAGGAGACCAAAGGTATGTTTGGTGAGATTTCGACGACTCTTTTCTCCCCTCATTTGCTTCGAACCTGACTTTGCTGTAATTTACAGGCAAGGTGAAGGAGGCCCAGAGGAAGAAGGAGCTTGAGCTGTCTGAGAAGATCAAGCTCGCTGATGAAAAGCTAGCCTCAGTCACCAAGCTCGAACAGGACAACACCAATCAAGGCTGCTCGCCATTGCCACCAAGGATGTTGAACGATCAAGGCTGACAAGACTACTCGACCGAGAAGATCAACCAAATTACCGGAAGAAGAATGAGCCGAAGGCTTCTTGGGTGCTCTTGCTAAAAATTGTTCCTTATGCTTGAAGGTAATCTTCTTCACTCGACCAATTCTCCCAACCGTTATGTTCCCATTCGATCGCTTTCTTGATTCGGGATTTTGTCTTTGCGAGTTCTCATGCAACTTTGAAGAAGAAACCAGCCAGCCGAGACGAACCTTGACCCTGCAATTCTCCGTGAATGATGAAATTGCTATGAACATCTTCCGACCGAGTCCCGTGTTACCGCTGTCGTGGATTATCTCGCAAGATCAAGGTTGCTACATCCCGCATCGACTCGACGCTCTGGCCCAGGGAGACACTCCAAAATGACCTCGAGTCGTTGGTGACTCGACTGAACGCTGTCCCTGACCGAGTGCAAGAGTGGAAGAAGTCTTCACTCGATGTGGCGCGGATGTCGCCTCTGTCCGCACGAGTCCATTGCAAGGATGCCCGAGAGGATAAGCCATGGCTCTCCGAGTGGCCAACACCAAAAAGCACGACTTCGTGGCCTTCATGGAGACTTTCATTGCTGTTGCTACGCGGATTGCAGATGGGATTGACCTTGACGAGTTCGTTGTTCCATCCAGCCCTCCACGGAGGGGTAAAAACTTTCTTTGACCTTAAATTTGCCTCGGTATGTCGAGTGGAGATGTAACCGATAAAACCTTAATGTGCTTGGTGCTTGAGCACTCTCGGTTCTTTTAGGTATCGACCTAAATTTGGATTGTATGTTTGCTTTTGGCTTGAATTGCCCTTTGCAAAGTTAACAAAGAAGATGCCCACTGCAATGACTTATTCCTTAGGCGAGCATTGGGCTGCAGCTAAGCCCCGAGTGAGAGGTTTGTTCTTCACTCGTAGGATTTTTTTACCTTAGGCGAGCACTGGCTGCAGCTAAGCCTCCGAGTGAGAGGTTTGCTCTTCACTCGGTAGGATTTCTTTTACCTTAGGCGAGCTGGGCTGCAGCTAAGCCTCCGAGTGTGAGGTTTGCTCTTCACTCGGTAGGATTTCTTTACCTTAGGCGAGCTACTGGTTGCAGCTTAAGCCTCCGAGTGAGAGGTTTTCTTCACTCGGTAGGATTTCTTTTACCTTAGGCGTAGCTGGGTTGCAGCTAAGCCCCGAGTGAGAGGTTTGCTCTTCACTCGGTGGATTTTTTACCTTAGGCGAGCTGGGCTGCAGCTAAGCCCCGAGTGAGAGGTTTGCTCTTCACTCGGTAGGATTTTTTTACCTTAGGCGAAGCGCTGGGCTGCATCTAAGCCCCCGAGTGAGAGGTTTGCTCTTCACTCGGTAGGATTTCCATTGTATTTGTGACGGCTCGGAGGAGAGGGTCGCAATGACCTGCACCTCGCCTTCCTTGCGAACGCACATCATACTTATGGTGTAGCTCGGAGGAGAGGGTCGCAGTCGACCTGCCCCTCGTCCTCCTTGCGGGTACGCACGCTACAATGGTGTAGTTTGGAGGAGAGAATCGCAGTCGACCTGCACCTCGTCCTCCTTGCCAGTACGCATTATACTTAGGCGAGTCCTTGGACTGCAGCTAAGCCTCCGAGTGGGAGTCTGGCTTACCACTCGGTAGGATTTTTAATAACTTAGGCGAGCACTGAGCTGCAGCTAAGCCCCGAGTGGAAGTCCGGCTTACCACTCGGTAGGATTTCTTATATCTTAGGCGGAGTACTGGACTGCAGCTAAGCCTCCGAGTGGAAGTCTGGCTTACCACTCGGTAGGATTTTTTATATCTTAGGTGAGTACTGGACTGCAGCTAAGCCTCCGAGTGGAAGTCTGGCTTACCACTCGGTAGGATTTTTTATATCTTAGGCGAGTACTGGACTGCAGCTAAGCCTCCGAGTGGAAGTCTGGCTTACCACTCGGTAGGATTTTTTATATCTTAGGCGAGTACTGGACTGCAGCTAAGCCTCCGAGTGGAAGTCTGGCTTACCACTCGGTAGGATTTTTTGTTACTTAGGCGAAACGGATTCGCAGCTAAGCCTCGGAGTGAAAGTCTGGCTTATCACTCGGTAGGATTTGTACAAACTTAGGCGAAACGGATTCGCGACTAAGCCACCCACTGGGGGAAAATTTTGCTGGACCAAAAAATAAAAAGTGACAAAAATTATGAAGGAATTATGACACTATTATTTCAAAGCCCATGAACTACAGAAGTATTTTATTACAACTCTTCCGAGTGAAAAACTTTAAGTGTAAAACGGGCGGAGCAGATCAGCGTTCCAAGATCGGGGCTCTTCGATATTGTGTTCGACGTTATAGAGACGATACGCCCCATTGTGGAGAACCTTTGTGACGATGAAGGGTCCTTCCCAGGAAGGAGCGAGCTTATGTTGCTTCTGCTGATCCACTCGAAGGACCAGATCTCCTTCCTGGAAGGCTCGACCTCTCACATTTCTGGCGTACAGGCGACGCAAGTCTTGCTGGTAAATGGTCGAGCGGATCAGAGCCATTTCCCTTTCCTCTTCTAGGAGGTCGACTGCATCCTCGACGCTTGCTCAGCTTCGCTTCATTGTAAAGTTCAATTCGGGAGCATTGTGAAGGAGATCACTCGGTAAGACTGCTTCGCTCCATAGACCAGAAGAAAGGAGTTCTCCCAATGACAGATTAGGCGTGGTCCGCAAACCCCAAAGCACCAAGGAAGTTCGTCGACCCAAGCTCCAGCCGCATGCTTGAGATCTCGTGATCAATCGGGCTTCGCACTTTGAGGATTAATCCGCTGGCTCGCTCGCTGTCCATTCGACCGTGGATGGGCGATCGAGCGTAGTCGACTCGTGTGCCTTGGGAGTTGCGTAAATCCTTGAATTCTTCCGAGTCAAAATTCACCCATTGTCCGTGATAATACTGTGCGGGACTCCATATCTGAACGCCAACCCTCCGACGAAGGAAACAGCGATACCAAGATCAAGTTTTTGATTGGTTTAGCTTCAATCCACTTGGTGAACTTGTCGATCGCCACCAAGACATGCGTGAAACCGCCCGACCTGTTCGCAAGGGACCGATCATGTCCAACCCCATACCGCGAAAGGCCGACGAGTGGAATGGTCTTCAAGGCGACGCAGCTTGTGTGACATATTGGAGTAGAACCGCATCCTTCGTGACTTGTCCACTATTTCTTTCGCCATCTCATTTGCTCTTGGCCAAGAAATCCGCCTCGGTATGCTTTGGCTACAATGGTCCGAGAGGACGATGGTGACCACAGGTCCCCGAGTGGATGTCATTGAGTATGACTCGACCTTCTTCCGGCGTTATGCATTTTGTCCGACTCGCCGAGCTTTCTATACAACTGCCCATTGATAACGGTAAAGGCTTTGGATCGACGGACGATCTGCCGAGCCTCTTCCTCATCCTCCGGGAGTTCCTTTCTCGTAATATATGCGATGTATGGAATTGTCCAATCGGGAGTGACCACTAAAACTTCCATGACCAAGTCGACCATCGCCGGACCTCAACCTCGATCGGGTCTGTGGCACTCTTGGGTTGTGGAGCTTCCTCGTGAAGGATCTTCTTTAATCGACGGAGTGTGTATATGTTCCAAAAACACACCACTGAATGGCTTCTTTTTGACCCTATCTTCGCCAGATCATCTGCTGCTTGATTTTTCAATCGGGGATGTGATGGAGTTCCAACCCTCGAACTTCTTTTTCCAGCTTCCTCACTGCATTGCAAGATCCAAATATAGCTGGGCTTCTCACGCCCCACTCTTTCATCACTTGATTGACCACTAGATCTGAATCGCCATAGACCATCAAAGCGATGGACGCCAAGTGAGATGGCCATGCGCAATCCATATAAGAGGGCCTCATACTCGCCTCATTGTTGGAGGAATCAAAGTGAATCTGGAGCACATACCTAAGCTTATCTCCTCCGGGGAAACTAGAAAACCCCAGCACCGTAACCATTCAGCATCTTGGAGCCGTCAAGAACATGGTCCAATGCTCCGAGTGTACTTCACCGGCTGTCATTGTTCAATCCACTCGCAAGGAAATCCGCTATAGCTCGACTAAATGACTTTCTTTGCCTCGAATTTGATATCAAGGGAAGAAGTTCAATCGCCCATTTCGCCACTCGACCGGTTGCGTCTCTGTCATGCGGGATCTTCGATAAAGGAGCGTCACGCGACGATCGTGATAGAATGATCGAGAAATAGTGAGCAACCTTCTTTGTGGTCATGTATATACCATACACAAGCTTCGATAATGAGGGTATCTCGCTGATGGAGTCAAGACTTCGACAGATAATACACCGGGCGCTGAACTTTGAAGGCCTTTCCTTCCTCTTCCCGCCGACCGTAAGCACAAGATCGACAACTTGTCCAAAGGCTGCAATATAAAGCAACAGAGGCTCTTTGCTGATTGAGCAGCAAGCACCGCTGGGTGGAGCAGAGCTTTTAGCTCGGCAAACGCTGCATCGCCTTCGAGTCCACTCGAACTTGTAAGCCTTCTTCATCGATCGGTAAAGAGGCAACGCCTTTTCACCGAGGCGAGATGAATCGACTTAATGCGCCAAGCATCCAAGAAGCTTCGACGCCGTGCACTCGCACAGTATGCTTTCATTCGGAGAATAGTGCCGATCTTCTCGATTAGTGTCGATTCCTCGCTCGAAACGAAAACCGAGTAACTTGCCACCAGAACTCCGAATGTGCACTTTGACGGATTGAGCTTGATATCGCATCTTCCGAGGTTGGCAAATGTTTCGCGAGGTCAGCAAGCAGGTCGGAACCTTTTGCGACTTAACGACGATATCATCCATATACGCCCACATTCCGACTGATTTGAGTGAGAAGACACTTCGAATCATTCGCATAAATGTGGCTCCGCATTCTTGAGGCCGAATGGCATGGTGATATAGCGTAGCACCGAATGGAGTGATGAAAGCTGTTTTATTTCATCGGGTCCATACAGACGGATCTGATGATACCCGGAATATGCATCTAGAAAAGACAATCTCACACCCCGCGTCGAAGTCAACAATTTGATCTATGCGGGGGAGAGGAAAATGATCCTTCGGGCAGGACCGATTGATGTGCTTAAAATCAATGCACATGCGGAGTGAGTTGTCCTTCTTGGGAACCATGACGACATTAGCGAGCCACTCGGAGTGGTATATCTCTCGAATAAATCCTGCTGTCAACAGTCGAGCCACTTCTTCACCAATAGCTTTTCTCTTTTGGACAGCGGACCGCCGAAGATGCTCTTTGACTGGTTTCACTGACTTGTCGACTCGGAGGCGATGCTCAGCCAATTCCACAGAACACCGGCATGTCACCGGCTTCCATGCGAAATGTCCCAGCTCACGGAGGAACCGGATGAGCGCTTCTTCCTATTTCGAGTCGAGTGTTGTGGAGATGTGGGTCGGGCTGTGCTGGGATCACGGATGAATATGGACTGGCTTCGTCTCACCAGACGACTGGAATGCAAACTCTGTTGTTGGCTTCTTGGACCGTAACAAGTCACTCGGATCTGCGGTTTGCATGTATTCGTCGAATTCGACCGCTGTCACTTGGGAGTCGGCAATCTTCGAGCCCTTCTGAAAGCACTCTTCGCTTTCTTCCGATCGCGGTGACAAGGATCACCCCTTTGGTCTGGCATTTTCAGTTTGAGGTACACGAGCATGGTCGAGCCATGAATCGTATGTAGGCGGCCTCCCAAAATGGCGTGGTATGCACTCAAAATCCACAACCTCAAAGGTCAACTTTTCCTTGCGAAAGTGCTTGGAATCACCAAAACCACGCCCGTGGCTATTTGACCGAGTGAGTTGGCCTTCTTCCCGGTATGACTCGTGAAACTCATATTGTTGGTGCTTAATCGACATAGGAATGCCCATCCCTTTCAATGTATCTGCGATAACAAATTCAGCCCACTACCTCCATCCATCTGCACTTTTGTCGATCGAGTGCCTTCGACAACCGGATCGACCACTAACGCTTGCCGCCCAGAGTGGCAATGTGAGTCGGTGATCGGATTGGTCGAATGTGATGGGTGTCCGGGACCACTTCACATAACTTGGCTTTACCGAGCAACCATATTCACCTCCGGTTGATGACTTTCAGTCGACTTTTGCTTTCCACATCTGCGAAGATCATCAGAGTGGAGTTGACATGCGGATATTCCTCCTCACTGTCCTCTTTGTCTCCGGCCTTGTCTGGCTCCTTCTCCTTGTCCTTAGACTGTTTTCCCTGAAACTGCTGGATCAGGAGTCGACACTGGCGAGTGGTGTGCTTTGGGTAAATGATGTTGCCCTCTTCATCTTTCTTCGTGTGAATATGGCATGGCATATCCATCACGTCATTGCCTTCCTTATCTTTTACTTTCTTAGGATTCCAGGATCCCTTGGGCTTCCCCTTGAACTTCCCTTGAGTTACGGCCAGGGCCTCTCCAGGAGCTGCTGGCTCGGCTTTGCGCTTCTGCTTCCGACTGGAATTGCCCTTCTCCGACTGACTTGGCTTGTACTTGCCGCTTCGGAGTCGGTCTTCTTCCTCGCCATTGGCGTATTTGCTAGCAATCTCCATCATTCGACTCAAGGTCATGTCCCCGGTTCGACCAAACTTCAGACTCAATTCTCTGTTTTTGACGCCATCTTTGAAGGCGCAAACCGCCTGATGGTCAGACACATTTTCCACAGTATGGTGCAAGGTAATCCACCTCTGAATGTACTCTCGGAGAGTTTCATTGGTCTTCTGCACACAAACTTGCAGCTCACAAACCAGCCGATCGCTTGCAAGTCCCTTCAAAAGTCCTCGATTTAACACTCGACAAATCTTCCCAAGTATATATATTCTTTGTGGAGGTAACCGATTCAGCCATGCTCGCGTAACCTTCCAACATGAGGGGCAAATGCTTCATGGCCACCTCATCATTCCCACCACCAATCTGAACAGCCACTCGGTAATCTTCAAGCCAAGTTTCGGGCTTGGATTCCCGTGAACTTGTCGACTCGCTGCTAATCTGAAATTGGGGGAATTACCGCTCTCGATAGCCTGCTAAAACACTCCGGACCGCAGACATGCACTCGATCGCCGGTGGGTGCATCCTCTCGGTCCGCCTCGATGGGCTCTCTGTTCGGTCGACCAAGCCTTGCACGATAATGGATAGCGCGTCAAAACCTGGTTCTCACGGGTCGACCGAACTCTTCGCCTGCATCTTGATCTGTTGCTCATCATCTTGCCGCCGGGAGCGTCGACCCTTCCTCGAGGGGAAAGAGGCACTCGACGCTGTCATCCCGATCTCGAACTGCTCTCGCCGGTTGTCGCGCTTCTTCTCGCCGCGGAGGCGATGGGGATCGTGAGTCGATCGACAAGATTCGCAGCGACGGATCGGTCAGTGAATCCTGCTGCTTGATCGCGACACGGCTGAGTTCTGGTCTCCTGCTGCTCGGAGTAAATCTCGATCTGCTGCAAGCCTCTCCCGCTTCCGACCGACGGCTGGATGGACTCGCTATCACGAGTTGCAGCTGCTAAATTCTGAACTCGTCGCGGTATACCTGAGTCGGTGGGAAGAGTCGACGCCGACCGCTTCGGGATCCGTTGCGCAAGACGCTGCCGTCGAGTGCTCGCTGAAGATTCTCCAGGCAAGCGCATTCAGCCACATTGGCCAAACGTGCTTCCTCCAAGGCACGAGCCTCAGGGGTTTCTCCGGCGATAGGAGTATGAAGTGCATCCATGTTCCTGCGACGAAGCTCTTCTCTCTGCAGAGAGTCGAGTGTCTCGGGCTGGTACTCTTCGTGCTCTTGCACGGGGTCTCCTCCTCCGGCGACTCCACCGCCATGGGCGAAGCCGGGAGGACTGCGAGGGCCGTCGACCATGAGGATCTCCGCCGCTGGATCATGTGACACCCAAAATTTTGACCTTGTTTTATTAATTAAAATTTTGCCAGGAAATTAAAACTTTTGTTTTCTGGGCTCCCTTTTGATTTTTGAAACTTTTTCTCCCTTGCTATTATGGAGTTTTCCCCCATAGAGACAACTTTTCAGATATGTTATTGGACTTGTTTAACCTCTCAAGAAAAACTTTTCTTTTATTAGTAAGACTAATTACATAATTATTTTGCTTGATCTTTGTTTTCTTGAAAAAATGGTTTTCAAGGTTATATGGCCCTATTTGAACTACAACCAGTTGATATATTTATCTAAAAATCCCACAAAAATTTGGAGAGGTCATGTGATGTTTTTAAATCACTTTTAATCAAAAATATCTTTTAATCTTGAATTATTTTGAGTGCTACACATGTTTTCTTCTCGGTCCAGAGAGCAACTTTGCAATCGCAACCCTTTAAAATAATTCTTTCTAGCCTCCACCAAAATTATGGGATGTCAAGAGGAGCATATCATTCCACTTTGTGCAAAAACCCGCTTATGTTCTTTGAAAATTTTGAGTGAATCATCCTCATTTCCATTCGGTCCAACTTGAGGTTTTGTACTACAACTATATTTTAACTTGCTCTCTTTGCTGTGATTATTTCTCCTACTTATAGCCATCCCTACTAAACCCTTAAGTCCGGAGAGTGGACCCATAGGATGATTCTAAGCGCTTGCAACATGCCCTTTGCTTTCTCATCTGAATTGAAGTTTTGCAAAACTTGCATTAGCAAGTTTCGATTTCTGCAAGCTAACTTCACCAACCTCTCTTTCATCCACAGAGACACTGATCTGGACGTTTTGGCCACTCCAAGAATAGCCTAGGTGCCTTTGGCATTTTGACAAACACCCTATGTGCATGTCCTGAATTGGCATGATCTCAAGTCTACACTATGAACTTGCACCTCTGATCAAACAAGCATGTCCACTAGACTCCCCGTTACTCTTAACCTAGATCTGCTAAATGCCAGCCTCACCCAAGCTCAGAGCATGCTCGCATTTCGTCGAGCACGCCCTGCACGCCAGAAGCGCGAAAGCAGAGCGTGCGCTTGGCACGCACATGCGCCGAGCCGACACGCTGGCCCCCACGGCTTTGTCCCGCTCGCAGACCACGCGACGCGCTCCCCGCTCACCGCAACACGCCAAGCCGCCGCCACTCCCGGCAGGCTAGCGCTTAGCCGCCATCGCCGCCGACAGCCCTCGCTCATGTCGGCGCCGTCCCGAGCCTTCCCGCCGCCACTGCCTCGCACAGCCCGAGCTCATCCGCAGCTTTGTCCGCAAGCCCTCGCCGCCGCCACGCTGCCCTACAAAGACAGAGAGGCGGTTCGCCGCCGTTTATCTCCGCCGCCACGGAACCGACCTCGACGAGCTATAAAAGGAAGCCCGAGCTCATACAAGCCTTCAGCAGCCTCATACCACCCCAACGACCACCCCCACAGCTCGCAATCGTCCGGAAACGCCGTCTTCCTCATCTCCGCAACCACGGCCGCCGCCATCGCTCGTTCACTCCGGCGCCTCAGAGCCTCCCCTCTCCGTTCTCTTCGCCAAGAGCTACCTCCTCCTCCGTGAACCATTTCTAATCAATTTTGTTCGGGAGCCATCGCCACAAAATCACTCCGTCACCGGCCACCTCTCCGCCATGGAGCTCGCCACGGCAACTCCCTCCACCCCGGTGACCTGCGACCACTGGAAGGACCGCTTAGGAGTGGCGGATCCATCCTCGCACTCAGATGCCCAAGAAGAACGCCGCCGCGGCGACGATCGCCGGACTCCCGCCTCGGCTCGGGACAGAGGAAGAGGAGGAGGGCGATTAGTCAAACCTCGACTAGTGGGCCCCTGACCCACTGTCGGTGACTCCCCAGCGCCCACGCGGATAAGTGAAAGCGAATGCCGGCACGCTTCCCGCTCAAAGCGTAATCCTCTCAAACGTTTTTTTTTTCATTTAATTTAAAACCAGATTTGACCGAACTTTGACTGGTTATATCTTTTAAAAATAACTCCAAATGAATTAATTCTTTTCCCACCTCTCTCAAATTTCATCTAGTTTATTTTAAGATTTATTTGAAAAATTCTCCAAACAACTTTTGGTGCTGTTTTATTTTGTGTGTTAATTCTTTATATTGCTAAAATAGGGATTTTGAAGAGAGGGAAAACATTCAAATGTTTCAAGTGCACCCTGCCTTTCCACACGCTGAAGGCAAGCATTCGAACCCCGCATAATTTTTTGGTGTGTTTGTTGACACGTTTATAACACCACCTTCTTTCAAGGACTCGTTATTTCATGTGATATGATCATTTGCATGGATGCATATTGGTGATTTCCATGCTGTTGGAAATGAGTATACTTGTGATGGTAATCATCCTCATGTATCTTGCATACATGCCGAGAGAAGTCCGGGAAAGCATCTGCCTTGGGTAGGTGTGAGCTTGTCGCCGGTCTCCGTCAGACGGGTATGTCCGTATGACATGATAAGATATGATGAGGGTTGATTGCATTGGTTGGAATATATTTGTTATACATGTCATGCAGAAAACTATAAACCTCCCGAGTCGACCGTAGATCGAGTCTTGTTCCAAAAATCCCCACACTTGTTTCGTGCTACCACTTGTCCCTCGCACATGTAAGGGTACGGTTCAAGAAATTGTCAACCCCTTTCTAGCACACACCGCATGAGGGACCGGATGAGGGTACCATGGCCTGGATTAAAGCCACCATCCGTCTGGGGCATGGGTGTTTCGGTTGGGACCGAGAGGAGGCCACCCTTAGTGCGCGCGATATAAATTTGATCCCATGCTACTCGAGGTTGTAGCCTCCCCACTTAGAGTTTGCTTGACAAGTGTCGTGGGTGATTCCAGACACGAGTGAGTTAAGCTGGTGTGTGCAAGTCAGGTGTGTTTTCATTTAAAAGACCGTAAGCGGAATTAGTCCCGATGGACTAAAGGAATCCGTTACTCGTGGGTAAAGAGTACATCCTCTGCAGAGATCAAAACCTATTCGAATAGCCGTGTCCATGGTTAAGGACTACAGTCTGGGACGGGTCAAGTGTCGGTCTTAGTGTCGGTCTTCGGAGGCGAAACTGTTAACCAGAACTGGAACAACATGGACTGTGACTCGTGACTAATGATGATTATGAATATTATTAATGTTGACTAACCCGTGATATTATTGTTATTATTGAGTATCTCTGGGATGGTTCTACCTCCGGGTACTCACTATGTTTGTTCATTCTTTTAAAGCCCTTTATGTGGTGTCGCCGACGCCTTGACCGTGGCATTTCTTTTAAAGCCCTTTATGTGGTGTCGCCGACGCCTTGACCGTGGCATTTCTTTTAAAGCCCTTTATGTGGTGTCGCCAGACGCCTCGACCGTGGCATTTCTTTTAAAGCCCTTTATGTGGTGTCGCCGACGCCCGATCGTGGCATTTCTTTTAAAGCCCTTTATGTGGTGTCGCCAGACGCCCGATCGTGGCATTTCTTTTAAAGCTCTTTATGCGGTATCTCCGGATGGTTCTACCTCCGGATATTCGCTATGATTGTTATTTTTAAAGCCCTTTATGCGGTGTCGCCTGACGCCTCGACCGTGGCATTTCTCGTTATTTACTTCACAAATTTTGATACTACTATATCTTTACACATTCATAACTAACTTGCTTGCACGCATCATAGTTACATTTATCTTGTGACCGACGCCATGAGCATCATATATTTTCCATCACACCATAGATATGTTATACCTGTGTTCTTAATGTTTGCGAGTACATTCAAAGTACTCACCGGCTTGTCCCTCGCTATTGTCTTGGCCAGATTTTTCTTGCCGGAGAGGAGCGATGCGACGACAGCCCCGAACCTAAGCAATGGAGATAGCAGCCTCGCGAAGATAGGAGTTAACCTGGTCACTGTTCCTGTGGGAAATGGAGTCCCATAGACACAGAGGATCCACAAACCGCTTCCGCCATCAACCACTAGAAACCATTTGTTGTACTCACAGCCGTAATGGTCTTGTACTACATATTTTGTATTTTGCTTGGAATTTCAGATCAAGTTGGAGCCTCATCACTAACAGAATCCTGGGGCTGATGAGCACGACGGTCTTTTCTGGAAATTGATTTCCCGGAAAACCGGTCGTGACAGACTTGGTATCAGAGCCCAGGCTGACCATTGGCTAATCCTATCATAGCCAGGTCAATAAACTCAGGCCATAACCAAAACCCAGCCAAGCTTCTCGTGCAAGATAGCCACACAGTGACCCCGACATTTTAGGCGATCGGTGCCCAACCTACCAACCTAGCTTGTCGATCACGCGCCAAGAATCAGCACCGTGATGTCTCCCCACAAGCGTGCGAGGAAGACTCCGTCCCTTTTCTATAAAAGGGCACGCTAACCCCAAAGACAAAGACAAATACTTTCCCCAACCTAGCCACAATGCCCGGCCCCATAGTGCACAATGAAACCACAGCAACCAACCTTGGAGGTTTTGTGACCATCCTCGCAAACCTCACCCGTCGTGCCTATCGTTAGAGGAGCCACCAGAGTATGTTGTGTACCAAGGACCCATGAGCGTGAAGACCGTCAATTCAGGCCATCAGGCACATCTACGGTAGGGGTCTAGCGCCTCAACGCCTTTACTGAGTTCACCGAAGAACAACTTCCTTTGAGCCACAAGCCATTCAACTAGCTGCTCGAGAGGCTATAGTTCATCTCGTGCACTTATCGCCCGAGTTAATCGTCGCCTTCCACTACTACCCCTGCACGCGAAGGGTATGGTAGACCACCCAAGTTGCCAACGGAGATCACGAGATGGATCCCGCATTGTTGCACCTAGTGCGCTATGTAAGTGCACTAGAGGCACTGCTCGACCAGATCACCATTGATCGATCGCAGCTCGAGGAGAGCTGGTTCGTCGGACCCAGCTAGAGGAGAAGACGAGCCCGACGCCGACAACCCGGTCGTGTTGTTTGGACAGCCGATCGAGACCACGAGGGCAACTCCAGCCATCAACCGAGATGCCTTGATGACCCCGTAGTGCTTCGTCACCTTTTGGGAACACACTCCAACGGGTTGTGGCCAACAATCCCGTGATGGTCATCATCGCTACCCGACCTGTCGTTCCTCCGCCATCTCCGACTAATCCCGCGGTGAGACACGTGGAGAAGACTCGACATCCACCAGCGCGCCCGCTTAGACATAAACGGCGTAGACTAAGCCGTGCGAATGGTACCGAGTCTTAGTGTATCCTTACTTTGTAGTCATGCAACTGTATATTAACGCAGCTTTGCTGACGTGCCCTATTTTAATAGAATGGCCTTGCGATTTTGTCGACGCAATTGCATAATTTCCGCACCGCTACTAAGACCAACCTTGACGGCAACCACAAGAATATCGCCTCTTTATGAGATATGTGTATCTCCGCACGGACCCGACTCTTGAGGTAATCTGGCAGATTTATTACCTTTCACCACGGTAAATGAACCAGCCCAGATGTTATATAAGAAGGCCACCTTGTGACCTTACCCAGAACCCTCACCTCGTGCACCACTCTCACAACCATCTCTTGTCATGCCGAGCCATAGCATTCATCCGAGAACCCCAGATGCAACCCCTGTGGCTTTGTCAAAATATTGTGGGACTTTACCCAGATACCATGGGTTCTACCCAGCCACCCCAAAGACGAGCTGTTCAAAACAAGGATCACCCCATCCACCTCGTAATCTTGGGCAGCAAGACACATTCCTCCCATAGACCCCAACCAAGATCCAACAGAAGTTTCCTTCATGGGGAAATCTATGCCAACCCCACAACCGCCATAGAAGATGCTGCGAAGAAGCAATTGCTCGCTTTCGATCCGCAAGATTCTATGCCATGACGCGGATATTATTATTTTCCGAGTCGTGCAACCCCGAGGAGTGACAACTTTTCCGTGGGCGATTGAGAAGGACCCAGATTAGCCAACCTTATCCAAGATATCATCGCTCTAGAGCATTTGAACCAGCGGGTGATGGATTATCTCCGAACTTCGCTGATTTAAATCCTCGATTGCAATCGGCAGATCATCGAAGCCCGACCGGAGAGACGATACATCGATTGGTCAATCCATTGCCTCCGATAGAAGAGGAGTGTATCCCTCTACCGAGACATTTTATCGTGACCACACCCGCCACCGCTTTCCTTTTAGACGCCATCGCTGTATTTGTTTTTGCAGCATTTATATTTGCATTGTAACTTACGCGTGGTACCTCGAAATTGTGCGGTGAGTCGCGATTTAGTTTCTACTAATATGAGTAAGTTCCTTCGTGAATAACTCGTGTAACCGCGAACAATCCTAGTAAGAGTTTTCTCCTTACCGATTGCCACATCGTACATTTTCTCACGACATGGGATATTTTATTTCACACAGCACAACGACCACAGACACTCGACCATAATCATCCGAGCGCCTACACTGTTTGCAAAATTTTACAACAGTGTTACATCTGGCTAACCACACCCCCTAACAACAGTTAGCACCCGGCACACCCCACCTACTCCTCGTGTTTACCGCCACCACGGAGAGCCAACACCCGAGCAGCAGCATCACGGCGATCATCAAGGATCATCACAAGACAGAGCACGGAGAGCCCCAGCACCGCTGCCAGCCCTCCGCACAACAGGATCACGTACCAGTCCGGCACCACCTCCGCCATTAGAGCCTCGTCTCGAGCTCCGGCCAGCAGAACAGAGGAGAAGAAGAGAGAAGGAGGAGCGAGGCCAGGTGTGAGGAAGAAGAGGAGAACGCCGCGGTCATTTTATAGCTCGAGCTCGGTGTACGGTGGACGAGGTCCACCAGCGCCGCTCGTCGCCGATCGCCGGTGTTCGGAGGCGAATCCGCGAGCAGTGCCGACAGCGCACTGGCCCGCGAGGTGAGTGCACACTGCACCGGCAGCAAGCACGCCGCGCACTACCGCAGTACGGCCTAGATACCCTACGCTAGACGCCGCCGTGGAGAAAGCCGGAAAGCGCAGGGAGAGAGGAAGAGGAGAGAGCTAGAGGAAGAAGGAGAGATCGACAAGGCCCCGGTCCGCATGTCGTCACCAGAGAGAGCATCAGGTTTCTGCACGACCAGCGATTGTTAAATTTAGAATTTATTCTGAATTCACGGCGTCAGCGTAGAAATTGCCCGCTTTCATAGCATGGATTTTTTTTCCACGCAGCGCCAAGATTACACTCGTAGTTGCTCACCACTTATTGTCCTCTCACCGTAGCCTCTTTTTACCGTCTGTAAAATGATCTTTTGACCAAGAAAAGTATTTTTTCTGTTTTACAACTCTTAACAAATCTCGAGGACTAGATTTTTTTTAGGGGGTAGTGTTGTGACACCCAAAATTTTGACCTTGTTTTATTAATTAAAATTTTGCCAGAAATTAAAACTTTTGTTTTCTGGCTCCTTTTGATTTTTGAAACTTTTTCTCCCTTGCTATTATGGAGTTTTCCCCCATAGAGACAACTTTTCAGATATGTTATTGGACTTGTTTAACCTCTCAAGAAAAACTTTTCTTTTATTAGTAAGACTAATTACATAATTATTTTGCTTGATCTTTGTTTTCTTGAAAAAATGGTTTTCAAGGTTATATGGCCCTATTTGAACTACAACCAGTTGATATATTTATCTAAAAATCCCACAAAAATTTGGAGAGGTCATGTGATGTTTTTAAATCACTTTTAATCAAAAATATCTTTTAATCTTGAATTATTTTGAGTGCTACACATGTTTTCTTCTCTGGTCCAGAGAGCAACTTTGCACTCGCAACCCTTTAAAATAATTCTTTCTAGCCTCCACCAAAATTATGGGATGTCAGTAGGAGCATATCATTCCACTTTGTGCAAAAACCCAGTTATGTTCTTTGAAAATTTTGAGTGAATCATCCTCATTTCCATTCTGGTCCAACTTGAGGTTTTGTACTACAACTATATTTTAACTTGCTCTCTTTGCTGTGATTATTTCTCCTACTTATAGCCATCCCTACTAAACCCTTAAGTCCAGGAGAGTGGACCCATAGGATGATTCTAAGCGCTTGCAACATGCCCTTTGCTTTCTGTCCAGAATTGAAGTTTTGCAAAACTTGCATTAGCAAGTTTCTGATTTCTGCAAGCTAACTTCACCAACCTCTCTTTCATCCACAGAGACACTGATCTGGACGTTTTGGCCACTCCAAGAATAGCCTAGGTGCCTTTGGCATTTTGACAAACACCCTATGTGCATGTCCTGAATTGGCATGATCTCAAGTCTACACTATGAACTTGCACCTCTGATCAAACAAGCATGTCCACTAGACTCCCCGTTACTCTTAACCTAGATCTGCTAAATGCCAGCCTCACCCAAGCTCAGAGCATGCTCGCATTTCGTCGAGCACGCCCGTGCACGCCCAGAGCCGAAAGCGAGCGTGCGTTTGGCACGCACATGCGCCGAGCCGACACGCTGGCCCCCACGGCTTTGTCCCGCTCTGCGGCACCACGCGACGCGCTCCGTGCTCACCGCAACACGCCAAGCCGCCGCCACTCCCGGCAGGCCAAGCGCTTAGCCGCCATCGCCGCCCGACAGCCCTGCCATGTCGGCGCCGTCCGAGCCTTCCCGCCGCCACTGCCCCCGGCACAGCCCGAGCTCATCCGCAGCTTTGTCCGCAAGCCCTCGCCGCCGCCACGTTGCCCTACAGCCGAGAGGCGGTTCGCCGCCGTTTTATCTCCGCCGCCACGGAACCGACCTCGACGAGCTATAAAAGGAAGCCCGAGCTCATACAAGCCTTCAGCAGCCTCATACCACCCCAACGACCACCCCCACAGCTCGCAATCGTCAAGGAAACGCCGTCTTCCTCATCTCCGCAACCACGGCCGCCGCCATCGCTCGTTCACTCCGGCGCCTCAGAGCCTCCCCTCTCCGTTCTCTTCGCCAAGAGCTACCTCGTCCTCCGTGAACCATTTCTAATCAATTTTGTTCGGGAGCCATCGCCGCCACAAAATCACTCCGTCACCGGCCACCTCTCCGCCATGGGAGCTCGCCACCGCAACTCCCTCCACCCCGGTGACCTGCGACCACTGGAAGGACCGCCTAGGAGTGGCGGATCCATCCTCGCACTCAGATGCTCATGAAGAACGCTGCCGGGCGACGATCGCCGGACTCCCGCCTCGGCTCGGGACAGAGGAAGAGGAGGAGGGCGACTAGTCAAACGACTAGTGGGCCCCTGGACCCACTGTCGGTGACTCCCAGCGCCCACGCGGGATAAGTGAAAGCGAATGCCGGCACGCTTCCCCGCTCAAAGCGTAATCCCTCTCAAACGTTTTCTTTTTCTGTTTAATTTAAAACCAGATTTGACCAGAACTTTGACTGGTTATATCTTTTTAAAAATAACTCCAAATGAATTAATTCTTTTTCCCACCTCTCTCAAATTTCATCTAGTTTATTTTAAGATTTATTTGAAAAATTCTCCAAACAACTTTTGGTGCTGTTTTATTTTGTGTGTTAATTCTTTATATTGCTAAAATAGGGATTTTGAAGAGAGGGGAAAACATTCAAATGTTTCGAAGTGCACCCTGCCTTTCCACACGTTGAAGGCAAGCATTCTGAACCCCGGCATAATTTTTTTGGTGTGTTTGTTGACACGTTTATAACACCACCTTCTTTCGAAGGACTCGTTATTTCATGTGATATGATCATTTGCATGGATGCATATTGGTGATTTCCATGCTGTTGGAAATGAGTATACTTGTGATGGTAATCATCCTCATGTATCTTGCATACATGCCGGAGAGAAGTCCGGGAAAGCATCTGCCTTGGGTAGGTGTGAGCTTGTCGCCGTCTCCGTCAGACGGGTATGTCCGTATGACATGATAAGATATGATGAGGGTTGATTGCATTGGTTGGAATATATTTGTTATACATGTCATGCAGAAAACTATAAACCTCCCGAGTCGACCGTAGATCGAGTCTTGTTCCAAGAATCCCCACACTTGTTTCAGTGCTACCACTTGTCCCTCGCCACGTAAGGGTACGTTCAAGAAATTGTCAACCCTTTCTAGCACACACCGCATGTAGGGACCGGGATGAGGGTACCATGGCCCCGGATTAAAGCCACCATCCGTCTGGGGCATGGGTGTTTCCGGTTGGGACCGAGAGGAGGCCACCCTTAGTGCTTGTGATGATATAAATTTGATCCCATGCTACTCGAGGTTGTAGCCTCCCACTTAGAGTTTGCTTGACAAGTGTCGTGGGTGATTCCGCACACGAGTGAGTTAAGCTGGTGTGTGCAAGTCGTGTGTTTTCATTTAAAAGACCGAAGCGGAATTAGTCCCGATGGACTAAAGGAATCTGCTACTCGTGGGTAAAGAGTACATCCTCTGCAGAGATCAAAACCTATTCAATAGCCGTGTCCATGGTTAAGGACTACACAGACGGGTCAAGTGTCGGTCTTAGTGTCGGTCTTGAATGCGCTAAACTGTTAACCGTAATCGGAACAACATGGACTGTGACTCGTGACTAATGATGATTATGAATATTATTAATGTTGACTAACCCGTGATATTATTGTTATTATTGAGTATCTCGGATGGTTCTACCTCCGGGTACTCACTATGTTTGTTCATTCTTTTAAAGCCCTTTATGTGGTGTCGCCGACGCCCGATCGTGGCATTTCTTTTAAAGCCCTTTATGTGGTGTCGCCGACGCCGACCGTGGCATTTCTTTTAAAGCCCTTTATGTGGTGTCGCCGACGCCTTGGATCGTGGCATTTCTTTTAAAGCCCTTTATGTGGTGTCGCCGACGCCTTGACCGTGGCATTTCTTTTAAAGCCCTTTATGTGGTGTCGCCAGACGCCTTGACCGTGGCATTTCTTTTAAAGCCCTTTATGTGGTGTCGCCGACGCCTTCCAGTGTGGCATTTCTTTTAAAGCCCTTTATGTGGTGTCGCCGACGCCCGATCGTGGCATTTCTTTTAAAGCCCTTTATGTGGTGTCGCCGACGCCTTGATCGTGGCATTTCTTTTAAAGCCCTTTATGTGGTGTCGCCAGACGCCCGACCGTGGCATTTCTTTTAAAGCTCTTTATGCGTATCTCGGGATGGTTCTACCTCCGGATATTCGCTATGATTGTTATTTTAAAGCCCTTTATGCGGTGTCGCCCGACGCCCGATCGTGGCATTTCTCGTTATTTACTTCACAAATTTTGATACTACTATATCTTTACACATTCATAACTAACTTGCTTGCACGCATCATAGTTACATTTATCTTGTGACCGACGCCATGAGCATCATATATTTTCCATCACACCATAGATATGTTATACCTGTGTTCTTAATGTTTGCGAGTACATTCAAAGTACTCACCGGCTTGTCCCTCGCTATTGTCTTGGCCAGATTTTTCTTGCCGGAGAGGAGCGATGCGACGACAGCCCCGAACCTAAGCAATGGAGATAGCAGCCTCGCGAAGATAGGAGTTAACCTGGTCACTGTTCTGTGGGAAATGGAGTCCCATAGACACAGAGGATCCACAAACCGCTCCGCCATCAACCACTAGAAACCATTTGTTGTACTCACAGCCGTAATGGTCTTGTACTACATATTTTGTATTTTGCTTGGAATTTCAGATTGTTGGAGCCTCATCATTAACAGAATCCTGGGCTGATGAGCACGACGGTCTTTTCTCGAAATTGATTTCCGGAAAACCGGTCGTGACAGATCACCGCTATCACACTCGGATGCGCTCTATGGAGCCACCGACAGATCGAACAAGCCGTAGAGGATTCGCTCGGGCTCGATGGCGCGACTGGGCGGTGTCTGTCTGGCGAGCCACCGCGTGTTTCACCCACCGCTGGAGCCTCGACCGACCAGAACGCTTGCGCTGGTGGGAGACTGGGCGGGCGACCGATAGGGGAGTCGACCAATACGGGGTTGACGGTTGCCGCAGCAGAACGCCGCGAACACATGCGCTGAAGTCGCCGCCCAGCGGGCGGGAGCGCTCGATGTCAAGTGGAGCCTCCGGAGCCATGCGGGTCGTCGGCGACAAAAGTGAGAGCACCGAGACGGATCTCGCGCCTCAACCAAACCTCCAGCAGTCATCATGATGAAGGTACTCGGAAGTCTGCAACTCCTCCACAAATCGCTAAAACACCGCCCCACGGTGGGCGCCAACCGCCGTGGTTCTAAGTCCGCGACAAAGAGAAATAGGGGTAGGTAAGGGAGGCGATGTCCTAGCTATGGAGTAGTTGTGGAGACAAGTGATGTACGAGTTCAGGCCCTTCTCGAGGAAGTAACAGCCCTCGCCTCGGAGCCCCGAGGCGGTCGAGTGGATTATGGATATGAGTATTACAAGAATGCCAACCCCTCCGCCTGTGGAGGAGGGTGGCTTATATAGAGTCGCCAGACCCCAGCCAGCCCACGTATTGGAGAGGTTAAAGTACATTAAGTGCAGGCGTTACACGGTAACGCCTCATAAAGTGTCTTAACTATCGTTAAGTCTATTCAATAGCAAGCCGTTGTGCTGCGGGCGCCTGACCTTCTCGGTGGTCGAGTGAGTCTTCATGGTCGAGTGAGTCTTCCATGGTCGAGTCCTTCCAATCGGTCAGTGGGTTCCTCTTTGGTCGACTGGAAGATGATCTCTTCTGAGAGTGTCCTTGGGTAGGACGTTTAGGTCAGGCCTATGACCCTACCCTAGGTACATGAATCCATCACAAGGGAAAAAGGCTTAGGTGGCAAATGTTAAAACCAATGTTGGGCCTTGCTGGAGGAGTTTTATTCAAAGCGACCTGTCAAGGGGGTCCCATAAATCACCCGACCGCGTAAGGAACGCAAAATCCGGGAACATAACACCGGTAATGACGGAAACTAGGGCGGCAAGAGTGGGACAAAACACCAGGCATAAGGCCGAGCCTTCCACCCTTTACCAAGTATATAGATGCATTAATTAAATAAGATATATTGTGATATCCCAACAAGTAAACATGTTCCAACAAGGAACAACATCTCCATGTTCCAACAAGGAACAAACTTCAATCTTCACCTGCAACTAACAACGCTATAAGAGGGGCTGAGCAAAGCGGTAACATAGCCAAACAACGGTTTGCTAGGTAGGGTGAAAAAGGTTAAAGGTTGACATGGCAATATGGGAGGCTGACAAGAAAATGGTAGGCATCGTAGCATTGGCATAGCAAAAGAGCGAGCAAACTAGCATAGCAAAGATAGTAGTGATTTCGAGGGTATGATCATCTTGCCTGAGATCCCGCAAGGAAGAAGAACGAGTCCATGAAGAAGACAAACAGACGTAGTCGAACGAATCCTCACAACTCCGGAACGAAACCGAAGCTAAGGAGAGAGGCAACCCGGAAATAAACAAACAACATATTAAACAACCATCACATAAACATGGCATGATGCACAACCAAGGATGATGCATGTCGGTTTAAATATGCATGGCATGGCAAAGTGCACAAACAATCCTACAAATTAAGTGGAGCTCAATATGCAACGAGTTGCATATTGACAAAACGCCACATCAATTATTTAGTTCTCTCTCGGTTATGTACCCAACAATATTAAATATTGGTTAACATGGCAAGTGGTGAAGCATAACAAAAACTATACCATCTAAACAATTTAAATGGGGCCGGATATAAAAACAACAAATCCGGTAAATCCCCATATGCATTTAGCAATTTAATGCAACAACAAGTTTAAACATTTTAAATGTTGTTATCATGATGCGGATGACATATACAAGTTATATGCAATTTTTATGAAAATGTTGACATAAGCATGTTATGAAGCATTTATCACCGTGGTGGAAGAAAGGGGTGCCACGGCAACGAATCCGAAAATGATGCCACGGCAACATATCGGTTCCGGTAGCTCATGGAGATACCGGTGCAAAAGGAAGCGTGCGGATGTGCGGAACATGCTAGAGATGGTGGGGTGATCCCGGTTTCCGGGTTCCCACGGGACGGCGGCATGGAAAACGAGGAGGGACGTGCATGAAGCAAATGGGCACGGTGCAAACATAGGGTGCATCTCATACAACACATGCATTCGGTCCACGGACGGCGTCTCGGGGTTATACCTTCAAGGCATGCATTTTCAAAGTGGACCGGTTCGGAGAGGAAGTAGTCGTTCACGGGTCGTCGAGGGAAGTAGAGGAAGTAGTTGTTCCGCAACGGTAGTAGTGGAAGTAGTCGTTCTCGCACGCTCTAGGGTTGAGGGTAGAGGTTCTCGCGATCTCAGCGACGGTAGTGGTACATGTGACGTCGGGGTACTTGTTGTTCCGGTTTTTGCGTCCGTAGATGTACGCGGCAATCGTAGTGGTACTTGGCGGTTCCATGTAGTCGAACTTGACGATCCGAGGGGGTACTTGGCGCATCACCGTGTAGTTGAACACGTTCAAGAAGAAATTAATGCGACGCCGTGGCACTTGACGCATCCACAGGGTACTTGGGTTCGGTCTTGGCGTATCCAAAACGGTCAACGGAGATGGAACTTGCGAATTCCATGCAGGCGTCCTTGGGCGTTCCTGGTGGTCGCGTCTCCATGCAACCGGCAGGGGAGGACCCTGGCGAGGCACTACCAGATCCGGTGGCGGCGGCAGTGGGCTCTAGTGGTGGTGAAAGTGCGCGACGGCGATGGGGCCCCTGGTCACCGTGGAGGAAGCAGAGGATGGCGCTAGTCCGGCGACGATGGAGAACGACAGGATGTGGCGAGGAGGAGGCCGCAGGTGAGGCAGAGGACGGCGGCTTGACGCGGCTCTGGCGAGAAGACGAAGCAGAGGAGACGTGGCGGCGCTTGGGGCTCGGGGTCGCGGGGAAGGAGCAGCTCCGGTGCTGCGGCGCCGGAGACGGCAGGAGATCGACGTCCTGGGCAGCTGGAGGTGCGGAGGCGACGCGGGTGACGGGGAGGCGCGGGCCGAATGGCTGCTCGGGGATCCGGCAGGCGGGGCTCGCGCCGCGGCGGCGGCTGATAGACGAGGAGGCGGGCGAAGTGGGGCTTCGGCTGTGGGGCGCTGCGGGATGAAGAGGGAGCGAGGAGAAGGGAGAAGACGAGCGAGAGGAGAGGGGATCGCGCGCTGGCGGTGCTGGGGGATGGATGAGGGGGAGATGCAGGGGTCGGGCTAGGGTTAGATAGGCAGGGGTTAGGTGGGCTGAAGATTAGGCCGGCCTGGTTGGTTAGGCCCAAGAGGCATGGCTGGGCTCTCTCTCCCTCATATACTAATTAGAGAGAAGAAAAGAAAGAGAGGGTTAGGGAAAGAATTTGAGAACAAGGACAATTTCCCTGGACTCACAAAAATAAGCTTGAACCAGGAAAAATAGAAGTGGGCATGACCGAAAGATTTAAATTCAAACTCATTTGATTTAAATTCAAATGATTTGAATAGGAAGTGAGGGTTGGGAAGGTCCAAAAATGTTCGGATTTTTGGTGGAGCTCCGGAAAATGATGAAAGAAATTATGGGCAAGGTTGGAGACCAAGAATTGAGATAACAACGGCATGGGATATTTTGCAAGTGGGTTATGGTTAATTCCAAATAAACGGAATAATTTTATTATAGCTCCCTAATAATAGTGGGAGACTTTGAATATGTTTTAAAGAGAAATCACCATGTGAATATCCCTCGGTTTAAACAGATCAAAAGATCTATGTCATTCATTTAGTTGAGGTTTTAAAAAGGGTTGCATGATGACATGATGCAATGAAAAAATAAAAAGGGCAGGCACAAATGAAACACACGCGAAACCCGGAATATATGGAAGTCTTCTGGATCATCGGTCTCGGGGCGTTACAACACTCCACCACTACAAGAGGATCTCGTCCCGAGATCTAGGATGGCACCGGAGAGAAACGGAAGAGAAAGAGAAGTGGTAAAACTAAGTTGCTTCTTCGACCAAAAGAGTGAAACCACGAACCTTGAGAGGTTTAAACAATTTAAAAGAAAGGGTACAACAGAGATGAACAAGATTGCAAACAATCCGTTAGAAAAAAGGAACAAGGAACATTATGGGAACTTGAAGGTTGCAAAGACATGAATCAAGAGTTTAATGGACAAGATAGAATTCGAAACCACTCCGGTTAAAACAAGATGAGAGGGGAAGAATTCGGGCAGCACTCTTGTTGAACATGGAAGGAATTGAACATGAACTTGACAAGATGAGAGGATACTTGATGAAATGAACAACACACTGCCTCCGGAACTATTGAAAGAATGGCACAAGGGGTAAGAAAGATTTCAGACAGCTCTCCAGTTGAGGAAGGAGGGAAAACTTGATAAAATTAGAGAACTCGAATGAAAACACGACACTTCGGTTAAATGGATAAGTAAGGAAAATAACATGATCTCCAAAATGATATAATGGGTCAAAGAAAACATCACAATGCCTTCGGGACAAATGAAAGAGTGGAATCGAGAGAACAGAGAAGAGAATAACAACTTCTATCACAATTGAATTTGAAAGAGCCTCCTTAAAAAGAAGGATTGAACGGAGTTGTTAGAAAACCAACAACGAAAAGAATAAGCTTGTAGTGGACTTAATGAAACATCTCAACATTATGAGGTGACAAATGGCCACTAAAGGAAGCCATTGATTTGAGTGAGAGCACGAAGTCGATGAAAAACTTCTTTCACCAAGAGGATAGGAGAAAACTTGGATCATTGATAAGCACCATAATAGCAACATTCCTTAGGGAAGGCTTTAGGTGAAAACATGACACAAGATAAATCCAATGAAGAGATTGATGGATTTAAAATACCTCATTCTTGACAACATGTGAATCATGAAACATGAATGAACCTGTCGAAATGACATAACACCACCTGAAAAGATAAGGTCGAAAGAATTGCACTTTGGAATGCAAAACGAAGAATACTTGAACTCCTCAAAACAAGACATGTGTTGAACACCATGTTTAATTTTTGAGTATAGCTTGGCTGATCTTAACTTCAATAGAAATCTTGAAGAACAATTGAAGAATGAAAAGAATCCTTGACGAACCAGCACTCCGGTAATAAACGGATGATAAAAAGAAAGAGAAGTTGAAAACACAAGGTGAAGCCTTGCGATGATTTAGATGGAGCTTCGCAACGAGATAATGCGGAAAACTTAGAACTCCGGAAGAAAGATGAACAACAAGAAGCCAAGAATTTATTACTCCTGAACAAACTCCGAAGGAAAGGATTAATCACTTGGATGAAACAAGAATAAGAATTATGTTATGCGTATCCTTCACCAATTTAAATTGATGACAAGCAACGGATTTGGCATACAACTTATTCTCGTAGAAAGGATTAAGAGAGATATGGCGTAAACTTGAGAAGGTCTTCAACGAACCACCGGTAGGATTTGGAAAGAACGAATGAATTGATATGATAACAAAGAAAGAGAACTCTTGAACGAACCACCGTAAGAATTGAAAATGATCGAAGTAAAGGCACAATTCACAGGGAAGAGTTGGAAGATGAATGAAGATACTAGAGGGGATTTAGATACAAATGAACGAATAGATCACGAGCTGATTAGAGAATACTTGAATGATGCACCGGCAAGATAGGAGAATGATAACTGACAGTTGAGAATGAATAAACCTGAATTGATGGACTCCGGATGACAAACTGAGAAGACTCTTGAATATCTCCCGATGGGTGAAAAAGATACTCATAATCGAAAACAATTATGAGAGGATGGCAACAAGCTAGCACCATGAATCTTAAAGAGAATAGAGCAAGATTAAAGAGAAGCTCTTCTTCGGTCTTCAAATGATGAGAATGACAACGAGAAACACCACCAAGAACTATTGAGGCACACCGGAAGAATCAAAAGCGAAGAGGTTGAGCCAACTATGAAAAGAATTTGAAAGATCTTGGAGAAAAGCATTTGACCGATGATAACTCATTCTTCGCCAAACTTGGAGAAGAATTTAGGATAGCTCGGGAAAATAGAAGAGTCGTAAGATCCAGGAAAAGACCGTGGGTTAGGGCCCACTCAAAAGAACACCGCTGAAAAGATTTAAAAGAGATGTTGCACCGGTTGAATTAAATGACTTGAATGAGATACCAATCTCGAAAGAGCTTGACCGAATGCAGAGTGGAAACACGAATCTTCGAGATATCTTGAGCACTCCGGAATAGCAAATAGCGAGAAGTGAATGATTAAGAGGTGCACCGGTATGAGAAGACATTGAAATGAGGAAAAAGGTAAGATCAACAAAACTTGACTTCAATCCACCGGAGAAGAGGAAGGAATGAGGAATGACGAACTAGTAGAACATCTTCTTGAGAACCACCGGGTAAGAACATTAATGGAAAAGAATGGAGAAACTTCACAAAAATAAAAGGATACATGGAAAAGAAATCTTAGTCCTTGAGGAAAAAGGGTGGGTGGGCGGGAAAAAACAAAGGCAAATTGGAGACGGATGAAACAAACACCGTTGAGAAGAAATGATAATTGGTCTTGCTGATGTTGAAGTGATCGGATCCACTTGAAGAGAAACACACCGGTTGAAAAGGATTGACATGACAACCTCGATTGTCGAGAAGGATTGGTATTCACATCAGAGTATGAGAACACCATTTCGGAAAGGTATGGAATCAACACTTGACATTGAAGCAACTCGAATACCACAACTCAAAACAAAAACAAAGGACTGGCTTGCAGAATAAGCCGGAACAAACATATGATAGAGATTTCGTCCGAAGTTTTCGTGGTGGGGCCTATACGGGCTCGATCGTACAGCACCATCATGTACAAGGCAGTGCACATGACATACGAAGTGTCCCCGAGTCGGCATAGCCAAGGACTCTTTAAGACACAACGAGACCACTGTAAAACCAACCGTGAATAGGCGGACCACTAGACGTCGAACCCCAATTTCATATCATACATCCGTCGGAAAGATATCCTAAGAGCTACTTGAATTCCCACCTATGAAACTCCCGAGATTCTCCGGTTATGCAATCAGGTGTTGGGGATACAGGGGAAGCAATATATCTCACCCAAACTAAGAATCCCTACATCCTGTTGTATCCATCCGTCAACACATAACCAAAAAACCTTCGGAAATCGTGTACCTCAACCTTCGAAAAGCATCCGTTATACGAGTCATGGCAATACTCCGTACTCACCTCAAGATCGGGTTATCGGGGTTATCTCACCAACAAGCGCATAAAAGAGATTTTCGATGTCGGCGCACTAAACTCGTGTATTCCGAACTGCAATGATAAAATTATGACGACAACACCTCGAGCTCAACTCCCCGGGACACTTCCACTAAGCCCCTGACAGGAGGCACCAAGACAATGTTCTCATCATAAAACCATCGGAATGATTCCAAGATACCCGCGTGATCCTAAAAAAAATTTAGTGAAATTTGAGAAGAGAAGAGTCAAAACTCTACGACAGGATGCCTTACCAGAGTGATGAAGAGACTGGGGAGTAAAAAGAATTCCTAACTCTCCGATATATATAATCCTAAATGACTCAAAACATTTTTCTAGACACAACTCGCCGCTAAAAGCGATCAAGCAAAGGGGGCTCCTAAGGTCGGGAAGGCTCGATTACCAACTTGTAGCGCCTCGATGCGGCTATATCTCCCACGTGTCGAAGCACGACTTAGAGGCATAACCGCATTGAAAGCAATGTCGCAAGTGAGGTAATCTTCACACAACCCATGTAATACATAAGGAAAGAGATAAATAGTTGGCTTACAATCGCCACTTCACACAATACATGAGTAAAGCATTACATCATACAGATACAATCAAGGTCCGACTACGGAACCAAAATAAAAGAAGACTACCCCAAATGCTACAGATCCCGATCGTCCCAACTGGCTCCACTCTTGATCAACTGAAACGAAACAACACAATGAACAAGATCTTCATCGAACTCCTCCTTGAGCTCGGATGCGCCACCGCACGGTTTCATCGGCACCGCAAACTGGTTTTGAAGTATCTGTGAGCCACGAGGACTCAAAGAATCTCGCACCCGCGAGATCAAGACTATTTAAGCTTATAGGAAGGATGGAGTAATGAGGTGGGGCTGCAGCAAGCGACTAGCATATATGGTGGCTACAATCGCAAAAGAGAGCGAGAAGAGGAGCAAAGGAACGGTCGTCAACTAGAAATGATCAAGAGGTGATCCTGAACTCCTACTAACGTCAAACATAACCCAAAACCGTGTTCACTTCCCGGACTCCGCCGAGAAGAGACCATCACGGCTACACACGCGGTTGATGTATTTTAATTCGGATCTGGTGTCAAGTTATCTACAACCGCACATTAACAAATTCCCATCTGCCACATAACCGCAGGCACGGCTCTTGAAAGTTTATACCCTGCAGGGGTGTCCCAACTTAGCCCATGACAAGCTCTCGCAATCAACGAAGGAATAGACCTTCTCCCAGGAAGACCCGATCAGTCTCGGAATCTCGCTTTACAAGACATTTCGACAATGGTAAAACAAGACCAGCAAGACCACCCGCTGTGCCGACAAATCCCGATAGGAGCTGCACATATCTCGTTCTCAGGGCACACCAGATAAGCTAAGTGTACAGGTACCGACGTAATCCAAGTTGCCAAGGAATGGTCCCGCACGGTGCTCTAGTTTGGACCAACACTCGAAGGAGCATTGTCCAGGGGGGTAAAATAAAGAGGACCCTTGAGTCTGCAGAACCCAAGGGAAAAAGGCTTAGGTGGCAAATGTTAAAACCAATGTTGGGCCTCGCTGGAGGAGTTTTATTCAAAGCGAGCTGTCAAGAGGGTCCCATAAATCACCCGACCGCGTAAGGAAAGCAAAATTCGGGAACATAACACCGGTATGACGGAAACTAGGGTGGCAAGAGTGGGACAAAACACCAGGCATAAGGCCGAGCCTTCCACCCTTTACCAAGTATATATATGCATTAATTAAATAAGATATATTGTGATATCCCAACAAGTAAACATGTTCCAACAAGGAACAACATCTCCATGTTCCAACAAGGAACAAACTTCAATCTTCACCTGCAACTAACAACGCTATAAGAGGGGCTGAGCAAACGGTAACATAGCCAAACAACGGTTTGCTAGGTAGGGTGAAAAAGTTTAAAGGTTGACATGGCAATATGGGAGGCTGACAAGCAAATGGTAGGCATCGTAGCATTGGCATAGCAAAAGAGCGAGCAAACTAGCGTAGCAAAGATAGTAGTGATTTCTAGGGTATGATCATCTTGCCTGAGATCCCGCAAGGAAGAAGAACGAGTCCATGAAGAAAACAAACAGACGTAGTCGAACGAATCCTCACAACTCCGGAACGAAACCGAAGCTAACGAGAGAGGCAACCCGGAAAGAAACAAACAACATAGTAAACAACCATCACATAAACATGGCATGATGCACAACCAAGGATGATGCATGTCCGGTTTAAATATGCATGGCATGGCAAAGTGCACAAACAATCCTACAAATTAAGTGGAGCTCAATATGCAACGAGTTGCATATTGACAAAACACCACATCAATTATTTAGTTCTCTCTCGGTTATGTACCCAACAATATTAAATATTGTTTAACATGGCAAGTGGTGAAGCATAACAAAAACTATACCATCTAAACAATTTAAATGGGGCCGGATATAAAAACAACAAATCTGGTAAATCCCCATATGCATTTAGCAATTTAATGCAACAACAAGTTTAAACATTTTAAATGTTGTTATCATGATGCGGATGACATATACAAGTTATATGCAATTTTTATGAAAATGTTGACATAAGCATGTTATGAAGCATTTATCACCGTGGTGGAAGAAAGGGGTGACACGGCAACGAATCCGAAAATGATGCCACGGCAACATATCGGTTCCGGTAGCTCATGGAGATACCGGTGCAAAAGGAAGCGTGCGGATGTGCGGAACATGCTAGAGATGGTGGGGTGATCCCGGTTTTTGGGTTCCCACGGGACGGCGGCATGGCAAACGAGGAGGGACGTGCATGAAGCAAACGGGCACGGTGCAAACATAGGGTGCATCTCATACAACACATGCATTCGGTCCACGGACGGCGTCTCGGGGTTATACCTTCGAGGCATGCATTTTCAAAGCGGACCGGTTCGGAGAGGAAGTAGTCGTTCATGGGTCGTCGAGGGAAGTAGAGGAAGTAGTTGTTCCGCGACGGTAGTAGTGGAAGTAGCCGTTCTCGCACGCTCTAGGGTCGAGGGTAGAGGTTCTCGCGATCTCGGCGACGGTAGTGGTACATGTGACGTCGGGGTACTTGTTGTTCCGGTTTTTGCGTCCGTAGATGTACGCGGCAATCGTAGTGGTACTTTGCGGTTCCATGTAGTCGAACTTGACGATCCGAGGGGTTACTTGGCGCATCACCGTGTAGTTGAACACGTTCAAGAAGAAATTAATGCGACGCCGTGGCACTTGACGCATCCACAGGGTACTTGACGGGTTCGGTCTTGGCGTATCCAAAACGGTCAACGGAGATGGAACTTGCGAATTCCATGGAGGCGTCCTTGGGCGTTCCTGGTGGTCGCGTCTCCATGCAACCGGCAGGGGAGGACCCTGGCGAGGCACTACCAAATCCGGTGGTGGCGGCAGCGGGCTCCAGTGGTGATGAAAGGGTGCGACGGCGATGGGGCCCCTGGTCGCCGTGGAGGAAGCAGAGGATGGCGCTGGTCCGGCGACGACGGAGAACGGCAGGGTGCGGCGAGGAGGAGGCTGCAGGTGAGGTAGAGGACAGCGGCTTGACGCGGCTCCGGCAAGAAGTCGAAGTAGAGGAGACGAGGCGGCGCTTGGGGCTCGGGGTCGCGGGGAAGGAGCAGCTCCGGTGCTGTGGCGCCGGAGACGGCAGGAGATCGAGGTCCTGGGCAGCGCGGCGAGGCCAAACCCGGCGGCAGCAAACGGGCTCCGGTGGCCGGCTGGAGGTGCGGAGGCGACGCGGGTGACGGGGAGGCGCTGGCCGAATGGCTGCTCGGGGATCTGGCAGGCGAGGCTCGCGCCGCGGCGGCGGCTGATGGACGAGGAGGCGGGTGAAGTGGGGCTTCGGCTGTGGGGCGCTACGGGATGAAGAGGGAGCGAGGAGAAGGGAGAAGACGAGTGAGAGGAGGGGGGATCGCGCGCTGGCGGCGCTGGGGGATGGACGAGGGGGAGATGTAGGGGTCGGGCTAGGGTTAGATAGGCAGGGGTTAGGTGGGCTGAAGATTAGGCCGGCCTGGTTGGTTAGGCCCAAGAGGCATGGCTGGGCTCTCTCTCCCTCATATACTAATTAGAGAGAAGAAAAGAAAGAGAGGGTTAGGGAAAGAATTTGAGAACAAGGACAATTTCCCTGGACTGACAAAAATAAGCTTGAACCAGGAAAAATAGAAGTGGGCATGACCGAATGATTTAAATTCAAACTCATTTGATTTAAATTCAAATGATTTGAATAGGAAGTGAGGGTTGGGAAGGTCCAAAAATGTTCGGATTTTTGGTGGAGCTCCAGAAAATGATGAAAGAATTTATGGGCAAGGTTGGAGACCAAGAATTGAGATAACAACGGCATGGGATATTTTGCAAGTGGGTTATGGTTAATTCCAAATAAACGGAATAATTTTATTATAGCTCCCTAATAATAGTAGGAGACTTTGAATATGTTTTAAAGATAAATCACCATGTGAATATCCCTCGATTTAAATAGATCAAAAGATCTATGCCATTTATTTAGTTGAGGTTTTAAAAAGGGTTGCATGATGACATGATGCAATGCAAAAATAAAAAGGGCAGGCACAAATGAAACACACGGCAAAACCCGGAATATATGGAAGTCTTCTGGATCATCGGTCTCGGGGCGTTACAGATAGTGCCTCCAGAGCTAGTGCGGCTGTCTTGTTTTCGGCGCGGAGTGCTATGTCCGGATCGCTAGCGAGAGTGATTATTCCGCCGGGCCCAGGCATTTTGAGCTTCATGTACCCGTAATGAGGTACTGCTTGAAAAATTGTGAATGCCTCTCGTTCTAATATAGCGTGATATCCGCTGTTGAACGGGGCCACCTGGAACGTGACTTCTTTGGAACTGTAATTGTCCGGCGAGCCGAACACCACATCGAGTGTGATTTTTCTGGTGCAGCGCGCTTCCCGGCTAGGGATTATTCCTCTGAAGGTTGTGCTGCTTCGCTCAATACGGCTCCAGTCTATTTCCATTTTTTGAAGAGTTTCCTCGTAGATGAGGTTTAATCCGCTGCTGCCATCCATGAGGACCTTTGTAAGTCGAAAGCCATCCACTATGGGGCTAAGCACCAGTGCGGCTGGTGCTCGGGCTGTTCGGAATTTAGGTTCGTCGCTGGCGTTGAAGGTAATAGCTGTGTCGCTCCATGGATTTGCTGTTGCTACTTGGTAGACTTCGGCGAGGCCGCGGATTGTTTGTTTTCGCATATTATTTGATGCGAAGGTCTCGAAGACTGTTGATACCGTACCGGTATTGTTGGAGTGGTTTTCCGGGGCTAGAAGCTCTTCGCCACTTTTGGCCACCTGCCGTAGTATCCAACATGCTCGAAGGCTATGAGTTGCGACGGCGCCCTCTGTATTATGAAGCTTACAGGGTCCACTGAGCCATCCTTCTAGTACGGTTCCATGCCCTTTAAGGGGTTTTTGCTTTTTGGTTTTAACATCTGGTGCCTCAGTACGATGCACCCTTTTGTTGCGGACTAGTGTTGTACTTGGAGCCGGATTGTCCCAAAACTGATTTTCGGTTTTTCGGAAACTTTCCATCGCACAATATTTTCGTACTATGGACGCCCGATCGGTGAAGCGTGTAATCTTACGACGGCCGATGGCGTTCAATATTCCCTTGTCCGTGCAATTATTGCAAAAGATTGAGATTGCGTTTTCCTCTCGGCAGTCCTTTATCCTGTCCATAACCAGGAGGAATCGCCCTGTAGTGATGTAATTGTTTGATGGGCTCTTGCCGATTAGAGATAGATCGCATATGTCCGGGCGGGTGGGTGGACTAAAATCCGGATCCCTGCCCGTGACAGGCTTAAAGGCCGAGGGTTTCAATTCGAAGCTTGGGTTGCTGGACACGATCTAGCGAATCCGAAATGATGCATGATTTTAAGTTCAATGCTCGATCGAAGTCTGTCCCTCCGCGGAAATCTGGCGTGGAGGGTTTGGGAATCCGGACGTGACTAGTTTTCAATATGGGCGAAGAGTCGCCACATTGTTCCTTTACCACTGCAACGTGGTGGGTGGCCTGGGGAGAGTTAATATTTCTCAGATCGGTTTTAAGCCCAATCTGATTGTAGTCTCAGAAGCGACTCCTGTGGCTGCGATGCGTCCAAGAGCTGGTTGATGACGAGAGCTCCATTGATCCACCGCCAAAGAAATTCGAAGCCGACGCGAGATTTCTTTCGACGACTTGGGAAGTCATTGTCGAGCGATGGCGGATGGCGGTTATAAGAAAACCTCCTAGCCGGATAGTTTGGCCGGTGGCCAAGGCCCTTTGATAAAAATACCGCCTTTGAAGACGGGTGGAGGCATCCTTCCTATTGGTGACGACACAGAGGAACTCTCAATGAAAGCACTAATGTCGGTGTCAAAACTGGCGGATCTCGGGTAGGGGGTCCCGAACTGTGCGTCTAGGCGGATGGTAACAGGAGATGAGGGACACGATGTTTTACCCAGGTTTAGGCCCTCTCGATGGAGGTAAAACCCTACGTCCTGCTTGATTAATATTGATGATATGGGTAGTACAAGAGTGGATCTACGACGAGATCAAGGAGGCTAAACCCTAAAGCTAGCCTATGGTACGATTGTTGTAATGTATGTTGTGTCCTACGGACTAAAGCCCTCCGGTTTATATAGACACCAGAGGACGCTAGGGTTACACAGAGTCGGTTACAATGGTAGGAGATCTACATATCCGTATCGCCAAGCTTGCCTTCCACGCCAAGGAAAGTCCCATCCGGACACGGGACGGAGTCTTCAATCTTGTATCTTCGTAGTCTTGGAGTCCGGCGGACGATGATAGTCCGGCTGTCCGGACACCCCCTAGTCTAGGACTCCCTCAGGGAGCATCATTGCGATTGCTACAACCAGGTCAGTTAAGTACGTACCTCATACGGGTGAGCCAAAAGCTAGCGTTCTTACGAACATAATGGGTCGGCGATAAGGGAGCTGACCTTAGGTCAGGTCTTCGCCACCATGTTGTAGGGCATTCGGTTCCCGCATTGACCATTATCCACATACTCTAGGAATCCGGACACTACATTTCTCTTTTACAAGACGAACCCGAAGGAAGGAACCTCTAAAGGAACTATTTTCTTTGGAGGATGTTTGTTACGTTAAAAAGTAACATAACATAACTCTCTGCACGAGATTTTTGTCTATTCGTACCAAATGGCCGGATTGCCTAGTTACTAGAAGTGGTTTCCTGTTACCTCAGGTCACATAGTAAGGAGCACTCCTCGGCCGATGGTCATGGAGACTGAAGTCAATGACTGGTTAAGACTACATTTTACAGTACAGATCGAGAAAGTTTGATGTAAAGTACGTACCTACATAGAATCAAACACCTCACTCTTTGTCCACATTGTCTATTAGGCTATCTAGGACACAGTCTTCGAGCCGCGAGCCTCACTTGGTTGTATAGCAAATGAAGTGGAATTTCTCGCCCATCTGGTCCTGCCAGTCCCACACGTGCCATCCGCTCCGGCTCGAGTTTGGTGAATCGGGTCTTCACCATAGCCCATGCTTCTCGCGCCCCCTCCCGACAGGCTGATATCCTCCATAACTCAAAGCGTCGTTGAGCTGCTTCGAAACAATCAACCAGTTCACCCATATCGTCTGGTGCCACCTCGGTCGGCCATAATGTCTTGACCATGTTCTTCATTGCTTTACGAGATTACTGCCAAAGGACTAGGCAACATCTTCGGGCCGACCCATCAAGAGACCTATCAGAGAGAAGGGCATGTCCGTTACACTCAGACATCACGACTGTATACATACCAAAGCTTATGGATTACCTATTGAATAGGCCGCTTTTCAGTTTCTGGTTCTCTTCCAATGCCTATTTTAATTGAGTCTTCATACTCTCTAGTTCTTTGGCCTGTTGTTGGTTGTCCACCTTCAGCTTGTTGTTCTCTTCATGGCTTCATTTCAGAACCTGAATACCAGCTTCATACTGCGACTCGGCATACCGCTGGGACTCTTTGGCGGCATCCAGGTCCTTTTGCAGTTGACCTATGGATTCGACTGCTAGAAAGAAGGTCGGTGTTAAACATGGCACATTGGTGTAATTAATGCATGTTTAAAGCCTTCCCTCACCATGGGCTTCGCTGGTGAACTTGTTCACCACCTCTAATTGGGCTCTCGCATCAGCCAATTGTGTTCGGCTCAAGACCAGGTCTTCGGATAGTTTCTTGTGCTGGTCCTTTGAAGCCTGCCGACACCAATAAAAATCTATATTCACAGACCCTTAACTCGGCCATCCTGCCCGAGTCAAGGCTTGGGGGCTACTGGGTTAACATTTATGTCCGGTTGTTAGAACCCATCTCTTTCCTGCATATTGACCGACAGAAGGTTGGCAATCCCCAACCCCACCAGTTAGTACACCTATTCCTATGGACGAAGCACAACCAGCCATTCGTAGTTTAGCATCTATCGCATTTGATGTTGTTAAATCCTATGTGTGTATCCTCCCATCATGCAAATATTGTAGTGAAGATGAAGGAACAAGCCCATTGCAGGTTTACATCCATGAGTTATGTGTAAGTAATGTATGTTATTCATGGCAATTATATTGCTTTGTCCCATACATTCTACCTCCATGCTGGTTATAATACAGCAAATGTTCCCATTTTTCTCTATAGAGAAGGACCGATTTGGAAACTCGGGATGAGGTAAGCTATGCTAATACCTCTGCTATCTTCAAGCATGATTTGTGACAGTATCGGAATTACCTGAAGAAAACGTACTTCACTGGCAAGTAAACTAACTAAATTCCCTTACTTTCTCCTAAGACACATTTATGGGACAATGATTGGGAACACCTTATTCTATACTAGTCCCGAGGCAAGAATGTGATAAGGTCTATGAAATCATTTTTTATTTTGAAGTTTTATATGCGTGTGTCTTACTATACCCTGTTCGTGTAGAACAAGTGCTTAAACCTGAAGACCAAGTGTTCTCATTTAAGATTCCATTGCTATGGTGCATACCACTTTGCTCTTGTATCATTGTATTTACTCATACAAACTTATTTTTAAATTGAAGGATCCAATTGAAACTCCAATGGCACAACAACTATGTTTAAACATGTTTCTTTAACTAGTTTGCTCTTCTAAAATGCTCTGTTGATTTCAGTTTCAATTGTGTATACAGTTGACTTCTCATATCATGAACATTACTAGCATCACAACAGAGCCAATAGTGTTGTTGTACATGTATACCCGTGGTACCCATCTGAAATCTTGTTGTGCCGTGTAGTTTCCACACTTGTATTCTTTCAATGCTGCTTTGTCTTGTACTGATATGACTTGAACCATGTTGATTTGGCAAGACAATGAAGTGACCATAGCACATAGATATATGTTTGTTTTATGCTTTTATAATGTACTACTTCGCAATAGAAGACTTGGTAGTTTAATCCTATCCACCTTACTACGGAACTGGTACACCGAAATGAGTATCATATACTACAAGCTAAACCTGTTATGTGTCTACTTGTTACTTATTCTAGTATGCTGATAAAAAATTGGGGAAGAGTACCGTATTAAGCAATTGTAAAGGAAGTAATGCAGATAAGGTTTAGGATAGTGAGACATCCTTGTTGGTCTCCAAAAAAGCAGATAAAACAGCTAAGGAAAATTATCTTGAAGACAGTGAGGTGATGTCTGCTAGAACTACACCGGTATTTCCCAAAGAGGGAGGGATGATGCAGAACAGCGATGGTAGGTATTTCCCTCATTGATGAGACCAAGGTTATCGAACCAGTAGGAGAACCAAGCAACACTATGTGAACAGCACCTGCACAAAAATAACAAATACTCGCAGCCCGGCGTATTAAAGGGGTTGTCAATCCCTTCCCGGTAAGGACGCCAGATATTGGCAAACGGACGCGAGAGAGTGGTAAATATTGATAGATCGAACGCCAAATAAAATGAAGTGCAACAAGGTATTTTCATACTTTTGGTTTAATAGATCTAAAAATAAAATAAAATAAAAATAGATCGCAAAGGAAAATATAATAAAGAAGAGACCTGGGGGTCATTGGTTTCACTAGTTGCTTCTCTCGAGGAAAATAGCAAACGGTGGGTGAACAAATTACTGTTGGGAAATTGATAGAACTTCAAATAATCATGACGATATCCAAGCAATGATCATTATATAGGCATCATGTCCAAGATTGGAAGACCGACTCCTGCCTGCATCTACTACTATTACTCCACACATCGACCGATATCCAGCATGCATCTAGTGTATTAAGTTCATGGGAAAACGGAGTAATGCAATAAGAACGGTGACATGATGTAGACAAGATCTATTTATGTAAAAATGGACCCCATCTTGTTATCCTTAACAGCAATGATACATACGTGTCGGTTCCCTTTCTATCACTAGGATCAAGCACCATAAGATCGAACCCATCACAGAGCACCTCTTCCCATTGCAAGATAAATAGATCAAGTTGGCCAAACAAAACCCAAATATCGGAGAAGAAATACAAGGCTATAAGCAATCATGCATATAAGAGATCAAAGAGGACTCAAATAACTTTCATGGATAAAAAGATAGATCTGATCATAAACTCAAAGTTCATCGGATCCCAACAAACACATCGCAAAAAGAGTAAAATCATATGGATTTCCATGAGACCATTGTATTGAGAATCAAAAAGAGAGAGGAAGCCATCTAGCTACTAACTACGTACCCGTAGGTCTACAAAGCACTACTCACGCATCATCGAGAGGCACCAGTGGGCAAGATGCACCCCTCCGTGATGGTGTCTAGATTGGATCTGGTCGTTCTGGAACTTGTGGCGGCTGGAGCTGATTTTCGTCGACCCCCCCTAGGGTTTCTGGAATATTGGGGTATTTATAGAGCAAAGAGGCGGTTCGGGGGATACCCGAGGTGGGCACAACCCACCTGGGCGCGGGTTGTGATCCCCTCGGAGCACCCCCAGGTGCTTCTCGGGCCCACTGGATGTCTTTTGGTCCAAAAAATCCACAAAGAGTTTCGCTGCGTTTGGACTTTGTTTGGTATTGATTTCCCGCGATGTAAAAAACATGCAAAAAAAATAGCGACTGGCACTTGCCATTATGTCAATAGGTTAGTACCAAAATATGATATAAAATGACTATAAAATGATTGTTAAACATCCAAGAATGATAATATAACAACATGGAACAATCAAAAATTATAGATACATTGGAGACGTATCAGCATCCCCAAGCTTACTTCCTACTCATCCTCGAGTAGGTAAATGATAAAAACAGAATTTTGATGTGGAATGCTGCCTAACATGTCATCTCATATTCTTTTATTTGTAGCATGGACATTTAGACTTTTATATGGTTCAAAGCAATAGTCTAGTTTTGACATGAGATTTAAATACTCAAGCATACCAACAAGCAACCATTTCTTTAAAATATCGATGGTAAAATGAGTTATCCCTAGCCCAGCATGCTCAATCATTGGTCCATTCACGAAACACACTTGCATATTAGCTACACACAATAATAAAGTATGATCATAGTGCCCCCTAGTTGGTGCTTTATAAGAGAAGATGGAGACTCAAATTAAAAATAAAAATTGCATAAAGTAAAAGAAAGGCCCTTCGCGAATGGAAGTAGATATCTGTAGAGGTGTCAGAGCTCAAAGCAAAAAACTTAGAGATAAAAACATTTTGATAGGCATACTTTTCCCAACAATGAAAACAACTTAGAGCTCACAACACTTTCCATGCTAGATATATCATAGGCGGTTCCCAAACAGGAATTAAAATGTATTCCTTTTTCAACCATACTTTCACTTTCCAAGGCTAGCCGTATCCACGGTTGCCCTCCATACCAACACTTTCCAAGGAATTTATTATATGACAACATAAAGTAAATTCATTTTTCATTTTGGGACTTGGCATCCCTAATACCTTTGCCTTACTCTCGTGCTATGACAAGTGAATAAACACTCATCATGAGAATATCACATCTAGCATGGAAAATATCGGCCACCCCTCACTGTCTCGCGAGAGATACGAGCACAAAAAAGAGAAATTTATTTTGATAATTAGAGATGGCATATACAAATTTTCTTAGAACGGCAAAATAATATCGCATATAGGTAGGTATAGTGGACTCATGTGGCAAAACTGGTTTAAAGTATTTTGGATGCACAAGTAGTGATCGTACTTAGTGCAAAATGAAGGCTAGCAAAAGATTGAGAAGCGACCAACCAAGAAACAAATAATCTCATAAGCGAGCATTGAGCATAATTAACACCGAATAATGCACCACAACTAGGATGTAATTTCATTGCATAACTATTGACTTTCGTGCTTGCATAGGGAATCACAAACTTTAACACCAATATTCTTACTAAAGCATAATTACTCATCAACATTACTCACATATCACATCATCATATCTCAAAACTATTACAAGCAATCAACTTTATTTTGTCCAACGATCTTCATGAATTTTTTTATTATATCCTCCTTGGATATCTATCACTTTGTGACTAATTTTCATGTGTTTCTTTGACAAGCTCAAACAAATATAACTGAAGATCATGAGCATAATATTTATTTCTCTCAAAATAATTTAAGTGAAGCAAGAGAGAATTTCTTAAAACTTTTACTATCTCTCAAATAAATCTAAGTGAAGCACGAGAGCATTTCTTCAAAAGTACTAAAGCACACTGTGCTCATAAAGATGTAAGTGAAGCACTAGAGCAATTTCGTAGCTCATAAAGATTTAAGTGAAGCACAGAGAGCAATTCTAACAAATCATGGCATAATTTTGGCTCTCTCAAATAGGTGTGTCCAACAAGGATTCAATACTTAAAAAAATCAAAACAAGCAAAGACTCATATCATACAAGGCGCTCCAAGCAAAACTCATAGTATGTTACGAATAAAAGTATAGTTTCGAGTAAAATACCGATGGTCGTTAGAAGAAAGAGGGGATGCCACTCGGGCATCCCCAAGCTTAGTTGCTTGCTTCTCTTTGGATAATAGCTTGGGATGCCGTGGGCATCCCCAAGCTTAGTCTCTTCTTACTCCTTATTCCTTCATCCATCATAACATCACCCAAAATTTGAAAACTTAAATCACACAAAACTCAACAAAGCCTTCGTGAGATCCGTTAGTATAAGAAAACAAATATAATTGACGTATTATCAATCTCCTGTTAAAAATGAGAATTATTTTCATGAGCGCAAAAGTTTCTGTTTTTCAGCAGGATCAAACAACTATCACCCAAGAAGATCCTAAAGGCTTTTCTTGGCACAAACAGTAATTAAAACCACAAAAACACTTCTAAACAAAGGAATAATTGGGTAATTTATTGAGAACAGCAAGAAAACCAAAAATAAAAAAGATACAAGTTGGGTTGCCTCCCAACGAGCGCTATCATTTTATGCCCTAGCTAGGCAAAAAGCACGGATCTACGTATTGTCATCTTTGTTCTCCAACTCTTTAATCACACAATCAGATTTCTTTGAAGAATTAGCAAGTAAAATAGCAAAATTTCTAGGCATAAAATTGAGGAACTTATCAATAGGATCTCTTACGACTTCAACAAAATTCGGATGAATACTAATCATCTTAAGATCTCATTTATTATAAGTAGAAGTTGCGCCCTTGTTCTTAGTAACTTGAGTAATTTTGCTAATTTTTACGGGAGTTTTTTCCATAGTTTTGGTGTCGGAGTAATGGGCCATGGGTAGGCTGACCCAGGACCCAAGATCTTTCAAGACATCGGGGCAGGCCGTGCCCCTCAGCCGAGTCCCAGCAAGGCGACCTTCGAGAAGGCCGAGTCCCAGCTGGCGACCTTCGAGAAGGCCGAGCCCCAGCTGGCGACCTTCGAGAAGGCCGAGTCCTAGCTGGCGACCTTCGAGAAGGCCGAGTCCCAGCTGGCGACCTTCGAAGAAGGCCGAGTCCCAGCTGGCGACCTTCGAAGAAGCAGAGCCCTCTGATGGCGACCCTGGAACGAGCCGACTCCAGGCTTGCAACCTCTCAAAGGGCCGACTGTGAGAGTCGGCCCGTGACCTTTCACGAAGACCGATGCAGGGTACAGCCCCGTCGTGGTTGTCCCCTCGGATCCACGGGAAGAGGGCATGGCTACAGTGAGCCGCGTCACCAGGAGATCTCTGGTGAGGCGCGGCACTGTTGCCATGCCTCCCTTGACCTCAGCCACAGTGCACGAGGCACTGTGCCCACGACGGCGGCGAGTACGGCCCAGAGATCACTGGGCCCCCCGTCAGTGAGATAGAAGAAGACGGTCGGAGAGTCCGAAGATGGCCCTGCGGGAGTCGGCCTCCCCAGAGTCGGCCGCCTCCCAGCCAGGGCCCCACAAGCCATAAACCAGATTGGACGGGGAGTGGCGACAGTGATCACCTGACAGACGGCGGCACTGTTTCCACGACCCCATGACCAAGCCTGCGTCATCAAGAGGGCTGCACAGTGTTCTGCCTGTCCGCGGGACCCGCCCATCGGCGGGCCCCAGAAGCCGGCGGGAAGGACGGCTGCAAGAGAGACTGACGCCTGGGGGCCACGCCCAGTCAGATTACCATTGTACCCCCGGGGGGTAGGCCTATATAAACTCCCCGGGGCACCCATGCAAAGGGTTCGGCCCTGATAGGTTTTAGACACATAGCGCGAAGGGAAAGAGCTAGCCTTGCTCCTCCCTGCCTCCACACAGCTCGAGGAGCACCGTTGTACTATCACCCCATAGTGATCATGCGGAGACCCCGCAGAGCAGCAGTAGGGGTGTTATCTCCTCGGAGAGCCACGAAGCTGGGTAAGATTCGCCGGCGTGCATGTCTTCGCCTCATCCCGTTTCCAGGCACCGGCGACGTTCTACTCGCCCCCACAATGATAAGCCACCCGTTGGCATATGTCGCATCCAACCCCCGACATTTGGTGGAAGCAAAAGTCGTGCTCAGATTACTAGAGATTTCTTCCAATTTATCAATCCGAGATGGGCTTTCTTCAATTCTTTCATGAATTACGGTTCCCTTTTCTTTTAACAACTTAAAAACTTCTCCTTGCTTTTGACCCAATTTTAGTGGCAAAGTTATGCATCTTTTTATGCAAGTTTTCAATATGCTCTTCAGTAAGCATTTTCTTTTCAATAGCATCTAATCTTTCCATAACATGTGCAAGAGTCAAAGTTGTTCCATTAACCATAGGCGGTGGTGAGCCCACTTAATTCCCCTTAGCATTAAAAGCATCAAGAGAGGGACACATCAAGAAATTTCCACTAGTAATCGTATCAAGGATGAATCTATACCAAGTGGTGATGCCCACATAAAAGTAGCAAAGAAGAACAACGGTAGATTGCTTACAAATAGGCCTATTATGAGCATTGAAAATCCTATACCAAGCATCTTTTAAATTCTCCCCTCCCCTTTGTTTAAAGTTGAGAACCTTGTTCTCGGGAGTGCACGCAACAGAGGAAGAACTATCCATAACAACAAGAATAGCAAACAAGATTGCGCACAAAAACTGATCCGGCAAGAAAAGAACGAATGAAAAAGAGGGCGAATAAAACGGCTAATTTTTGTGAAGTGGGGGAGAGGTAAACGAGAGGCAAATGGAAAATAATATAAATTGCGAGGAGATGAGATTTTTGATTAGGAACCTGGTAGATGTTGATGATGTCTCCCCGGATACGGCGCCAGAAACTCCTCTTGATGTTTGTTGGAACTATGTCGGTATTTCCCCAGAGAGGGAGGGATGATGCAGACCCGCGACGGTAGGTATTTCCCTCAGTGATGAGACCAATGTTATCGAACCAGTAGGAGAACCAAGCAACACTACGTGAACAGCACCTGCACACAAATAACAAATACTCGCAACCGATGTATTAAAGGGAGTGTCAATCTCTTTCGGGTAACGACGCCAGAATTTCGCAAACGGACGGGAGAGAGTTGTAAATATTGATAGATCGAACGCCAAATAAAATAATGTGCAGCAAGGTATTTTTGTATTTTTGGTTTAATAGATCTGAAATAAAAGCAAATAAAAATATATCGCAAAGGCAAATATAATAAAGAAGAGACCGGAGGACCGTAGGTTTCACTAGTGGCTTCTCTCGAGAAAAATAGCAAACGGTGGGTGAACAAATTACTATTGGGCAATTGATAGAACTTCAAAGAATCATGACGATATCTAGGCAATGATCATTATATAGGCATCACGTCCAATATTAGTAGACCGACTCCTGCCTACATCTACTACTATTACTCCATACATCGACCGATATCCAGCATGCATCTAGTGTATTAAGTTCATGGAAAAATAGAATAATGCAATAAGAATGTCGGTGTACTAAAGTAGGGGTACCTTAGTATCCCGCACTTGTGCACGGGCAGTCGCAACGTCCCGCGGCAAGGCTTGCCGGGTGCCCGCCAAGATCCTCCGTAGTTCCGATTGAAGCCATTCAAGAACAAAGTGTTTTAACTAAGAAGACAAGGCCCCGGCAAGAGGAGCTTGCCGGGAAGGACAAGGCCCCGGCAAGAGGAGCTTGCTGGGAAGGCCAACCAAGGCATTTCAAAGAGCTTGCCGCGACGCGCCACGCGTCCCGGCAAGACCCGGCAAGCGACAAGCTTCCGGGCGCGACAAGACAACGACCGCGGCAAGGCGCTTGCCGCAGCGAAGCCACCACTCTGGGCCCAAGCTCCAGCGCATCCGTCGACGTGTCGCCCTGAGACCGTTCCAGACGCACGTGGCGGGGAACTGTGCAGCCAAGCGGTGCGCGGTGGCGAGTGGAGATGACGAGATAGCCATCGTGGCGAATGTTGGCGCCCCTAACGGTCGCTTTTCTGCACTGTTTGGGCGATGCGGACGTGCATTTAATGCATTTGTCCCCTGCCGTCAGAGTTAGGTAGGATCCACTGTAGAAGCAGTTGTACCAACCACCCTTTTTTACATTTGTACCCTTGCCTGCGTTGCCACCAGTCGGTGACCCCTTGAGCCTATAAAGGAGGCCCATGCGCAACGTAGAAGGGGTTCGACTCATTCGAAACCAGAACACTCCCACGCTTTCTAGCAAGAACATAATACAATCACAAAGCAGCAGTAGGAGTATTATCTCTAGAGAGCTCGGCTGGGTAAAATCGCCGCATGTTCGCCGATCCGCTCTTCGTGGCGCCTCCGCTCGCCGGACTGAAATGGGGCCCCGCCCCATAGGTGCTCGCTTCCCACTACATCATTGGCGCGCCGTAGGGGCGCCGAGGTTGTGTGAACCCGATCCGCGCTCACGCCGAGCCGCCCATCATCATCTTCATCGACATGCCACCGAAGAAGAAGGCTTCGGAGGTGGCCGCTCCGTCTGCATCGATCCCGCTGCCACAGGAGCAAACAGGCGGTGGGGTGGACGCCGGCGGAGGAACGGGCGCCGATGAGGGAGCTCACGTTGTTACCAGATCCAAGGACAAGGCCCCGCAAACTTCGGCTTCCGTACATGCACCGCGCCCATCTCAGGAGGCGCGGGATCGACAGCGTCATGGCGCTCGCAGCACCATACTCGCGTTAGAACAAGGCCAAGCTGGTGGATCTCGGTGCGTTCAAGACCAGCATGCACGCCAGCATGCCGGCACGAGTGAGGTACGGTCGCCTGGACGGGGTACGACTCCTTCCAACCCAGTTGGAAGTCCGAGCATATCCCGCTCCTCGCACCGTTCACCGCCGCCACCGAAGACTACAGAAGAAGCATTGGCCCGAGCTCAACTGCTCCTGGATTACCCTCCAACGGCGGACAAGATCGACGATTGGAGGGCCACCATACAGAGCCTCATCGGCTTCGCCAACGGCGACACTCCACGGTAGCCAGCTACATCGCAACTGCGGCAAGATTGCCGGACGCGAGCCGATGGCGACAAGACCGGTGGAGGTGCAACCACCGCGCACTCTCCGCCCCGAAGGCCAAGACGGCGTCATCAGATCCACGAGCTCGTCGCGATCAACGCCAAGTTCTTGAAGAACGACAACATGAAGACGCTTGCCCTCGCATCGAGCGTCGAAGAGAAGCGCGACATCAGTCAGACCAGCGCACTGGGCCCGCTGTTGACATGCATGCGCCAAGGGAACCAGGCGACTTGCCGTACGCGGTAGGTTTCCCTGCGTTCACTCGTGAGCTGCGGCAAGTCATGTGGCCCAGTACCAAGAACTTCAAGCCAGATGTATCGGAGAAGTATGATGGCAGGTTGCATCCGTCGGAGTTCCTCAGCATCTACACTATCGCGGTGCAGGCTGCCGGGGGACGCGATGACAAGATCCTTGCCAACTACTTCCCACTGGTGCTCAAGCCTAATGTCAGATCCTGGCTCATGCACTTGCCGGACAACTCCATCTCCTCATGGGCAGATCTGTGCCATCAGTTTGTCGGCGCCTTCACAGGCGGCCACAAGCCCCATGGCCAAGAGAGCGATCTTCATCTGCTCGCCCAGAAGGAAGGAGAGCCCCTGCGCAAGTATATTCAGAGATTCAGCCAAGTGCAGCGCAACATCCCGGATGTCCACCCCGCCGCGGTCATCAGCACGTTCCATCAGAACGTGCGTAACCGCAGGATGCGGGAGGAGATGGCGATGTGCAAGATAAGAGACGTCAGCGAGCTCTACGCTCTGGCCGACAAGTGTGCACGTGCTGAAGAAGGGAGGAAACTCCCTGGAGAGAACACAGGAGCGGGGGGTCTGACAGTGAGGATGCTGCCGCAGCAAAGAAAAACGGGCGGTGGAACAACAGAAGAAGGAAAGGGAAAGATGTGGTAGCTGTCGAGCAGTCCGGCAACGGAGGTGGCGCCAGGGAAGCAGAACCTGTGGTGGCCGCCGACAAGCAGGGCGGCTCCGACAAACAATACTGCAAGATTCACCGTACCAAGGGCCATGATCTCCAGTGTTGCAAGAAAGTTGAGCTGCTCGTTGAGCTGCAAAAGGCTGAGTACGAGCGACGCGACAAGGAGAAAGACCAAGAAGGTACTGGCGGGTCCGGCAAGAAGCGTCCCGGCCGGGGAGGACGCCGTGGCAAGGCCAAGCAGCGTCAAGGAGACAGGCCTCCCCGCGGCCGCGACAAGGATGAAGATGAAGATGAAGATGAGGACATGGATGATGACGAGGCCGACGAGCAGGAGTTTCAGAAAGCAACAGAGGTTTTGTGTGTTGACGGTGGTGCTTCTCTGCATACTTCGCACCGCCAGCTTAAACAGTGGGTGCGGGAAGTTAATGCAGCAGAACCACCAGTTGAGTCACGCAAGCCTCTGAAGTGGTCCAGCAGCCTATCATCTTTGACATTGAGGATCACCCTGATCACATAACTGCGATCGGGTGCTTGCCAATGTTGGTTTCACCAACTATCCGCAACCTCAAGGTCACAAAGATGCTAGTTGACGGCGGGGCCGGCTTGAACCTGATCTCCTCAGCGGTACTCAAGAAACTCCAGATCCCCGACAGCGAGCTCGAAGAGACTGGTACATTCCAAGGAATCAATCCGGGAAGGAGCAAGCCGAAGGGGAAGATCACATTGCCAGTGACATTTGGCAGCAAGCTGAACTTCAGAATGGAGAAAGTCACTTTTGACGTTGTTGATTTCCCATTGCCCTACAATGGGATACTCGGTCGTCCAGCGCTCGCCAAGTTCATGGCAGCCTCTCATTATGCATACAACGTGCTCAAGATGCCAGGTCCGATAAGTGTCATCTCTGTCCCTGGCGACAAGAAAGATGCCCTTATCTGTACTGACAAGATATACCGAGAAGCAGCAGCCGCAGCAGAACGCAAACCACTTGCCGCTGAAGGGAAGAAGAAAACCAAGTCCGGCAAGAACTCTGATGCCCACTCCGGCAAGCGCACCTCTTCGGAGTGCTGCGCTACCATCAAGGACACACCATCGAGCTCCACCGGCAAGTGTAAGAAGGAGAAGGCAGCTCCGCCAGAAACCAAGAAAGTGGCCGCCAAGGAGGACGGCACTGGTGGTACCTTCACCATCGCCCACGCTTGATCCTAAATAGGAAAGCGCCGTTGCTTTCTGCGCGGCGAATGTCGATATGTTTGCATGGCAACCATCCGACATCCCCGTGTTCCTGTGAAAGTAATTGAGCACCACCTTGCCGCCTGTCCTCACGCCGCCCGCCAAGCGTAAAGTCGAAAGAAAGCAAAGGAGCGCCAAGAATTCATTGCAGAAGAGATCAAGAAGTTGGAAGCAGCAGGCCTTGTCAGAGGAGTGCTCCATCCTACGTGGCTGGCCAATCCTGTAGTCGTGTGCAAGGTGAACGGAAAATGGAGGCTTTGTATTGACTTCACTGATGTTAATAAACCTTGTCCCAAAGATCCATTTCCCTTGCCGCGCATTGACCAGATTGTCGACTCCACGGCAGGATGTGGTCTGCTTTCATTTCTTGATGCATATTCAGATATCATCGATCTTCATGGCGTAAGAGGATGAGGAAAACCGCATTCATTACCCCATGTGGCACGTCTCGCTTTGTACGGATGCCTTCGGACTAAAGAACGCTGGTTCAACATTTGCAAGGGTAGTTCACGAAGCTTTTGAGCCACAGTTGCACAGAAATGTAGAAGCTTACATGGGTGACATAGTGGTCAAGAGCAAAGACAGAGCAACTCTGATTCAAGATTTGGATGAGACCTTTGCAAATCTGCGCAAGATCAATCTCAAGCTCAACCCCGAGAAGTGCGTGTTTGGAGTCCCTTCCGACAAGTTTCTCGGGTTCTTCGTATCTCAGCGGGGGATTGAAGCTAATCCCGACAAGATCAAGGCCATTGAGCATATTGAAGCACCGAAGCGCGTCAAGGATGTGCGAAGGCTTGCCGGCTGCGTGGCTGCTCTCAGCAGGTTTATCTCTAAGTCTGCTGAGCGCGCCCTGCCATTTTTCAAAATATTGAAAAAGGCAGGTCCAATGAAATGGACTCCGGAAGCGGAGGCTGCGCTGCAGGACTTGAAGAGATACCTGTCCTCCACTCCAATGCTTGTCGCACCTAAACCACAAGAGAAGTTGTTGCTATATCTAGCGGCAACCAATCAAATTGTTAGTGCTGCGTTAGTTGCGGAAAGGGAGGCAGATGATGAGCCAGCGGCCACGGCAAGTGCATCCAGCGACAAGCAGGGGTTTCCCCGACAAGCTCGTCCCGACAAGGATGGATCTGCAGCCACAAGAAGAGAAGCGAAGAAAATGGTGCAGCGCCAGTTTACTTTGTCGGCCCTTTTGCGGGGGCTAGATCGAGGTACTCCGCAGCGTAAATTGCTTTTCGCCTTCTCATGGCTTCGAGAAAGCTGCACCATTACTTTCAAGCACATGAGATCACAGTTGTCACCGCTTTCCGCTGAAGAGGATATTGCGAATCCGTAAGCAACAGCAGGATTGTCGAGTGGGCATCGGAATTGTCAAGCTTTGGCCTCAAGTTTGAAAGTACTTCAACTATCCAGAGCCGAGCATTGGCAGAATTCATAGCAGAATGGACGCCAACACCTGATGAAGAAACTCCAGAGACGAGCATCCCCGTCAAGGAAGCAAGCAAAGAATGGATCATGTACTTTGATGGTGCCTTCTCGCTGCAAGGCGCCGGTGCCGGCGTGTTACTTGTCGCACCCACCGGAGAGCACCTCAAGTACGTGGTCCAGATGCACTTTCCCAAGGAGCAAGCGACAAACAATACTGCAGAGTTTGAAGGTTTGCTTGCCGGACTCAGGATCGCGGCAGACCTTGGGATCAATAAGCTTATTGTTAGGGGTGACTCGCAGCTTGTCATCCGCCAAGTAAACAAAGATTATCAGAGTCCGTTGATGGAAGCTTACATTGATGAAGTGAGAAAGTTGGAAGAGCATTTTGACGGCCTGCAGATGGAACATGTTCCAACAGCCCAGAACGATGTTGCCGATGGCCTGTCAAAATGCGCTGCATTAAAGTTACCTGTGGAACTAGGGATCTTTGTGCTCAAACTGACTCAACCGTCTGTAACACCATCATCTAGACAGAACAAGAAGAGGAAGTTGATTTCCGGTGACTACTTTCCGACAGAGCTCCCCAAAGCGGCCGCTAAGAAGGTCCCCAAGATCAACACAAAGAGTGTTGAGGAGCAGTCTGCTCCGACAAGCCCTAGGGTTTGCTCCGTTGAAGCAGACGCTCCCGACAAGTTTTGCTCCGACAAGCTTGCCGGGGAACATCAAGCTCCGACTGAGCCGCAAGATCTTGCCGTAGAAGCAGATGTTCCCGCAGCAGCATTTGTGCCTTTAGTCCTTGTTGTTGAGCCGCAAGCTCCGACATGGGCGCAGCAGATTGTCCATTTTCTTCAGACAGGAGAACTTCCCGAAGAGCAAGAAGAAGTGGAGAGAGTAGCCCGGCAATCAAGTATGTACCAGTTTGTCGATTTACATACTGCATGTAAGAAGATTCAACCGAGTGAAATTGAAGTGCATTCCCCGGAAGATGGATGAAAGTCATTGGCGGAGATACATGGAGGCATATGTGGTCATCACATTGGCGCAAGAGCACTTGCCGGCAAAGCTTTTCGGCAAGGTTTCTTTTGGCCAACAGCCATCCAGGATGCAACTGCACAAGTATCCAAGTGTGAAGCGTGCCAGTTCCATTCCAAGCAGATACACCAGCCAGCTCAAGCTCTCCAGACGATCCCTTTATCCTGGCCATTTTTGGTCTGGGGGCTCGACATCCTCGGCCCTTTTCCCCGAGCTATCGGGGGCTTTGAGTACTTGTACGTTGCAATCGACAAGTTCACAAAGTGGCCGGAAGTGGAACCAGTGAGGAAGGTGACAGACAACAAGCATCAAGTTCTTCAGTCGATTGTTTGCCGCTTCGAGTCCCTAACAGATCATCACCGACAATGGCACGCAATTTATGAGCCGCACCTTCATGCAAGACGCCCAAGTTCTTGGCGCCAAGGTTCTGCTTCGCTTCGCTGCTCACCCGAGAAGCAACGGTCAAGCGGAGAGGGCAACGCCAAGTGCTGCGCGGCTCAAGACCGAATCTCGACAAGCTGCACAAGTGCGAAAGAATTGATTGAGGAGCTACCGGTGGTTCTTTGGTCGATCAGACGACACCAAATCGATCCACCGCCGCACACCTTCGCCTAGTCTATGGAGCAGAGGTAGTTCTCCCCACGGAACTCGTGATACGATCGCCTCGAGTGCTCGCTTATGATGAGCTTGAGCAAGAGCAGCTGCGATAAGATAACGTGGCTGCTCCTTGAGGAAGATCGTCTTGAGCTTCTTTGTCGAGCTGCTCGATACCAGCAAGCTTTGCACCGCTACCATAGCCGCAGTTAATGCCAGAAGTCTTGAGGAAGCCGACCTTGTTCTTCGGCGCGTTCAGTCCGCCAAGAATTCCAACAAGTTGACGCCAAAGTGGAAGGCCCTTATCGGGTAAAGCGAGTCACTAGGCCTCGGCGCTGTCCGCCTTTGAGACCAAGATGGCTTTCCGTGAGCAACTCTGGAACATTGAGCATCTTTGTAAGTTTTACCCATATATGCGCGGTTGTTTAACCTGTTCGACAACCACCTTTTGTACAAGCCTTGTCGCTGTTGCATGTAACCCTTTGTACAAAGCCGGGCGCAGATCCCGTGCATAAATAAAGATCATATGCTCCGCACATCTTGTCAAATTTCATGCCTTTTTCTTTTTTGCATGTACTATCTGACACCTTGTGCAACACTTGCCCCCGGTAAACAATAACGAGCCTTAAGGCTCCATATCTTTATTTTCTCTTCTTTCTTTTTCTCAAAAGGAAGGTTCCCTCGCCCACAAGTTCACCGGGGAGGAGAAGATAATGGTACGGACCAAAGTCCGTTTCAAGAAAGTATCGCTTTGCCGGACGCAGATTTACGTAAAAGTTAAGTTGCCAAAGTTTGAGCATAATCAGTGTTAAAACTTCTTAAGTTATCTTCCTTGAACGACCGTGCTTTGTATAGAAAACCCATGCGGAGGAACCAACTCAGAGCTAGTTGCGCCTTTACTTTGTTTCGAGTCCGCTCAACAACTTAAGTGTGTCAGGCGATTAGTTGCGACAAGGTTTCTTGTCGAAGCAGACCACCAGCAGGCTGCTGATGTTCAGACTCAGCGCTAAGGCAAGGGTGCTCATACCGCAAGTTCCCTAAAAGCGTAGGGTAAAAACATACAAAGGAAGGAATCAAGTAAAGGAAATAACATAGCAAATACTGCCCAAGATAAAGTTATATTACAAAAATAACTTGCCGCGCTCTAATAGATTGTTCCCGTAACATGTCTAGCAGCGGCAAGAAAAAGGAGAAAGCACGCGGCCTAATCTACGCGGCCGCAATCAACCCTCCTGACTTCATTCATCTTGTCCACAATGGGTGCGACAAGGGCCTTGAGCTCTTCAAGATCAGCACCCGCCGGCAGCTTCTTGTGGACGTTGGTGAGGTTAAGGCCCGGGTTGCGGAAGAGCACCTTCACCAACACCTTCTCCGTAACTCTGGCGCAGATTATGCGCCACGACTCATCAGCCAGCTGCTTTGGGATCCTTTCCGGTTGCCGGAGAGCCGCCACCACCCTTGAAGAACAGAGTGAGCTTGGCGCTGGGCTGGAGGTTCTCGCCGAGGAGTACCAAGCCCTCCAGCCCAATTTGCGTCAGCTCCTCGTCAATGACCGCGGCAATGTTCACGAGGCCCTCCGTCCAGAGCTCCATAGTGTCCCTGAAGGTGTTCTGGGTTTCGGCGGCGCTCGTCAGCAGCGCCTCATTGGCCTTGATCTCCCCTTTCAAGTCCTCCTCCCGCTTCTTGGCACTGTCCAGTGTCTCAGTCAGCGTGGCCAGCTTCAGTTCCAGATCAGCATTTGAATCTTTGGCGGCGCTCAGCTCCTTGCCCCTCTCGAGGAGACGACCCTGCAGCTCACCATGGGCAAGGTCGTCCTTCTCGCGCTCGCGCTGGAGCGCGGCAAGCTCTTCATTCTTCTCCTTGAGGGTGGCTTCTAGCTCCGTCACCTTCACCTCCAGCTCCTTGTTGGCGGCCTCGGCAGCTGCGGCTGCATCCTTCGCTTCCTTGAGGGCCCCGCCAAGTGTCTCCTCGCGCGCGGCAAGCTCCTCCTCATAGTTGTCCAGATTTACCTTCCGCTGGCCACCGCCTTCCCTTACGGACATCTCCTCGGCGGCAAGCCGCTGCTCTTCGCTTCAGCCTTCTCGAGGAGGAAAGCCTTCCGCGCCTCGGCAAGCTGCGCCCTCTCCTCTGCAATAGACCGGAGGGCCTCTTGGTTGCGGCTCTGGAGCTCCTCCGCATGCTTCTCAATGTCCACTCCCGCCGCTTGCAAGCAAGCGCCCCGACTCCAGTTTGGCTTGTCGGGCGCGGTAGAGCGACACCAGCTTCCGGAGCAGCTGCTCCTCCTCAGACTCGCCGCTGCTGCTGCTTGGCGTGTCAACCACTGTCAGCCCAGCAGAGGCGAGCACTTCTCCGTCAAAGCTTCTCCTCGACCGGCGCCTCGAGCTTGACGCCCAGGGAGCTTGATGAAGACACCGCGCGCGGCCTTTAAGTAGGCGCCGGCTAGGGCTCCTCGAAGCTGGCGCTCGCGCCAGCGGAGGGATCGGCGGTCGGCGTGGCGCCTTGCGCCCTGCGGCCCCTCGAGTCGCCAGTCGATCGCGGACCCTCGCCAGCCTCCTGCGCCAAGAGCCTTGGCGGCCTCTTCGTCGGCGGGATCATCACGCCGGCCTCTTCTTCGTGGCAGCGGCCACAAGATGCCGCACACGCCTCCTCGCCGGTGGCCTCGGTCTCCATCGGCTCAGGAGGAGGATCTCAAGACAGGAAGAGGGAGAAAAGTCAAGCAAATATCCAAAAAGAAGATCAAGAAGAAGAACCCAAGTGAAGTTTTCGACCGTAAGGATTACCCGTGGCTGGGCTCAGAATCATGGGCTCCACCACCGGGGATCACTGTCCCGCCCCTTGCCGGAGAGCGCCCTTGCCGGGAGTCATCCTTGGCGGCGAGTGGAAGCAGATAGCACCTCGTGGGCGGCTTCGGCTGTTCTCGTGGGCCTGTTCTGCTCCTACACAAGCAAACCAACAATCAAGATATCAGCAAGGAAAGAACACCCATGCGCGCCTGACAGCGGAAAGTAAAATTATGTACTTACGCTGGGGGCTGCGCTGGGGGCTGCTTCGGGGAGAGGTTGCCGGGTCCGACAAGGTGGTCTCGGACGCGCCCTCTGTTGTCACAGCAGGATCGTCCTCGATGACAACCACGGGGACCTTGGCCCTCTTCGCCGCTCTCTGGGCCAGAGTCCTGGAACGGAACAAGGTTCAGAAGAAAGCAGATCAGATACAAGACAAGAAACAGCAAGAGTCAAAGAAATATAAGTACAACAAAAAGAAATTCTTACTCCTCCTCCTCTTCTTCCTCCTCATCGGAGCTGAGCGCAGAGAGGTCGAAGTCTGGTACCCTTTCAGCGCGACGAGGCGGAGGAGTAGGCTCCCTTGGATGCTTGGCGGGAGCCGCGGCAGGATCAGAAGCGGCGGCCCGAGAAGACCCCGCTCCAGTTGCCGGTGCGGTGTGAGATGCTCCCGCGGCAACGGTGCTTGTCGCGGTGGAGCGTGTCCCGCGGCGCGGCGGCTGTTGGCCCGTCTGCCGCCCTGCTATGTCTCCGGTCCTGCAGAGGCGCCTTCTTGGTTGAGCTGGGGGCTGCACTGGGAGCTCCGCTTGTGGCAAGTTGCTTGAAGACGGCTGGCCACGTGCGCCCTCCGCGGGCTCGCTCGATTCAGCTTTGGGCTCTCCCTCGCCGACGACCTCCCCGACAAGCTCCTCCCGCTCGGCAAGGCTTGCCGCCTCGGCTGCCGCTGCCTCCTCCACAGTAAACCCGAACTCGCTAGCGGTGGCGGCCGTCGCCGCCTCTTCCGCCCTGGTGGCAATGCGCCGCATCTCGTCGTCGGTGGTGTCGCGGGTGAGGCTCTCTGCTCGTCGGCGCGACCGCCACCTCCACCAAGTCGTCGAAGAATTGCTGCACAACATCGTCGGCGGGCTCCTGCCAAGTTGGGATAATCCCATGCGAGTCGCACTCTGGCATCATTGCGCGGATGCGATCGAGCTGGGAGTTGTTGCACAATGGGACGATGCCCTGCGGCAGCCTGAACCACTCGGGATGATTGGGGTCATGCTTGAACAGCTCCTTGAGCGTCCCATCCAACTCCAAGATAGTAAAATTAAAGTTGAGGCCCGGGCGCAACCTCATGATATCCGCCGGACCCCCGAACAGCCAGGCGTGTCTCCCCCTCTCCTGCAGAGGGGCGATGCGGCGGCGAAGAAAGTCTGCGCCAACAGCACCTGCAGTGAGCCCGGCACCTACAGTAATGCGGTGGCGATCTTCAGTCTAGCATCGTCCGCCGCCAGGGCGCTCCAATCGCCGCTGCGCACTACTCGGGTCTGGCGCAAGTTGGTGAATGGCTGCGGGTTCTCATCAACAATCCAACACCAATCCGCTCTCCACTCCTCCCATTTGCTACGGAGCTCCCCCTCCAGATAGACCTCCTTCATGCCAACTCTCGAGATCCAGGCGATCCCGCCAGCTAAGGGCTCTCCTTTCTCGGCCCGGGGCATGAAGTAGTGACAGAAAAGGGCTACGTTTGGGTGGATCCCGACAAAGTTCTCGCAGAGGTGCGCGAAATCCGCCATGGTCAGAACGGCGTTGGGGTGAAATCAAGGAGATGAAACCTGTAGGTGTTCATGATGTGACAGAAGAAATCGGAAAAGGGCGGGCAGAGCCCGCAATAGAAGAACAGTGCGAAGAAGGGGTATCCTTTTGGACACCGTTTCGAAGTGGAAGCGGCGGCGGAAAGTACTGCGTCGCGGATGCGCCCCTGCCTCCGTCGACGAAGAGATAGAACCATTCCCTCAGCTCCTTCGTGGAGAGCTCGGGGAAGAGTGCCCGCCTTCCGCAGCGCCTCAAGCCGCAGCGCCTCAGCCGACTTCGCACCCTTCCCGGTCTTCGGAGCCATGGCGAAGGCGGTGGGGGAGAGCGGAGGCGTTGGCGGCGACAGCGGCGACGGGGGGCGGAGCGCTGCTCTCCTTCGGCTTCGGGAAGCGGAGGGGAGCGGCGGAGATTTCTAAGGAAGGAACCGCAAGTGGCGAAGGTGGGGGAACTGCCCCTGTTTCCCCTGCTTATAAAGAGGAGGAGGCGAACGTTACGCTTTTTCCGAATAAAGAATCACCCACGATATCTCCCACGACGCCGCGTTCGACGCGTGCCGTTACGGGAGGGCGCGGTGGATACGGAGTTAGATATGGTGTGGACCCAGGCCGCGTGTCTGCGTGCCTGTTTTGGGCCCGCCCAACAGCGCGCACTGCAGGTGGCCCAGCCCGGGGCTCTGCCGGTGTACTAAAGTAGGGGTACCTTAGTATCCCGAACTTGTGCACGGGCAGTCGCAGCGTCCCGCGGCAAGGCTTGCCGGGTGCCCGCCAAGATCCTCCGTAGTTCCTATTGAAGCCATTCAAGAACAAAGTGTTTTAACTAAGAAGACAAGGCCCTGGCAAGAGGAGCTTGCCAGGAAGGACAAGGCCCCAGCAAGAGGAGCTTGCCGGGAAGGCCAACCAAGGCATTTCAAAGAGCTTGCCGCGACGCGCCGCGCGTCCCGGCAAGACCCGGCAAGCGACAAGCTTCCGGGCGCGACAAGACAACGACCGCGGCAAGGAGCTTGCCGCGGCGAAGCCATCACTCTGTGCCCAAGCTCCAGCGCATCTGTCGACGTGTCGCCTCGAGACCGCTCTGCACGCGACGAAGGGAGTCAGGCAGCCAAGCGGTGCGAGGTGGCGAGTGGAGATGACGAGATAGCCATCGTGGCGAACGGTGGCACCCCTAATAGTCGCTTTTCTGCACTATTTGGGCGACGCGGACGGGCATTTAATGCCTTTGTCCCCTGTCGTCAGAGTTAGGTAGGATCCACTGTAGAAGCAGTTGTACCAACCACCCTTTTTTACATTTGTACCCTTGCCTGCGTTGCCACCTGTCAGTGACCCCTTGAGCCTATAAAAGGAGGCCCATGCGCAAAATAGAAGGGGTTCGACTCATTCGAAACCAGAACACTCCCACGCTTTCTAGCAACAACATAATACAATCACAAAGCAGCAGTAGGGGCATTATCTCTCCAGAGAGCTCCAAAGCTAGGTAAAATTGCTCGCGTGCTCCACCGCGATCCGGTCTTCGTGCGCCCTCCGCTCCCTGCCGGACCGAAAAGGGGCCCTGCCCCATAGGTGCTCATTTCCCACGACAAAGAATGACATGATGTAGACAAGATCTATTTATGTAGAAATAGACCCCATCTTGTTATCCTTAAGAGCAACGATACATACGTGTCGGTTCCATTTCTGTCACTGGGATCAAGCACCGTAAGATCGAACCCATCACAAAGCACCTCTTCCCACTGCAAGATAAATAGATCAATTTGGCCAAACAAAACCCAAATATCGGAGAAGAAATACGAGGCTATAAGCAATCATGCATATAAGAGATCAAAGAAGAATCAAATAACTTTCATGCATAAAAAGATAGATCTGATCATAAACTCAAAGTTCATCGGATCCCAACGAACACACCGCAAAAAGAGTTAAATCATATGGATCTCCAAGAGACCATTGTATTGAGAATCAAAAAGAGAGAGGAAGCCATCTAGCTACTAACTACGGACCTGTAGGTCTACAAAGAACTACTCACACATCATCGGAGAGGCACCAATGGACATGATGCACCCCTCCGTGGTGGTGTCTATATTGGATCTTGTGGTTCTGGAACTTGCAACGGCTGGAATTGATTTTCATCGATTCCCCTAGGGTTTCTGGAATAGTGGGGTGTTTATAGAGCAAAGAGGCGGTTCGGGGGGCACCCAAGGTGGGCACAACCCACATGCACGCGCCTAGGCCCCCAGGCGCACCCTGGTGGGTTGTGCTCCCCTCGGAACACCCCCCCAAGCGCTTCTCCGGCCCATTGGATGTCTTCTAGTCCAAAAAATGCACAAAAAGTTTTGCTGCGTTTGGACTCCGTTTGGTATTGATTTCGTGCGATGTAAAAAAACATGCAAAAAACAGCAACTGGCATTGGCACTATGCCAATAGGTTAGTACCAAAAAATGATATAAAATAATTGTAAAACATCCAATAATGATAATATAACAACATGGAACAATCAAAAATTATAGATACGTTGGAGACGTATCATGAGGCAACCCCAAAGTCATGCCTTGATGTAGTGTTTGAGTTACTGGCCACTACCGCTAGCACAAGCCCTTCAAACTCACTGTCTGAATCAGTTCGGTTTCTTGAGTCTCAACTAGAAGCTGAAATACATCGATCAGCTGTGCTGCTACAAGAAGCCAAAGGACCGAGGAAGTCCCTAGAGAATTCAAATGCAAACTTTCTGGTGCAACAACAAGTGTTGCAGGATTTTAGCGCCAAACAGGAGAAAGCTAATAAGCTTGCTAAGCTTATTGCCATCATGGTAAGTACCCATGATATTGTTTCTTGAGATCTACTGAAGTTCTTTCAGTTATGGACTTGTTTTGCTGACGCGTTTATTTGCACTGGTGCCCAATTTAGATGCCCAATGTATGTAATATGCTGCTTTGTTCCCTATATTTACAATGGTGGCAAACTTTGATGCCAAGTGGATGTAATATGTGTAATAGCCATAATAGCCTAGCGTAAGTTGCTTATTTATTTCCTTATTGTCTTGTTTATTTGTTTGGTTGTAGTCACTCCAGTTCTTTTTCCGCAGTTTTCTTGTGGCCACAATAAAATATTTTTTAATACTAGGCCACAATAACCATGGGCAACATAAGGACCGTTGTAACCATGGTCCGGCTACCTACCCTAGTGACCATGCGCCTCCTACGGGTCGTAGGATCCATGGTCCTTCTACGGGTCATAGAATCAATGGACCTTCTAAGGGTCGTATGATCGATTGGCCAAACATGGGTCGTACTATTTGTGGACCAATAATGGTCCGCAGCATGGGTCCTAAATGGGCTAGAGTGGAAATCGGCTGTTTATTGCCCGACCATAACGGGCCGTTAATAGGCTGATGTGTATAACGGGCTTAATTCTATCGACAGGCATAACAGGTCGTTAATGGGCCGTATTTGATGACGCTATGAAAACAACCCAACAGGTTAACTGGCCACAAACGGGCCGATTGTAAGCACGGGGTGAATTTGGCCCACAAGCAGAACAAGCTAGTAACGGACCGTAAGTAACCGAATGCTAGAAATGAGCCCAAGAATAAAAGGGCCCTTAGAAGGCCGAAAGGTAACACGGCTGGAACCTAGTGCAACAATGGGCCATTAATGGGTATAAAGCGATACACTGTTCATTATGGGCCAATTTCACCACGGGCCTTTGATGGGCCCAGAGTTACAAAGGGCCTCATATGCGCTGAAAGACGTCATGGGCCATACATGGGCCGAAAGTTACAATGGGATGGAATCATATTGGCTGGCCCAGATGACACTACTAGGCCTAATTCGGATAGGCCATAACAGGCTGTGAGTTAGCGGGTTGTAAATGGGCTATATGCAAACAGGCCGTTAACATGCTTTCCGTGGGCCGGCCCGCTTCCTTTTGACCAAGTCAAACTGGCCGGCCTTTTGACCTGAATGGGCCGCTGTTAGGCTACGCCACATGTCGACGTATCATAGGCGTCTCATATCCATTGCGCGGTTGACATCTGTCTCGACGTGAAGCTGACATATGGTTACTACGGCCAATGAGAATTTTACATGTGGAAAATCCCCATTGGTCTGGGCTGTTAATGGGTTATCAGATCCAAACTGGAACCCGATAGCTTAACAGCAACCCATTACGGTGGTTGCCACGTGTCGGTTACCCTTGACAAAAGCACTTCCATGACGCGCCATTTATCGTCATGGAAATGGACACTTTCGTGATGATAATTTTCGTATTGTCATGGAACACTTCTACGATAGCACAGGTATGACTATCTAGATTCTGTCATAAAATGATCATGGATCTACATGCATGACAGAATACATGACCTGTTGTGACAAACACGTATCATCACGGAAGTATTTTTTGTAGTGCTACCTTGATGGTTTTATTTATTTAGATTACAAAAACCTATTTGAATATCCATACTACCTTGTATGACCATCTTTTCACTGAATTAGTGCACCTATACAATGGACAACTATATTGGGCGCATTGGGGACACAAGAGATTTCTTGTATTTGATTGTAGCATTGTCTGACAGAAAACTATCTTCATTCTACACCTTGGTACATCTCCAACGTATCTATAATTTATTATTATTTCATGCTATTATCTTGTCAATCATGGATGCTTTATATGCTATTTTATATCATTTGTTGGGATTAACCTATTAACCAAGTGCCCAGTGCCAGTTCCTATATTTTGCTTGTTTTTGGATTTTCAAAAAATCAGTACCAAACGAAGTCCAAACACGATGAAACATTAGGGTCATTTTTATGGACCAGAAGGGACCCTAGAAGGTTCGGGAGGAGGCCGTAAGAGCTACCGGAGAGCTACGAGATCACAAGGCGCGCCTTAGGGGGGTAGGCATGCCCCTGAGCTCGTGGATCCCCCGTAGCACCCCTTCTCCTAATTCCACCTCTTTAAATTCCCAAATATTCCCAAACCAACAGAGAGCCACCCAAAAAACTTTTTCCGCCGTTGCAAGCTTCTGTTCTTACGCGATCCCATCTGGAGACATTTTCCTACACTCTGCCGGAGGGGGGATCGGTCATGGAGGGCTTCTACCCCGTCCTTGCTATCTACTAATGATGCATGAGTAGTTCACCACAGACCTATGGGTCCATATCTAGTAGCTAGATGGCTTCACATCTCTCTTTGATCTTCAATACCATGTGTTCCTCGATCTTCTTGGAGTTCTATCCAATGTAATCTTCTTTTGTTGTGTGTTAGTTGGGATCTGGTGAATTGTGGGTTTATGATCATATTATTCATTGTAATTAATTGAGTCTTTCCTGAACTTTATTATGCATGATTGTTATAGATTTGCATTTCTCTCCGGTCTATCCGTTTGGTTGGGCCAACTAGATTGATTTATCTTCAGTGGGAGAGGTGCTTTGTAATGGATGCAATCTTGCGGTGCTCTATATCCCAGTGGCTAGTAAGTGACAAGACACATATTTATATTGTTGCCATTAAGGATAAAATGACGGGGTTTATTCATATTGATTGGGTTTACTTTGTCTACATCATGTCATCTTGCTTAAGTCGTTACTCCATTTGTCATGAACTTAATACCATAGATGCATGCTGGATAGCGGTCGACTAGTTGAGTAATAGTAGTAGATGCAAGAAGGAGTTGGCGTACTTGCCTCGGACATGATGCCTATATACAAGATCATTGCCGTGAATGCGTCATAACTATGCGCTTTTCTATCAATTGCCCAACAGTAGTTTGTGCAGGAAATATTCCCTGGAGGCAATAATAAAGTTGTTATTTTTTATTTCTTATTCATGATAAAGGTTTATTATTCATGCTAGAATTGTATTGATTGTAAAATTAAATACATGTGTGAATAGATAAACAAACAACGTGTCCCTAGTGAGCCTCTACTTGACTAGCTCGTTGATCAAAGATGGTTAAGGTTTCCTAACCATTGACATGAGTTGTCATTTGATAATGGGATCACATCATTAGGAGAATGATGTGATGGACAAGACCCATCCATTAGCTTAGCATAATGATCGTTCAGTTTTATTGCTATTGCTTTCCTCATGTAAAATACATAATCCTTCGACTATGACATTATGCAATTCCCGGATATCGGCGGAATGCCTTGTGTGCTATTGCTACCTCTTGAGCTTGCATTGGTTTTTCCCTTGAATAGGAAAGCGTGATGCAGCAAAGTAGAGTAAGTATTTCCCTCAGTTTGAGAACCAAGGTATCAATCCAGTAGGAGATAAAGCACAAGTCACCGAATACCTGCACAAACAATTAACAACTTGCACCCTTCACGGTTACTTGCAAAAGTGAGATTTGATAGAGATAGATAAATGGTAAAGTAAATATTTTTGATATTTTTTGTTTATAGATCAGAAAGTAAAAGATTACAAAATAGTAGATTGGAAACTAGTATGATGTAAAATAGAACTTATATGATGGAAAAGAGACCCCGGGGCCATAGGTTTCACTAGTGGCTTCTCTCAAGATAGCAAATATTATGGTGGGTGAACAAATTACTGTCGAGCAATTGATAGAAGAGTGCAAATTTATGACGATATCTAAGGCAATGATCATGAATATGTGCATCACGTCCATGTCAAGTATACCGAAATGATTCTGCATCTACTACTATTACTCCACACATCGACCGACTCCTGCCTGCATCTAGAGTATTAAGTTCATAAAGAACGGAGTAAAGCATTAAGTAAGATGACATGATGTAGAGGAATTAACTAAAGCAATATGGTGAAAACCCCATCTTTTTATCCTAAATGGAAACAATACAATATGTGCCTTGCTGCCCCTACTGTCACTGGGAAAGGACACTGCAAGATTGAACCCAAAGCTAAGCACTTCTCCCATTGCAAGAAAAACCAATCTAGCAGGCCAAACTAAACCGATAATTCAAAGAGACTTGCAAAGATATCAAATCATGCATATAAGACTTCAGAGAAGACTCAAATAATATTCATAGATAATCTGATCATAAATCCACAATTCATCAGATCTCGGCAAACAAACCGCAAAAGAATATTACGTCGAATAGATCCCCAAGAACATTGAGGAGAACATGGTATTGTGAATCAAATATAGAGAAGAAGCCATCTAGCTACTAGCTATGGACCCATAGGTCTAAGGTAAACTACTCACGCTTCATTGGAAGGATAATAGAGTTGACGTAGATGCCCTCCATGATCGAATCCCCCTCCGACAGGACGCCGGAAAAGGCCCCTAGATGGGAACTCACGGGTACAGAAGGTTGCGACAGTGGAAAAGTGGAAAAATGGTTTCATGGCTCCCCTAGAAGTTTTGGGGGTATAAGAGTATATATAGGTGAAGGAACCACGTCAGGAGACCCACGAGGTACCCATGAGGCAGGGGGCGCACCCTACCCCCCTGGGCACACCTTCCACCCTCGTGGCCGCCTCGTTGCGTCTCCGACTTCATCTCCAAGTCTTCTGGTTTGCTTCTAGTCCAAGAAAGATCATCGCAAAAGTTTCATTCCGTTTGGTATTCCTTTTCTGCGAAACTCTAAAAGAGGCAAAAAACAGAAACTGGCACTGGGCTCTCGGTTAATAGGCCAGTCCCAAAAATAATGTAAAATTGCATATTAATGCATATAAAACATCCAAAAGAGAAAATATAATAGCATGGAACAATAAAAAATTATAGATACGTTGGAGACGTATCAAGCATCCCCAAGCTTAATTCCTGCTCATCCTATAGTAGGTAAATTATAAAAACAAATTTTTTTTATGTGGAATGCTACCTAACATATTTATCCATGTAATTTTCTTTATTGTGTCATGAATGTTCAGATCCGAAAGATTCAAAACAAAAGTTTAATATTGACATAAAAATAGTAATACTTCAAGCATACTAACAAAGCAATCATGTCTTCTCAAAACAACATGGCCAAAGAAAGTTATCCCTACAAAATCATATAGTCTGGCTATGCTCTATATTCATCACTCAAAATATTTAAATCATGCACAACCCCGGTTCCAGCCAAGCAATTGTGTCATACTTTAGTATTCCCAAACCTTTTCAAACTTCACGCAATACATGAGCGTGAACCATGGATATAGCACTATGGTGGAAGATAATATGGTGGTTGTGGAGAAGACAAAAAGAAGAAGATAGTCTCACATTAACTAGGCATATCAATGGGTTATGGAGATGCCTATCAATAGATATCAATGTGAGTGAGTAGGGATCGCCATGCAGCGGATGCACTAGAGCTATAGGTGTATGAAAGCTCAAAAAGGAACTAAGTGGGTGTGCATCCAACTTGCTTGCTCATGAAGACCTAGGGCAATTTGAGGAATCCCATCATTGGAATATACAAGCCAAGTTCTATAATGAAAAATTCCCACTAGTATATGAAAGTGACAAAATAGGAGACTCTCTATCATGAAGATCATGGTGCTACTTTGAAGCACAAGTTTGCAAAAAAGGATAGTAACATTGCCCCTTCTCTCCTTTTCTCTCATTTTTTTGTTTGGGCCTTTCTCTCTTTTTTTATGGCCTATTTTTTCGTCCAGAGTCTCATCCCGACTTGTGGGGCAATCATAGTCTCCATCATCCTTTCCTCATATGGGACAATGCTCTAATAATGAAGATCATCACATTTTTATTTACTTACAACTCAAGAATTACAACTCGATACTTAGAACAAAATATGACTCTATGTGAATGCCTCTGGCGGTGTACCGGATGTGCAATCACTCAGGAGTGACATGTATGAAAGAATTATGAACGGTGGCTTTACAACAAATACAATGTCAACTACATGATCATGCAAAGCAATATGACAATGATGAAGCGTGTCATAATAAATGGAAGGTGGAAAGTTTCATGGCAATATATCTCGGAATGGCTATGGAAATGCCATAATAGGTAGGTATGGTGGCTATTTTGAGGAAGGTATATGGTGGGTGTATGGTAACGGTGGAAGTTGTGCGGTACTAGAGAGGTTGTCAATGGTGGAAGGGTGAGAGTGCGTATAATCCATGGACTCAACATTTGTCATAAAGAACTCACATACTTACTGCAAAAGTCTATTAGTTATCGAAACAAAGTACTACACGCATGCTCCTAGGGGAAGGGTTGATAGGAGTTAACCATCGCGCGATCCCGACCTCCACACAAAGGAAGACAATCAACAAAAAATCATGCTCCAACTTCATCACATAACAGTTCACTATGCGTGCATCCTACGGGAATCGCAAACTTTAACACAAGTATCTCTCAAATTCACAACTACTCCACTAGCATGACTCTAATACCACCATCTTCATATCTCAAAAAAATCATAAAGAATCAAACTTCTCATAGTCTTCAATGCACTTTATATGAAAGTTTTTATTATATCCATCTTGGATGCCCATCATATTAGGACTAAATTTATAACCAAAGAAAAATACCATGCTGTTCTAAAAGACTCTCAAAATAATATAAGTGAAGCATGAGAGTTTAACAATTTCTATAAAATAAAGCCACCGCCGTGCTCTAAAAAGATATAAGTGTAGTACTAGAGCAATATTATGTAGCTCAAAAGATATAAGTGAAGCACATGGAGTATTCTAATAAATAATGATTCATGCGTGTCTCTCCCAAAAGGTGTGTACAGCAAGGATGATTGTGGTAAAATAAAAAGCAAAGAATCAAATCATACAAGACTCTCCATGCAAAACACATATCATGTGGTGAATAAAAATATAGCCTCAAGTAAAGTTACCGATAGACGAAGACGAAAGAGGGGATGCCTTCTGGGGCATCCCCAAGCTTAGGCTTTGGGTTGTCCTTGAATATTACCTTGGGGTGCCTTGGCAATCCCAAGCGTAGGCTCTTTCCACTCCTTATTCCATAGTCCATCAAATCCTTACCCAAAACTTGAAAACTTCACAACACAAAACTCAACAGGAAATCTCATGAGCTCTGTTAGTGTAAGAAAATAAATCACCACTTTAAGGTACTGTTGAAAACTCATTCTTTATTTGTATTGGTGTAATATCTACTGTATTACAACTTTTCCATGGTTCATACCCCCCGATACTACCCATAGTTCGTCAAAATAAGCAAACAACTGAAGGAAATATGCCCTAGAGGCAATACTGAAGTTATTATTTATTTCCTCATATCATGATAAATGTTTATTATTCATGATAGAATTGTATTAACCGGAAACATGATACATGTGTGAATACATAGACAAACTTAATGTCACTAGTATGCCACTACTTGACTAGCTCATTAATCGAAGATGGTTATGTTTCCTAACCAGAGACATGTGTTGTCATTTGATTAACGAGATCACATCATTAGGAGAATGATGTGATTGACTCACCCATTCCGTTAGCTTAGCACTTGATCGTTTAGTATGTTGCTATTGCTTTCTTCATGACTTATACAAGTTCCTATAACTATGAGATTATGCAACTCCCGTTTACTGGAGGAACACTTTGTGTGCTACCAAACGTCACAATGTAACTGGGTGATTATAAAGGAGCTCAACAGGTGTCTCCAGAGGTACATGTTGAGTTGGCGTATTTCGAGATTAGGTTTTGTCACTCCAATTGTCGGAGAGGTATCTCTAGGCCCTCTCGGTAATGCACATCACTATAAGCCTTGCAAGCAATGTAGCTAATGAGCTAGTTACGGAATGATGCATTATGTAACGAGTAAAGAGACTTGCCGGTAACGAGATTGAACTAGGTATTGAGATACCGACGATCGGATCTCGGGCAAGTAACCTACCAATGACAAAGGGAACAACGTATGTTGTTATGCAGTTTGATCGATAAAGATCTTCGTAGAATATGTAGGCGCCAATATGAGCATCCAGGTTCCGCTATTGGTTATTGACCGGAAACGTGTTTCAGTCATGTCTACATAGTTCTCGAATCCGTAGGGTCCGCACGCTTAAGGTTTCAATGACAGTTATATTATGAGTTTATGAGTTTTGATGTACCGAAGTTTGTTCGGAGTCCCGAATGAGATTACAGACATGACGAGGAGTCTCGAAATGGTCGAGACATGAAGATTGATATATCGTAAGCCTATATTTGGATATCGGAAGTGTTTCGGGTGAAATCGGGATTTTACCGTAGTACCGGGAGGTTACCGGAACCCCCCGGAGGCTTAATGGGCCTACATGGGCCCTAGTGGAGAGGAAGAGAGGAGGCAAGGGCTGGGCCGCGCCCCCTCCCCCCTAGTCCGAATGGGACAAGCAGAGGGGGGCGGCGGCCGCCCTTTCGTTCCTCCCTCCCTCCTCCTTCCCCCCTTCTCCTCCTCCAACTAGGAAAGAAGGGAGTCCTACTCCCGGTGAGAGTAGGACTCCCCCTTGGCGCCCCCTCCTTGGTCGGCCGCCCCCTTCCCCTTGGCTCCTTTATATACGGGGGCAGGGGGGCACCTCTAGACACAACAATTGATCTCTTGATCTCGTAGCCGTGTGCGGTGCCCCCCTCCACCATACTCCTCGATAATATTGTAGCTGACGGAACTCTTCCTAACATTCTGCTGGATCGGAATCCGGGGATCGTCATCGAGCTGAACGTGTGCTAGAACTCGGAGGTGTCGTAGTTTCGGTGCTTGATTGGTCGGGTCGTGAAGACGTACGACTTCATCAACCGCATTGTTCTAACGCTTCCGCTTTCAGTCTACGAGGGTACGTGGACCACACTCTCCCCTCTCGTTGCTATGCATCACCATGATCATGCGTGTGCGTAGGAAAATTTTGAAATTACTACGTTCCCCAACAGTGGCATCCGAGCCGGGTTTTATGCATAGATGTCATATGCACGAGTAGAACACAAGTGAGTTGTGGGCGATATAAGTCATACTGCTTACCAGCATGTCATACTTTGGTTCAGCAGCATTGTGAGATGAAGCGGCCCGGAATGACATTACGCGTACACTTACGCGAGACTGGTTTTACCGCTACGAGCACTCGTTGCTTAAAGGTGACCGGCGGGTGTTTGTCTCTCTCACTTTAGTTGAACCGAGTGTGGCTACGCCCGGTCCTTGCGAAGGTTAAAACAGCACTAACTTGACGAACTATTGTTGTGGTTTTGATGCGTAGGTAAGAATGGTTCTTGCTAAGCCCGTAGCAGCCACGTAAAATTTGCAACAACAAAGTAGAGGATGTCTAACTTGTTTTTGCAGGGCATGTTGTGATGTGATATTGTCAAGACATGATGCTATATTTTATTGTATGAGATGATCATGTTTTGTAACCGAGTTATCGGCAACTGGCAGGAGCCATTGGTTGTCGCTTTATTGTATGAAATGCAAACGCTACAGTAATTGCTTTACTTTATCACTAAGTGGTAGCGATAGTCGTAGAAGCAATAGATAGCGTAACGACAATGATGCTACGATGGAGATCAAGGTGTCGCGCTAGTGACGACGGTGATCACGACGGTGCTTCGAAGATGGAGATCACAAGCACAAGATGATGATGGCCATATCATATCACTTATATTGATTGCATGTGATGTTTATCCTTTATGCATCTTATCTTGCTTTGATTGACGGTAGCATTTTAAGATGATCTCTCACTAAATTATCAAGAAGCGTTCTCCCCGAGTATGCACCGCTATGAAAGTTCTTCGTCTTTGAGACACCACGTGATGATCGGGTGTGATAGGCTCTACGCTCAAATACAACGGTGCAAAACAGTTGCACACGCGAATACTCAGGTTAAACTTGACGAGCCTAGCATATACAGATATGGCCTCGGAACACGGAGACCGAAAGGTCGAATGTGAATCATATAGTAGATATGATCAACATAGTGATGTTCACCATTGAAACTACTCCATCTCATGTGATGATCGGACATGGTTTAGTTGATTTGGATCACGTGATCACTTAGATGACTAGAGAGATGTCTGTCTAAGTGGGGGTTCTTAAGTAATATGGTTAATTGAACTTAAATTTATCGTGAACTTAGTACCTGATAGTATTTTGCTTGTCTATGCTTGTTGTAGATAGATAGCTCGTGCTGTTGTTCCGTTGAATTTTAATGCGTTCCTTGAGAAAGCTAAGTTGAAAGATGATGGTAGCAATTACACGGACTGGGTCCGTAACCTGAGAATTATCCTCATTGCTGCATAGAAGAATTACATCCTGGAAGCACTGCTGGGTGCCAGGCCTGCTGCAGATGCAACTGACGATGTTAAGAACGTCTGGCAGAGCAAAACTGATGACTAGTCGATAGTTCAGTGTGCCATGCTTTACGGCTTGGAACCGGGTCTTCAACGATGTTTTGAATGTCATGGAGCATATGAGATGTTCCAGGAGTTGATGTTAATATTTCAAGCAAATGCCCGGATTGAGAGACATGAAGTCTCCAATAAGGTCTATAGCTGTAAGATGGAGGAGAATAGTTCTGTCAGTGAACAAATACTCAAAATGTCTGGGTATAATAATCACTTCATTCAACTAGGAGTTAATCTTCCTGATGATAGTGTCATAGACAGAATTCTTCAATCACTGCCACCAAGCTACAAGAGCTTCGTGATGAACTATAATATGCAAGGGACGGACAAGACTATTCCCGAGCTCTTTGCAATGCTAAAAGCTGCGGAGGTAGATATCAAGAAGGAGCATCAAGTGTTGATGGTCAATAAGACCACCAGTTTCAAGAAAAAGGGCAAAGGGAAGAAGAAGGGGAACTTCAAGAAGAACAGCAAGCAAGTTGCTGCTCAAGAGAAGAAACCCAAGTCTGGATCTAAGCCTGAGACTGACTTCTTCTACTGCAAGCAGACTAGACACTGGAAGCGGAACTGCCCCAAGTATTTGGCGGACAAGAAGGATGGCATAGTGAACAAAGGTATATGTGATATACATGTTATTGGTGTGTACCTTACTAATGCTCGTAGTAGCACCTGGGTATTTGATACTGGTTCTGTTGCTAATATTTGCAACTCGAAACAGGGACTACGGATTAAGCGAAGATTGGCTAAGGACGAGGTGACGATGCGCGTGGGAAATGGTTCCAAAGTCGATGTGATCGCGGTCGGCACACTACCTCTACATCTACCATCGGGATTACTTTTAGACCTAAATAATTGTTATTTGGTGCCAGCGTTAAGCATGAACATTATATCTGGATTTTGTTTGATGCGAGACGGTTATTCATTTAAATCAGAGAATAATGGTTGTTCTATTTATATGAGTAATATCTTTTCTGGTCATGCACCCTTGAAGAGTGGTCTATTTTAATTGAATCTCGATAGTAGTGATACACATATTCATAATGTTGAAACCAAAAGATGCAGAGTTGATAATGATAGTGCAACTTATTTGTGGCACTGCCATTTGGGTCATATTGGTGTAAAGCGCATGAAGAAACTCTATACTGATGGACTTCTGGAATCACTTGATTATGAATCACTTGGTACTTGCGAACTATGCCTCATGGGCAAGATGACTAAAATGCCGTTCTCCGGAACTATGGAGCGAGCAACTGATTTGTTGGAAATCATACATACTGATGTATGTGGTCCAATGAATATTGAGGCTCGCGGCGGGTATTGTTATTTTCTCACCTTCACAGATGATTTGAGCAGATATGGGTATATCTACTTGATGAAACACAAGTCTAAAACATTTGAAAAGTTCAAAGAATTTCAGAGTGAAGTGGAAAATCATCGTAACAAGAAAATAAAATTTCTACGATCTAATCGTGGAGGAGAATATTTGAGTTACGAGTTTGGTTTACATTTGAAGCAATGCAGAATAGTTTCGCAACTGATGCCACCCGGAACACCACAACCAAATGGTGTGTCTGAATGTTGTAATCGTACTTTACTAGATATGGTGCAATCTATGATGTCTCTTACTGATTTGCTGCTATTGTTTTGGGGTTATGCTTTAGAGATGGCCGCATTCACGTTAAATAGGGCACCATCAAAATCCGTTGAGACGACGCCTTATGAACTGTGGTTTGGCAAGAAACCAAAGTTGTCGTTTCTTAAAGTTTGGGTCTGTGATGCTTATGTGAAGAAACTTCAACCAGATAAGCTCGAACCCAAATCGGAGAAATGTGTCTTCATAGGATACCCAAAAGAGACTATTGGGTACACCTTCTATCACAGATCTGAGGGCAAGATTTTTGTTGCTAAATTTGGATCCTTTCTAGAGAAGGAGTTTCTCTCGAAAGAAGTGAGTTGGAGGAAAGTAGAACTTGATGAGGTAACTGTACCTGCTCCCTTATTGGAAAGTAGTTCATCACAAGAACCGGTTCCTGTGACAACTACACCAATTAGTGAGGAAGCTAATGATATTGATCATGAAACTTCAGATCAAGTTACTACCAAACCTCGTAGGTCTACCAGAGTAAGATCCGCACCAGAGTGGTACGGTAATCCTATTCTGGAAGTCATGTTACTGGACAATGGCGAACCTACGAACTATGAGGAAGCGATGATGAGCCCAGATTCTGTAAAATGGCTTGAGGCCATGAAATCTGAGATGGGATCCATGTATGTGAACAAAGTATGGACTTTGGTTGACTTGCCCGATGATCGGCAAGCCATCAAGAATAAATGGATCTTCAAGAAGAAGACTGACGCTGATGGTAATGTAACTTCCTACAAAGCTCGACTTGTTGCGAAAGGTTTTCGACAACTTCAAGGGGTTGACTACGATAAGACTTTCTCACCCGTAGTGATGCTTACGTCTGTCTGAATCATGTTAGCAATTGTTGTATTTTATGATTATGAAATTTGGCAAATGGATGTCAAAACTGCATTCCTGAATGGATTTCTGGAAGAAGAGTTGTATATGATGCAGCCGGAAGGTTTTGTCGATCCAAAAGGTGCTAACAAAGTGTGCAAGCTCCAATGATCCATTTATGGACTGGTGCAAGCATCTCGAGTTGGAATAAACGCTTTGATAGTGTGATCAAAGCATATGGTTTTATATGCACTTTTGGAGAAGCATGTATTTACAAGAAAGTGAGTGGGAGCTCAGAGCATTTCTAATATTATATGTAGATGACATATTGTTAATTGGAAATGATATAGAATTTCTGGATAGCATAAAGGATACTTGAATAAAAGTTTTTCGATGAAAGAACTCGGTGAAGCTGCTTATATATTGGGCATCAAGATCTATAGAGATAGATCAAGACGCTTAATTGACTTTCACAAAGCACATACCTTGATAAAGTTTTGAAAAGTTCAAATGGATCGTGCAAAGAAACGGTTCTTGCCTCAGACATAAGGTGTGAAGTTGAGTCGACTCAATGCCCGACCACAGCAGAAGATAGAGAGAAAATGAAAGATGTTTCCTATGCTTCAGCCATAGGCTCTATCATGTATGCAATGCTATGTACCAGACCTGATGTATGCTTAGCAAAAAGTTTAGTAGGGAGATACCAAAGTAATCCAGGAGTGGATCACTAGACAGCGGTCAAGAATATCCTGAAATACCTGAAAAGGACTAAGGATATGTTTCTCGTTTATGGAGGTGACAAACAGCTAGTCATAAATGGTTACATCGATGCAAGCTTGTACACTGATCCGGACGATTCTAAATCGCAAACCGGATACGTGTTTATATTGAACGGTGGAGCTGTCAGTTGGTGCAATTCTAAACAAAGCGTCGTGGTAGGATCTACATGCGAAGCGGAGTACATAGCTTCTTCGGAAGCAGCAAATGAAGGAGTCTGGATGAAGGAGGTCATTTCCGATCTAGGTGTCATACCTAGTGCATCGGGACCAATGAAGATCTTCTGTGACAATACTGCTGCAATTGCCTTGGCAAAGGAATCCATATTTCACAAGAGGACCAAGCACATAAAGAGATGCTTCAATTCCATCCGGTGACCAAGTCCAGGTGGGAGACATCGAGATTTGCAAGATACATACAGATCTGAATGTTGCAGACCCGTTGACTAAGCCTCGTCCACGAGCAAAACATGATCAGCACCAAGACTCCATGGGTGTTAGAATCATTACTGTGTAATCTAGATTATTGACTCTAGTGCAAGTGGGAGACTGAAGGAAATATGCCCTAGAGGCAATAATAAAGTTATTATTTATTTCCTCATATCATGATAAATGTTTTTTATTCATGCTAGAATTGTATTAACCGAAAACATGATACATGTGTGAATACAGAGACAAACTTAACGTCACTAGTATGCCTCTACTTGACTAGCTCATTAATCAAAGATGGTTATGTTTCCTAACCATAGACATGTGTTGTCATTTGATTAACGAGATCACATCATTAGGAGAATGATGTGATTGACTTGACCCATTCCGTTAGCTTAGCACTTGATTGTTTAGTATGTTGCTATTGCTATTCATGACTTATACAAGTTCCTATAACTATGAGATTATGCAACTCCCGTTTACTGGAGGAACACTTTATGTGCTACCAAACATCACAACGTAACTGGGTGATTATAAAGGAGCTCAACAGGTGTCTCCAAAGGTACATGTTGAGTTGGCGTATTTCGAGATTAGGTTTTGTCACTCCGATTGTCGGAGAGGTATCTCTGGGCCCTCTCGGTAATGCACATCACTATAAGCCTTGCAAGCAATGTAGCTAATGAGTTAGTTATGGAATGATGCATTACGTAACGAGTAAAGAGACTTGCCGGTAACGAGATTGGACTAGGAATTGAGATACCGACGATCGAATCTCGAGCAAGTAACATACCGATGCCAAAGCGAACAGCGTATGTTGTTATGCAGTTTGACCGATGAAGATCTTCCTAGAATATGTAGGAGCCAATATGAGCATCCAGGTTCCGCTATTGGTTATTGACTGGAAACGTGTTTCATTCATGTCTACATAGTTCCCGAACCCGTAGGGTCGACACGCTTAAGGTTTCGATGACAGTTATATTATTAGTTTATGGGTTTTGACATACCGAAGTTTGTTCGGAGTCCTGAATGAGATTACAGACATTACGAGGAGTCTCAAAATGGTCGAGCTATGAAGATTGATATATTGGAAGCCTACATTTGTATATCGGAAGTGTTCTGGGTGAAATCGGGATTTTACCGGAGTACTGGGAGGTTACCGGAACCCCCCGGAGGCTTAATGGGCATACATGGGCCCTAGTGGAGAGGAAGAGAGGAGGCAAGGGCTGGGCCACGCCCCATCCCCCCTAGTCCGAATAGGACAAGGAGAGGGGGCGGCGGCCCGCCTTTCCTTCTTCTCTCCCTCCTCCTTCCCCCCTTCTCCTACTCCAACTAGGAAATAAGGGAGTCCTACTCCCGGTGGGAGTAGGACCCCCCCTTGGCGCGCCCTCCTTGGCTGGCTGCCCCCTTCCCCTTGGCTCCTTTATATATGGGGGCAGGGGGCACCTCTAGACAGAACAATTGATCTCTTGATCTCTTAGTCGTGTGCGGTGCCCCCCCTCCACCATAGTCCTCGATAATATTGTAGCGGTGCTTAGGTGAAGCCCTGCGACGGTAGAACATCAAGATCGTCACCATGCCGTCGTGCTGACAGAACTCTTCCCAACATTCTGCTGGATCGGAATCCGGGGACCGTCATCGAGCTGAACGTGTGCTAGAACTCGGAGGTGCCGTAGTTTCGGTGTTTGATCGGTCGGGCCGTGAAGACGTACAACTACATCAACCGCGTTGTTCTAACGCTTCCGCTTTCGGTCTACGAGGGTACATGGACAACACTCTCCCCTCTCGTTTCTATGCATCACCATGATCTTGCGTGTGCGTAGGAAAATTTTGAAATTACTATGTTCCCCAACAACAACACGCAAAAAACAGAATCTGTCAAAAACAGAACAGTCTGTAGTAATCTGTTACTCTCGAATACTTATGTAACTCCAAAAATCCGGCCAAATTAGGAACGCCTGAGAACTTTTTGTTGCAATCTATAGCAAAAAGAATAAGATCAAGAGCACGTTCCTGTGAATTATGAAAACTAATTTTCTGGATGCAAAAGTTTCTAATTTCAGCAGGATCAACTCAACTATCACCGTAAGCTATCCTAAAGGTTTAACTTGGCACAAACACTAATTAAACACAAAACCACTTATAACCACAGGCCAGATGAATTATTTATTAATAAACAGGAATGAAAAGCAAAGAATAGAAATAAAATTGGGTTGCCTCCCAACAAGCGCTATCGTTTAACACCCTTAGCTCGGGATAGAGATTTCAATGATGCTCACATGAAAGAAAAAGATTGAAGCACAAAGAGAGCATCAAAGAACATGTGACAAACACATCTAAGTCTAACATAATTCCTATGCATATTCATGTTATAAGCAAACAAATTATCAAGGCAAGCAAAAACAGGCATATGCAAGGAAGAAGAAAGAGACGATAGCAAACTCAACATGAAGCAAATTCAGCAATATAGCTATCACGTGACATATTCTCAACACGATCCACATGCATGCGAAGTTGACACTCTTCCAAAATAGTGGGCTTAAATAAATATTTAAGATCATAAGAAGAATCACCCCAATCATGCTCATTGCAATAAGTAGTAAACATAGCAAAACTATCATCCCCAAGCTTAGGGTTTTGCATATAATTAACACAAGTAACATTGATGGAATTTACAATAACATCATTGCAATCATGCTTTTCATCCAAGCCACTATCGTGGATCACTTTATAATTTTCTTCTTTCAACACTTCATCACAATTTTCAGATTCACGAATTTCAAGCAAAAACTCATAAAGATAATCTAGTGCACTCAAATCACTAGAAATTAGTTCATCATAATTGTATCTCTTAATAAGATTAGCAAGTGGATGAGGACCCATAAACTTTTAGCAAGAGAAGATGCAAGCAAAAAAGAAGGCAGATGGTAACACAAGCAAAAAAGATCGAATGGAAGAGGGGCGAAGAAAAGGCAAATCTTTTTGAAAATCTTTTTAGGGGTGGGGGAGGGGAAAACGAGAGGCGAATGGCGAATAATGTAATGCAAGAGAGAAGAGTTTATGATGGAAACTTGGTATGGCTTGACTTGGCATAGATCTCCCTGGCAACAGCGCCAGAAATAGGTCTTGATAACCCACAAATATAGGGATCGCAACAGTTTTCGAGGGTAGAGTATTCAACCCAAATTTACTGATTCGACACACGGGGAGCCAAAGAATATTCTCAAGTATTAGTAGATGAGTTGTCAATTCAACCACACCTGAAAGACTTAATATCTGCAACAAAGTATTTTGTAGCAAAGTAGTATGGAAGTAATGGTAACAGTGGCAAAAGTAACAGTAGCAGCAGTTTTGTAGCAATCATAACAGTGGCAACGAAGAAGTAACTAAGCAACAATCAATATGTGAAAAGCTCATAGGCAATGGATCAATGATGGATAATTATGTCGGATGGCATTCATCATGCAACAGTTATAACATAGGATGACAAGAACTAGCTCCAGTTCATCAATATAATGTAGGCATGTATTCCGAATATAGCCATACATGCTTATGGAAAATAAGTTGCATGACAACTTTTGTCCTACCCTCCCGTGGCAGCGGGGTCCTATTGGAAACTAAGGGATATTAGGGCCTCCTTTTAATAGAGAACCAGACCAAAGCATTAGCACTTAGTGAATACATGAACTCCTCAAACTACGATCATCACCAGGAAGTGTCCCGACTATTGTCACTCCGGGGTTGCCGGATCATAACATGTAGTAGGTGACTATAACTTGCAATATAGGATCAAGAACACTCATATATTCATGAAAACATAATAGGTTCAGATCCAAAATCATGGCACTCGGGCCCTAAAGACAAGCATTAAGCATAGCAATCTCATAGCAACATCAATCTTAGAACATAATGGATACTAGGGATCAAACCCTAACAAAACTAACTCGATTACATGGGTAATCTCATCCAACCCATCACCGTCCAGCAAGCCTACGATGGGATTACTCATGCACGGCGGTGAGCATCATGAAATAAGTGACGGAGGATGGTTGATGATGGCGATGGCGACGGATTCCCATCTCCAGAGCCTCAAATGGACTCCAGATCTGCACTCTCGAGGAAGAACAGGGCTTGGCGATGGCTCTGTTCGTAAAACACGTTGAATCCTTCTCTCTGATTTTTTTCTCCCTGAACGTGAATATATGGAGTTAGAGTTGAGGTCGGTGGAGCTCCAGGGGGCCCATGAGGCAAGGGGCGTGCCCCCCACCCTCATGGCCGGCTAGGGTGTGGGCCCCCTTCAGTTGATTCTTTCGCCAGTATTTTTTATTAATTCCAAAAAGTGACTCTATGAAGTTTCAGGTCATTCCAAGAACTATTATTTCTATACAAAAATAACACCATGGCAATTCTGCTAAAAACAGCATCAGTCCGGGTTAGTTCCATCCAAATCATGCAAATTAGAGTCCAAAACAAGGGCAAAAGAGTTTGAGAAAGTAGATACGTTGGAGACGTATCAGCTATCAAATGTCACAACGTAACTGGTTGATTATAAAGATGCTCTACAGGTATCTCCGAAGGTATTTGTTGAGTTGGCATAGGTCGAGATTAGGATTTGTCACTCCAAGTATCAAAGAGGTATCTCTGGACCCTCTCGATAATACACATCATAAGCTTGCAAGCAAACGACTAAGGAGTTAGTCATGAGGTGATGTATTACGGAATGAGTAAAGAGACTTGCCGGTAATGAGATTGAATTAGGTATGAAGATACCGACGATCGAATCTCCGGCATGTAACATACCGATAGACAAAGGGAATCACACATGTTGTCATAACGGTTCGACCAATAAAGATCTTTGTAGAATATTTAGGAGCCAATATGGGCATCCAGGGTCCACTATTGGTTATTGATCGGAGAGGTGTCTCGGTCATGTCTACATTTTTCTCGAACCCGTAGGGTCTTCACGCTTAACGTTCGATGACGATGTAGTATTATATGAGTTATGTGATTTGGTGACCGAATGTTGTTCGGAGTCACGGATGAGATCACGAACATGATGAGGAGTCTCGAAATGATCAGATGTAAAGATTCATATATAGGACAATAGTATTCGGACACCGGAAGTGTGTCGGGGGGTACAGGGTACTTATCGGGTCGGTGGAAGGGGTTCCGGGCACCCCCCCTAAGTTATGGGCCTTATGGGCCAAGAGAGGAAACGCACCAGCCACAAGGGGCTGGTGTGCCCCCCATAGTAGGTCGGCCTAAGGAGGAGAAGAAAAGTGGGAGGGGAAGGAAAGTGTGGATTAGGATTCCCACTTCCTTCCCTCCCCCCCCCCCTCTTTCCTTCCCCCTTGGGAATACATGCAGGGGGCGCAGCCAGGGCAGGAGCCCTAGGCCCGGCCGGCCACCTATGTAGTGCTCCAGGCTACCTCCCCTCCCTCTCCCACCTATATATATGTAAGAACGGGCTCCTAGCACACCCCAGACAATTGCCTAGCTGTGTGTGGCGCCCCCTCCACCGTTTACACCCCTGGTCATATTTTCGTAGTGCTTAGGCGAAGCCCTGCGGAGATAACTTCACCATCATTGTCACCATGCCATCATGCTAACGGAACTCATCTACTACCCCGATGTCTTGCTGGATCAATAAGGCAAGGGGCATCACCGAGCTGAACTTGTGCAGAACGCGGGGGTGTCGTGAGTTCGGTACTTGTCGGTTGAAGCACGAAGAAGTTCGACTACATCAACGGTGTTGTGAAACTCTTCCACTTACGGTCTATGAGCGTACGAGAAACACTCTCCCCCCTCATTGTTATGCATCTCCATGGATAGATCATTGCATGTGCGTAGAATTTTTTTTGTTTTCCATGCAATGATTCCCAACAATGGTATTAGAGTAAGGTCTGTGCGTAGATGATATGCACGAGAAGAACACAAAGAGTTGCGGGAGATGTAAGTCATACTTCTTACCACAAACTTCTCATTTTGATTCGGCGGTATTGTGGGATGAAGCGACCTAGACCAACCTTACGTGTCCTTGCACTTGAGACCGGTTCCACCGACAGACATGCAACTAGTTTTGCATAAAGGTGGCTGGCGGGTGTCTATTTCTCCTACTTCAGTTGAATCGAATTTGACTAGGTCGGTCCTTGAAGAAGGTCAAAATAGCAAACTTGATGAATCACTGTTGTGGTTTTTGCCGTATGTAAAAACAGTTCTTGCTAGAAGCCCGTAGCAGCCACGTAAAACTTGCAACAACAAAGTAGAGGACATCTAACTTGTTTTTGCGGGGCATGTTGTGATGTGATATTGTCAAGACATGATGTGATATACGTTATTATATGAGATGATCATGTTTTATAAGTTATCGGCAACCGACAAGAGCCTTACGGTTGTCTCTTTATTGTATGAAATGCAAATGCCATGTAATTAATTTACTTTATCACTATGCATTAGCAATAGTTTTAGAAGCAATAGTTGGCGAGACGACCATGACGCAATGATGGAGATCAAGGTGTCAAACCGGTGACGATGGAGATCATGACGATGCTTTGGAGATGGAGATCAAAAGCACAAGATGACGATGGCCATATCATGTCACATATTTTGATTGCATGTGATGCTTATCTTCTGTGTATCTTATTTTTCTTAGTAAAGCGATAGCATTATAAGGTGATCCCTTTACTAAATTTCAATGTAAAAGTGTTCTCCCTGAGTATGCACCATTGCTACAGTTCATCGTTTCAAGACACCACATGATGATTGGGTGTGATAGACTCTACATTCACATACAATTGGTGTAAGACAGTTTTGCACATGCAAAATACTTGGGTTAAACTTGACGAGCCTAGCATGTAAAGACATGCCCTCGGAACACTAGAGACCGAAAGGTCGAACCTGAATAATATAGTAGATATGATCAACATATAGAGATGTTCACCATTGATGACTACCCCATCTCACGTGATGATCGGACATGGGTTAGTTGATTTGGATCACGTATCCCGTAGATGACTTGAGGGACGTCTATTTAAGTGGGAGTTCTTAAGTAATTTGATCAATTGAACTTAATTTATCATGAACTTAGTCCTGGTAGTATTTTCATATCTATGTTGTAGAACAATGGACCGTGCTACCATTTCCCTGAATTTTAATGCGTTCCTAGAGAAAGCTAAGTTGAAAGATGATTGTAACAACTACACAGATTGGGTCCGTAACTTGAGGATTATCCTCGTTGCTGCATGGAAGAATTATGTCCTTGATGCACCGCTAGGTGAAAGGCCTGCTGCAGGAGCAGAAGCTGATGTTTTGAACGTCTGGCAAGCTCGATCTGATGACTAATCGATAGTTCAGTGTGCCATGCTTTACAGCTTACAACCAGGAAATCAAAGACGTTTTGAACGTCATGGAGCATATGAGATGTTCCAAGAGTTGAAGTTAATATTTCAAGCAAATGCTCGGGTTGAGAGGTATGAAGTCTCCAACAAGTTCTATAGTTGCAAGATGGAGGAGAACAACTCTATCAGTGAACACATACTCAAAATGTCTGGGTATTATAATCACTTGACTAGGCTGGGAGTTGATCTTCCAGTTGATTGTATTATTGACAGAGTTCTTTAGTTACTGCCACCAAGCTACAAAGGCTTTGTGATGAACTATAGTATGCAAGGGATGAACAAAACAATTCCCGAGCTCTTCGCAATGCTTAAGGCCGTGGAGGTAGAAATCAAGAAGGAGCATCAAGTGTTGATTGTTAACAAGACCACTAGTTTCAAGAAAAAAGGCAAGCGAAAGAAAGGGAAATTCAAGAAGAATGGCAAGCAAGTTGGCACTCCCGGGAAGGAGCCCAAAGGTGGTCCCAAGCCTGAAACTCAGTGCTTCTACTGCAAAGGGACTGGTCACTGGAAGCAGAACAGCTCCATGTATTTTGCGGATAAGAAGGATGGAAAAGTGAATAAAGGTATATTTGATATACATGTTATTGATGTGTACCTTACTAATGCTCGTAGTAGCGCCTGGATATTTGATACTGGTTTGGCTGCTCATTTTTGTAACTCGAAACAGGAGCTACGTATTGAACAAGGATCGGCTACGGACGAGGTGACGATGCGCGTCGGAATGGTTCCAAGGTCGATTTGATCGATGTTGGCACGCTACCTCTATATCTACCTTCGTGATTAGTTTTAGACCTGAATAATATTTGGTGCCCGCATTGAGCATGAACATTATATCTGGATCTTGTTTAGTGCAAGACGGTTATTCATTTAAATCAGAGAATAATGGTTGTTCTATTTATATGAGTAATATCTTTTATGGTCATGCACCCTTGAAGTGTGGTCTATTTTTGTTGAATCTTGATTGTTGTAATACACATATTCATAATATTGATGCTAAAAGATGCAAAGATGATAATGATAATGCAACATATTTGTGGCACTGTCGTTTAGGTCATATTGGTGTAAAGCGCATCAAGAAACTCCATGCAGATGGGCTTTTGGAATCACTTGATTGTGAATCATTTGATACTTGCGAACCATGCCTCATGTTCAAGATGACTAAAACACCGTTCTCCGTAACACTGGAGCGATCCAATGACTTACTGGAAATAATACATACCGATGTATGCGGTCCGATGAGTGTTGAGGCAAGCGGCGGTTATCGTTATTTTCTGACCTTCACGGATGATTTGAGTAGATATGGGTATATCTACTTAATGAAACACAAGTATGAAACATTTGAAAAGTTCAAAGAATTTCAGACTGAAGTGGAGAATCATTGTGACAAGAAAATAAAGTTTCTGCGATCTGATCCCGGAGGCGAATATTTGAGTTACGAGTTTGGCCTTCATTTAAAATAATGTGGAATAGTTTCACAACTCATGCCACCTGTAACACCATAGCGAAATGGTGTGTACGAATGTCGTAACCGTACTTTATTGGATATGGTGCATTCTATGATGACTCTTACCGATTTACCACTATCATTTTGGGGTTATGCATTAGAGGCAATTGCATTCACGTTAAATAGGGAACCATCTAAATCCGTTGAGATGACACCGTGCGAACTATGGTTTGGCAAGAAACCTAAGCTGTCGTTTCTTAAAGTTTGGGATTGCGACACTTACGTCAAAAGGCTTCAGCCTGATAAGCTCGAACCCAAATCAGAGAAGTGCGTCTTCATAGGATACCCTAAGAAAACAATTGGGTACACCTTCTACCACAGATACGAAGGCAATATCTTTGTTTCCAAGAATGGAACTTTTCTAGAGAAGGAGTTTCTCTTGAAAGAAGTGAGTGGGAGGAAAGTAGAACTTGATGAGGTAATTGTACCTTCTCTCGCATTGGAAAGCAGAACATCACAGAAATCGATTCCCGTGATGCCTACATCAACTAGAGAGGAAGCAAATGATAATGATATGGAAACTTCAGATCAAGTTGATACCATCGGATTACGGGTTACGCAAACCGTTCAGAGGTTCGAACTCTATGGTGCGTGCGAGGATCTCTGACTCCCCAGTCTGCCGACTCGCTAATATCACAACCTAACGCGTCGAGCTCGAGGGAAATGGGGTACAACAGTTTACCCAGGTTCGGGCCACCTTGTGGTGTAAAACCCTACTCCTGCTTTGTGGTCGATTTTTCTCGAGGGGCTGAGGAAGAACTAGTATAGTGGAGAGTAGCCTCAGGAGGTGTGTTCTTGGGCTCAAGTGAGTTGGTGAGCCGGTGAGGGCGGAATGGATCTGATCCCCCTCCTTGGTGGTGCTAGGTCCTATTTATAGTGGCCTTAGTCCTCTTCCCAAATAAAGGCAGTAAGGGATCCCACAACGGCCAAATTTGAAGGGACACAACAAGTACATCTTATCCTGACTAAAGTGGACTTCGCCTACAAAAGCCTCTGGTCGTGACACTGCGGTGGGCTCGGTGTTCGCACACGAACACGTCACCGTGTACCTCCAATGCCGAGGGTGATGCACCGCAGCTCACGTCGAAGGAGACCCGCCGGAAGCGCGGTACGCAAGACAATCCGGCAGGTGCTTTTGGGACCCGAACCCCACACACCCGGAGGGACCCGTCTGGCGCCAAGAGCGGTTATGGGCTGCCCTAGGTCGACCTGATCGCCTTTAGGGCCTCGAGGTTCGCCGCCTGCAATGAAGAAGAACGAACGAAGAACGAGGAAGAAGAAGAACTAGGGTTAAGGAGAAAAGATAAAAGATAAAAGTGGTAGATTGATTGATCGATTGTGTGTTGTTCAATCGGCCGTCACCCCTTAGGTATATAAGAGGCGGCTGGACTTCCTGCAAGGAAAAGGCTTGATTCACGTCCAAAATCCTAGTCAAATTCGGATTGATTTTGTCCGAACTTTCCAAAACTGTTCGGTTTAAACTGGCTGCACCTTGCGGGTCTTTTTTGTGGTGGTAAACTATCTCGGATGGAAACGAGCCCAAAAGCAATCTTGACCGTTTCGACGAGGCGAAAAACTTTTATGTTGAACGTTTTTTTATCAGATGTCATTTTGAGGGTCAAATCGGTCGCGCAAAACAGGCTACACTCGCGCTACCCATCAGACAGGGTGTCTGGTGGGGCGCGCCAGTTTTTTCCTCCTGACAGGGCTGTATTCCGATGGCTCTAACTTTTGCATACGAACTCGGATTGGAACGATTTTTATATCAAAATCGATCGTTTCGACGAGACGAAGACAATCCGTGTAGATAATTTTTCCATTTGAGGTCGTCTTGGGGCTTAATCAGCCAAACTGTACTCTGAATATAAGATCTTAGTACTTTGAGCATAGTTTCGCCTTCGAGATGAAATCGGATCATGATGACCCAAACTTCAAAGATGTTCATATCGACAATACAGAACTCTTTAATGAAGATCACTTCCATTTGAGGCTATCTTAAATAAGTTATTGACCGTACAAAATCTGGTGTCAACATGCTCTCTGCTTTTCGGCAAAGTTTGTGTGCCGAAAAATAACTTCCGATAGCTTGTTCTAAGGACGATGTCAACACTCCATCGGCCATTTTGCATGTTCTTAGGACGACAAGTATATATCGGCCATTGCTTGTTTGAACCTCTTGATGCAAACTTGGGTGAAAACTTCTCAGCTTCTATAACAATCCGGTGATAAGGTTCCATAGATCAAAACCATCCTCCGAACCACATTGTTCACCCTTTCGCTAGGATTTTGCAGATAATCAAGAATGAACTTCCTTCAATCCTTACTTCGCCTGCATAAAAGTTTCATTAGTGGCCGAAGCGGTGGGCTTCGATTCAGCCTTACCTATATTGACAAGACCTAGCATCGGCTATTGATAGAAATGCAATACACCATGGTTAACATAGTAGCCGGACGCTTGCTGTGCCAACTTTTTCGAATTGTCATGCCTAGATATATGAACAATTTCAAAGCAACCCAAGGTAAATCTTGCATCTAGACATACCAAAAGATAAACTATAAGTGATCCGTCAAAACATTGATAACCCTTGGATATTTGTTGCACTACTAATAACGAATCACCGGAAGTCTCAATATGTATAGCACCTATAGCAACTAAAGCTCCAAACCTAATAAATTTCATATTCGGCTTCGATTATTGTGTAAAAATATTTTAAGAGGCATGAGGCTTCACATAATAGCACCATATGGAGATATATAAACAACACCAACACCATGGACATTGTTATGAATTCAACTATCAAAACATAATCTCCATAGTACTTGTCTCGCTCTCCATTCAACTAAGGACGATGTAAGAATATTACACCGCCATGATCGGATAGTTTCTTAGGACGATAGTTAATTATCGGCCATTATCATGAGGTCCATGTAGAATTCATCCATTAAAGCATGTATAGCCAAATAAACAAATAAAATAGCAATAAAATATTTCGCCCCTTTGTCTTAGCAACAAAATGTAACTAACCAAATGTATAGTGATTTGGTAATACTCACATGATATGGAAAATTATGTTGCATCCATGGATCAAAATAAGTCCATGGAGGGTAACTGATCATACCTGTGGATGAATTCCATGGCAAAGGCATCAATGGCATTGTTGAAGAAAATGGATGATGTGCTAACCAAGATTTTGATGTTGTGATGCGCACCTTCGCTTAATTGTTTGTGGCTTTCATTATTTTCCTTCTTCACTTCTATTGTACTTGTTGCAATGTAGCATGCACATCATTTTTGTCTTGATTGATCTTCTTGGGAACCCATGCCATGTTCCCTTTCTCAGCTCTTGTGCACTAAGATTTTGTAATTCCTTCTTTTGTTATCACGATAAGCCAGTGGGCATCTCGGCCAGATTCTGTTTTGACCAATGGCAATTCTTTCTTGGCCTTGTGCACTCTCAACTTCTTTTCTTCAGATTTGGCACTTTGACTCTTAATAATTGGTTGCTTCATCTCATTGCCTTTAGTAGCCAATGTCAACACTTTCATTGGCTCTTTTTCATTTGAGATCAAATCTGAAGTAGCACTCTTACGACCATCTCTTTTAACGTGGTAAACTTGTTTGACCACCTCTTTCTTCTTCCTTGAGCTCGGACCGATTCCTTATGATTGAAACGGTTTTAACATGTGATTGTTCGAAGTTGATCTTCTTGGAGCTGCATAACATTGGTGAGATGGTCTAAAATAAGATGGAGAATGCGCCCTTGTATCATACCTGTCCCATGATGAATATGTATCTATATGAGTATAGGGAGGCATCCACGACATTTGCATTGGCGGCCCAAAATAAGGATATGAATATGTTGCATTAAAATTCGCACTTTGCCAATACCAATCCTCATATTTGCGCCTTGGGGGTGATCTTGGTTTCTTTGCATGATTTGGCCGATAAGCATTCTTCTCTTCACTCTTCTTTTGATATTTATCCAATAGTTTAGCGAAGGTGATTTTTGATCTCTTACACTTGTGCTTATTTCGGCCTTTGTTTTCTTTTTGCTTTGCTCCCATCGATCATTGGATTTGCTTGTCGCCCCAGTCCTTGGCGCTCCATTGTAGCTTCGATGGAATTTTTGCCCTCAATGTTATGTTCATTATGCTCTTCAACAAATTCTTTACTTGAAAGCTCAATCCCATCACCTGCTGTTTTTACCTTCTCTTTAAATGGATCGGCTTGATCAGCCGACGCAAAAACTTTCTGCCATCGGGACCAATCGAATAGACTGGTCATCTCTTGGTGTCTCAATAAATTTCAATCGCCCTTTATCAATGGCCGATTTAACTATTTGACTAAACATATTGCAATCCTCAAATTATGTTTGAACGAATGATGCAACCTACAATACATTCGTCCTTGAATTGATGGCTTAACATGGTGATCAAGAATTCTAATGTAATTATTTTTCAACAACAAATCAAAGATTTGATCACACATGTTTGAATCAAAGGTATACCTTTTGTTTTCTAGCCGATCTTGTTGTGAGAACGGCTTTGAGTTAAACAAACGAATGGTTCAGATTTGGCATCTTCCCATTCGCTATGAATTCTCTTTCGCATTCTTTTTCGATGTCCTTAAATAAGAAACTATACTAGCATCGGTTTTCCCAAAAGATTTTAACCTTGGCTTTGAATTTCTGAAATCAAAGTAGTTAGAACATACACGTCTCAATTGAGACCATGCGTAAGCCAAGTATGAAGCAAACAAAGCTACCCAATTAGATATGAACTTTAAATAAAGCAATGGGAAAAGCTTTGGTTGCAGCAATAAGTCACTATCGGTCTCTTTGAATGGTACAATATATTGACCGATATGCTTAGTAACAATTTTATTGCTAACAAGTATATTGCCCTTCTTCATTGGTCTTTGAAAATTACTTATTAGAATTTTTCTAATAGATGCATCAACAATAAAGTTGTGACCAAATCTGAAAATAGGTAAATTACTTGGTAGACATACCTCTTCAAATATGTTGGGAGAGCATGATGATTGCATATGATGAATAATATTGTGCTTTGCTTCTGGATGACTTCCCAACACCGTGTCACAATTTTCTTCTTGATTTCGTGCATCATAAATTTGAAGATCTTTGTCAACCGAACTTTGTTCGACTACTTGTTCTTGTCCTTGAAGCTCATCAATTTCTATGGCACGAAACTCATAGGGCAGGAAGTATTTTCCCTTAATTTCAGAAAAATCAAGTATGGTCGTTTTGCCATGCTTTCCATGCCCATTCTCATTACCGCTTGCCTCTTTGGATTTGATGGATTCAGAATATTTACTACTTGATTCGGCTTTTTCAACCGAAGCACTTTCATGTTTCGAATTATCCATCTTTTCATTGATACTATCAATTGGCAATGCTTCTTTTATTTGAGCCAATTCTCCTTCAATTTGTTTTTGGCGGCGAGCGGCAAGATTGGCTTTAAGCTTTTTCTCAATGTCAGCCCACTCCGGATATGATCGCCCCCCAATGCTTTTAGATTCTTTCGGCAATGACACATGGGTGTTGCCGAAACTTTGCAATTGTGTATGGGGTGTATAATATGATGTAGTACTAGGTGAAAGCATATGCATTGTTGTAAAACCATATTTTTGCTCGCCAATTTTATCAACTGGCAAAGATTCATCTTCTTGCAAAACTCTAGCTTTTATTGCAGCATAATCAGGAAATAGCCCCTTTTCATGTTGTTCAAGGCAAAGAGCACTAATTCTCTTATTTTGGGCTAAACTCTTCAATGCAGCAACCACTACCTCATGTTCTACAATGTTGGGCACAACCGCTCCTGTAAAATCTACATTCATTCGCCTATAACCAGGAAGGTGTGAAGCCGAATTATGAGCATCTACAGTTGTGTATGGTGCCGAAGAATTACTAACATGAGGTGTAGCATATGACGGTTGAGAGTAACTGGCCAAATAGCCATTAGTAGCATGGCTAATTCTCTCATTCATCGGCATGGTTGGATTACTATATTGCACATTAGCTGCCGATGAATAAAAGGGTGAAACACTTTCTTGTATGGCATTGGAAATTCTAACTTGGGGTGTTTCAAATTGATTAATCGAACTCATCATGTTGCTCATCGGCATATGAATTTGTGGGATTGCCGATGCATGGGAGTTGGGATACATATGTTGCATGTTGCTAAATTTATAAGAATTTGAAACATGAAGATTGTTTTGCATCGCCCTTGCACATAATTAGATGCATGATTGATAAAACTAGGGCTAGCCGATACATTATGCTCAATAGGTGATCCAGCAACAACATATGGATTATTTGCATCTACTGAAGGGAATTGGGTATTCATATTACCTTTGTAGATTGCAGCAACTTGATGACGATCTCTTCAGTAGCAAGAACGGGCTGGAGACCGCTCAAAGCTTCGCCCCAAAGTGGAGTCGCCAAAAAGTGTGTTCGCACACGAACACGTTACCGTGTACCTCCAACGCCGAGGGTGATGCACCGCAGCTCACGTCGAAGGAGACCCGCCGGAAGCGCTGCACGCAAGACAATCCGCAGGTGCTTTTGGGACCCGAACCCCACACGCCCGGAGGGACCTCGTCTGGCGCCAAGAGCGGCATGGGCTGCCCTAGGTCGACCTGATCGCCTTTAGGGCCTCGAGGTTCGCCGCCTGCAATGAAGAAGAACGAACGAAGAACGAGGAAGAAGAAGAACTAGGGTTAAGGAGAAAAGATAAAAGATAAAAAGTGGTAGATTGATTGATCGATTGTGTGTTGTTCAATCGGCCGTCACCCCTTAGGTATATAAGAGGCGGCTGGACTTCCCGTGCAAGGAAAAGGCTTGGATTCACGTCCAAAATCCTAGTCAAATTCGGATTGATTTTGTCCGAACTTTCCAAAACTGTTCGGTTTAAACTGGCTGCACCTTGCGGGTCTTTTTTGTGGTGGTAAACGATCTCGGATGGAAACGAGCCCAAAAGCAATCTTGACCGTTTCGACGAGGCGAAAAACTTTTATGTTGAACGTTTTTTTATCAGATGTCATCTTGAGGGTCAAATCGGTCGCGCAAAACAGGCTACACTCGCGCTACCCATCAGACAGGGTGTCTGGTGGGGCGCGCCAGTTTTTTTCTCCTGACAGGGCTGTTATCCGATGGCTCTAACTTTTGCATACGAACTCGGATTGGAACGATTTTTATATCGAAATCGATCGTTTCGACGAGACGAAGACAATCCGTGTAGATAATGTTTCCATTTGAGGTCGTCTTGGGGGCTTAATCAGCCAAACTGTACTCTGAATATAAGATCTTAGTACTTTGAGCATAGTTTCGCCTTCGAGATGAAATCGATCATGATGACCCAAACTTCAAAGATGTTCATATCGACAATACGGAACTCTTTCATGAAGATCACTTCTCCATTTGAGGCTATCTTAAATAAGTTATTGACCGTGCCAAAATCTGGTGTCAACACTCGGCGATGACCTATGTCCTGCCGTCCTGGCGGTCTTGGGCTTGTTGCACGAGAGTGGAAACCTTTAGCTTCTTCCTCGCGACTCTGCGCCTGCTGCTTGCCTCCTTTGCACCGAAGAGGAAACTGGTACTTTGCGCCCGCTGGCGCCCACCTGGCCTTGGTCGTCATGGCTCACGTCATCCGAACCTCACGAGGTGAGCTTTGCATAGAAATCTTCGCTCCTTAGGAGCCAGCCTGAGGAGGCTGATCCCCTTGGAGGTCTTGGTATCGTCTGTGTCACGAGGCTTGGCCCCTCGCGAGGATCTTGGGTTGTCGATGTCTAAACTGGGTAGTACTAGGCCATTGGTGGAGCCACGCCGTGGGCCGCAGGCTGGCAAGTCTGGGTACCCCCGTATCTAGAACACCGATAGTAGCCACCGGGCCCAAGGCGCGCTCGGACTTGGCTTCTAGGCAAAGCCAAAGGGCAAGTGCGCTGCACCGCGGGCCCTAACCGCCTGTGGCCTTGGGCGACGCATGGCGATTGATGGGATGTGGGTGTCCCTGCTTCCCCACGCCACCTCAGCAAGAGAAGGCATCATTGCGCGGGATCATGGAGGCCGGCGGTTGGCCTCGCTCTGAAAATATATGAGGTGAGGGGCAGAGCCCCCCTCTCTCATCTCTATCTTCATCCTCTCGTTGCTCGTTCCTTCTTCTTCTCCACCTTTCTGTAGCATCTATGGCACTGATTAGGAGATTCTCTACGGTGGAGAAGGGGAAAGCCCCTCAGGAGGAGCCAGAGCCACTTCCACCGAAGAAAAGGTTTCGCCGTCCCTGTGATGCTGGCGTGAGGCAGGAGGTGACCCGGCCTTGGCACGTAAGGCCTCCGCCCGGCTTCCCCCTTCCCTTGTATGCTCGTGTGCAGGACGGCAATGCCCGCCGCCGAGTGATCCCAGCAGCAGTGGGCGAGCTGAAGCTGAGTGGGCAGCAGGGCCGCGAACCCACACCATGGGTAACTCACGCAAGTTCGTGGTGTGGGCAGCGATGCCGCCTGGCTTGTGGATCCGGTTCCCGAGGTTCTTCGCTGACGAGATACCACCGAGGTGGCCGCTCGAGCTGTGGGTGCAACATGTCAGGTGCTGCAGCCTAGCCACCGGAGCTGAGGTCGAGGTAGTGCCTCTCGGCGATGTCTTCATGACCCGTGGATGGGGCGAGATCGCCCGCGCCTACCGCACAGAGGGGGCCCTCACGATCCACTTCGAGTACGACGGTGCCTCTACACTGTTCTTCAAGGTCTTCGACGAGGAGGGTCGGCGGCTGGAGTGCTGCCTAGGAGGAAGCAGCCCGCGGGGCGCGGTCGTGAGCGATGGGCCCGTCTCCGACCCCACCGGCACCTCCTCCAGCAGTAGCGATGACTCCTGGGAATCCGACGACTCTCCTGAGCCAAGCGATTCTTCGGAGTCTAGCGACGACAACTACGTGTCGCCGAGCTCCAGCTGCGCTCGGAGTGCAGCATCGTCATCGGCTCGGCGTCGCCGGTCATGCCCTTGGCCCGGTCCTCCAAAGTCATCCTTCTCTTGTTTCCCTGTGCGGAATTATGACAAGCCCCGTGGGGGTATGTAAAAACCATGATGCCTTACTCCAATGTTATCCTTCCTAGCAATGTGTTCGAAGTTGCGTATCCCCCTCCGGCACGGTCCCCCCTTTTCATCCCCTAGGTAGCGTCATGCTCTACACCGACGGATCCCAGTCCCTAGGCAGTCTTCAGCCATCGCTGGTATGCCAGGTCGCGATGCCATGGTCAAGGCCAGGAGGTGAGCGGCCCGAGGTCTTATGAGAGCTCCTAAGGCGCGATGCTCATGAGGTCCCCTTGGCGTGCAAGCAGCTGACATAGTAGTTGAAAGGAAAGCGACATTGCCCAAGCGAGACTGTGAAGGTCGTGAGATTGGGCTACGAGATTCATGCTGACAGGCGAGCGACTTATCTTCTAGTGAACTAGCAGCGGTTCCCTTGTGTGGTGCCCATTTGTGCCTTAGTGGTGGCGCCTCTAGGTAGGGCCCATGATGACCATCACCTTTCTCGCCCGTCCAGGTGCTCTACATCCTCGGGTCCCGGCCCTCGAGCAAGACTCACCCGCCGCAGGTATGCCAGGTCATGATGTCGTGGTCAAGTCCAAGGGGTGAGGACTGGAGAGCCAGTAGGAGCTTCTGAGAAGCGATGCTCAGGAGCCCCCCTTTAACATGGAAGCAACTCGCGTGAGAAGGTGGTGGCCGTCAGGCCCGCCCGCAGGTAGGCTTTAGATATACCTGCGAGTTAGCCTGCGTAGGAGAATATGACCCCGAACGGTGCTTGCTACCTATCCCTTGATATTTCCGTAGGAAGATGAAGGCACTAAGGAGCTGGCGAGGTGGCGTATGCGAGTCGGTCGCGAGCCAGAGCTCGATCTCACAGATTTGTCAGTGTTGCTGGGACGGACCCGAGCACAAGCGATGTGCCAGCATGTGTAGCCCCCGTTGCGGGATGAGCAAAGGGTGAGTCAACAATGCAGAGAGGCTGCGAAGCGTAAAGGACTCGGAGCAACCGGGTGATGATCATAAGCAACTCATGGGAGACGGTTAGCCAGCTCTGATAAATGCAAGAAGGATACATGCCTCAGGGATGGACCCACGCGGCTTGGGGATAGTGCAGCTCGAGGGGCACCCCCAACTGAAGAACTAAAAGATGTCACCTGGCACCGTTCCTCAAGAGGTGTTGGAGTAGTGGAAGACGCGCGATGTAGAAGTCACTCCTCATGAGCCGCCCTGGCCCTAAACCTCGGGGGGCTCTAGAGATCCGGGGGCTCGTGAGGATCCATCACCATCTCCACCTGGATCGGCTGGCACCGGGCCTCCTGAGCCACCGGGATGCCCCGCATGTGGCGCTGGAATGCAGCAGTTGTGTTCAACAAGCCAAAGGGCATGCAGACGTAGTTGTGAGGGGGGCCCTTGCATTGGCCAACATGGGACAGCTGGAAGAGCTCCTAAGACGCGACCATGTTGAGCCCTGGGATGTCAACACAGACGCCCAACTCCTTGTCCTTACCTGGGCGAGGACCCACGCCTGGCTGTGGGCGGCGATCGCCATGTATGATCCTTGCCCCCTGAATCTCCTTGATTCCCTCGTTGATGAACTCTTGAGCGCCCGACGCCTTGCGCTCTCTCCGTGGATGTGTGCGCTGAAGCATGCCTCCACATGGTACCCGAGCGCCTCCCTTGTGACGTTGGACAGGTCAGAGGCCCTCCAGAGGAGAGCCCCAGAGCCCAGCCTGAGAGGGGCGTCGAGTGCGCCTTCCTATGCGAGAGGGGAAGACGCCCCATCCACAGATGCCATGCTTGAGGCGGCACCGCCATACTCCCCATCCTCCTGAGACCCCTGGTGGAGCTGCTGCTTCTTCTTCTTGGGAACCGCCTTAGGAGGGTGAACGCTGCCCTCGTCATCAGGGTTCTCAATTGCTGCCGCCTAGTAAGCACGCTCGAGAGAGCACACTGCATCCTTTTCTTTGCAAGCGACCGTGATGACGCCACAGTTCCCTGGCATCTTGAGGACATTGTAGCCGTGCTGCGTTGCCGCCATGAACTTGGCAAGAGCTGGGTATCCGAGGATGGCAATGTATGGCAGGCGAATGTCGGCGACGTTGAAGTCAATGAGCTCGGTGCGGTAGTGGTTGCGTTTGCCAAAGGTGATGGGGAGGCGAACCTACCCGATCGGGTGTGTGGAGCCATCAATCACTCTTGAGAAGGGCTTGGTAGGATGAAGCTGGTGATACGGCACTTGGAGCCTGTTGAATGTCTAGATGGAGAGAACATTGAGCCCTGCGCTGCCGTCGATGAGCGTCTTCGTGATGAGCACATTGCTGATGATGGGCATGCAAAGCATTGGGAGCACGCCAGCTGTGGCCACGCACTTGAGTTGGTCAGAGGAGTCGAAGGTGATGGCGTACTTGGACCACCTGAGCGGGCGCGTCGCCTCGAGCTTGGGAAGTGTTGTGTTCACCTCATGCCTGAACTGCTTGAAGATGCGATGAGAGGCTGGAGCTTGGGAGCCGCCCAGGATGTAGGAAATGGCGCGAGGCTCTTGGAAGCCCCCGGCCCCCTCGTCCTAGTGTTGGTCTTCATTCCTTCTTGGCGGCGGCGGCAATGGAGGGTGACCAGCGTTGACCTGAGGTTGATCCTCGCGAGGTTGATCTCTCCAGGCGCCTTTGCAAGGCTGGCCCTGCCAGCAGTCCTCCCGAGGCTGGTCGCGCCACTCTTGACGATGGTCGTAGCCGTCCCAACATCCTCCACCTCGGCCTCCTCCAAGACCGTAGCCTCGATCGTTGCGCTCGGGGTACCGACCGAGGTGCCCGTTGCTGATGGCCCTGAGCTCATGGCAACTGTTGGTGTTGTGGCTGTGCACGTTGTGGAAGATGCAGACCGGGTGGCTGCCCTTGGATGATTATGGGTGATCGTAGACGCGCTTCATCTCCAGCTCAGCTGTGAGCATGGCCGGTCCCTTGCGCTTCACGTCCTTGGCCTTGGCCTTCTTGTCTTCTGGATCCACATCGGGGAGCTCGAGGAAGGAGAGGTGAGGGAGTCCTGGACTAGGGGGTGTCCGAACAGCCGGACTATCATCGTCCGCCGGACTCCAAGACTACGAAGGTACAAGATTGAAGACTTCGTCCCGTGTCCGGATGGGACTTTCTTTGGCGTGGAAGGCAAGCTTGGCAATACGGATATGTAGATTTCCTACCATTGTAACCGACTCTGTGTAACCCTAGCCCTCTCCGGTGTCTATATAAACCGGAGGGCTTTAGTCCGTAGGACGAACAACCATTACAACAATCATACCATAGGCTAGCTTCTAGGGTTTAGCCTCCTTGATCTCGTGGTAGATCCACTCTTGTACTACCCATATCATCAATATCAATCAAGAAGGAGTAGGGTTTTACCTCCATCGAGAGGGCCCGAATGTCGTGGGAAACGAACACCTATGGGGCAGGGCCCCTTTTGGTCTGGCAAGGGAGCAGAGGGCGCACGAAGAGCAGATCGAGGCGAAGCACGCGAGGGATTCTACCCAGCTTCAGAGCTCTCCGGAGAGATAAAACTCCTACTGCTGCTTTGTGTCTTTATTCTGTTCTTGCTCGAGAGCGTGGGTGTGTTGTAGTTTCGAATGAGTCGAAACCCTTCTACGTGCGCATGGGCCTCCTTTTTATAGTCTAAAGGGGTCACCGACAGTGGCAGCGAGAGAGGGTAAAAAAGTAAAACGGGGTTGGTACAATGCTATCAAAAGTGCCCCTACCTAACTCGACGCGGGGACAAGGGCATTTAATGCCCGCTCGACGCTCTAACAAAGGCAAGAAACGACCGTTAGGGCGCCACCGACGCCACGATGGCCTTCTAGTCATCTTCACTTGCCACCGCACCGCTTGGTTGATAGCTACCCGCCACGCACCGTGAGCGATCCTATGGCGACATCGCCGTCGGATGTGCCGGAGCGTATGCAGAGTTGTGCTTCGCGCGAAGCGCCTTGCCGCGTCGCCGCTTTGTCACATCCACAAGCTTGCCGCCGCCGGTCTTGGTTATCCTTCCCGCAAGCTCCTCTTGCCGGGTCTTCCTTCCCGCAAGCTTCTCTGCCGGGCCTCGCCTTCACAGCTAACACTTTGTTCTTGAATGGCAGAATAGGAATAGCGGCGATCTTGGCGGACGCCCGCAAGCCTTGCCGCTGGCGCCGCGACGCCTGTGCACAAGTTCGGGATACTAAGGTACCCCTACTTTAGTACACCGACAGGAGCCCCCGGGCCTGGGCCACACACGGTGCCGAGCGCTGTTGGGCCAGGCCCAAAATAGGGCACGGGCACACACGAGGCCTGGGTCCACACCAAATCTGACTCCGTATCCACCGCGCCCTCCCGTAACGGCACGCGTCAATCACGGCATCATGGGAGAGATCGTGGGCAATTCTTAAATCAGGAAAAGCGTAACGTTCGCCTCCCCTGTTTATAAGCAGAGGGAACAGAGCCGTTCCCCACCTTCGCCACTTGCAGTTTCTTCCTCCGAAAGCTTCGCCGCTCCCCTCCGCTTCCCAAGCCGAAAGAGAGCAGCGCTCCGCCGCCGGTCGTCGCCCTCAACACTTCAAGGCCCCCCCGCTTCCGCCATGGCTCAAGACCGCAAGAGCACAAAGTCGAGCACAAAGTTGGCTGAGGCGTTGCGGCTTGAGGCGCCGCGCAGGAGCGAGTGCTTTCCGAGCTCACCGCTAAGGCGCTATGGAGGATTTTACCTCTTCGTCGACGGAGACGCGGCGATCCGCAAGACGCTGCCGGTTCCTCCAAAGCTTCCACTTCAAGCGGTGCCTAAAAGGGTACTATTTCTTTCCGTTTTTCTATTGTGGGCTCGCCCACCTTTTTCTCGATTTCTTCATGACATCATGAATACCTACGGTTTCATCTTCTTGATTTCACCCCCAACGCCGCTTCGACAATTGCGGTTTTCAGACACCTTCTGCGAGAACTTCGTTGGCATCCACCCAAATGTTGCTCTTTTTCGCCACTATTTCACCCCCCGAGCTGAGAAAGGAGAGCCATTGGCTGGCGGAATCTCCAGGACCTCACGAATCGGCATGAAGGAGGTGTATCTGGGGGGCGAGCTCCGCAGCAAGTGGGACGAATGGAGGGCGGAATGGTGCTGGATCGTTGACGCCAATCCGCAGCCATTCACTAACCTGCGCCAGACCCGGGTAGTGCGCGGCGGCAACTGGAGCGCTCTGTCGCCGGACGACGCTAAGCTAAAGATCGCCACTACCCGAGTCTTGCGGCTCAGGCTTGCCGGGCTCACAGCAGGGGCTGTTGGCGCGGATTTCCTTCGCCGTCGCATCTCCCCTCTGCAGAAGAGGGGGAGGCCCGCCTGGCTGTTTGGCGGCCCGACGGATATCATGAGGCTGCGTCCAGGCCTCAACTTCAACGTCACAGTTCTGGAGCTTGACGGGATGCTCAAGGAGCTGTTCAAGCATGACGCCAACCATCCAGAGTGGTTCAGGCTGCCGCAGGGAGTCATCCCATTGTGCAACAACTCCCAGCGTGATCGCATCTGTGCAATGATGCCGGAGTGCGATTCGCACGGGATAAGCCCAACTTGGATGGAGCCCGCCGTCGACGTCGTGCGGCAATTCTTTGATGGCTTGGTGGAAGTAGCAGTCAGTGTCGACGAGCAGAGGCTCCTCACCCGCGACACCACCGACGACGAGATGCGGTACATCGCCTCCAGGGCCGAAGAGGCGGCATCAGCCGCCGCCGCGGGTGAGTTTGGCTTCACGTTGGAGGAGGCAGAGGCAGCCGAAGCGGCAAGCCTTGCCGACCGGGAGGACCTTGCGGAGGGTCGCTTGGCGGGGAGCCCGAGGCCGAGCGAGCGAGCCCGCCGAGGCGCGAGCTGCCAGCCGCTTTGAGCAGCTTGCCGCAGCGCGAGCCCCCAACAGAGCCCCAATTCCAACCAAGAAGGCGCCGCCGTCGAGTTGAGATACAGCGAGGCGGCAGGCCAACCAACAGCAGCTGCGTGGGACGCGCCCACCGCGGCAAGTACTGCTGCTGGAGCATCTCAGCCGCCGCCGGCAATCGAGGCGGGTCTTCCCGGCTGCCACGCCTCGATCCTACCGCAGCTCCCAAGAACGCCCAGGGAGCCTACTCCGCCTCCGCCAAGCAGAAGGGTACCAGATTGACCTTTCTCGCTACTGAGTCTCGGCAAGGAGGAAGAAGAGGAGGAGTAAGGCTTTCTCCTCACTGCATTTGTTTTTCTTGATCTTTGTTGTTGCTTGTCTTGCATCTGATTTGCTTCTCTCTCAATCCCTGCTCCATTTCAGACTCGCCGAGAGCGGCAAAGAGGGCCAAGGTCCCTCGTGGTTGTCATCGAGGACGATCCTCGCTGTGATGGCAGAGGACACGTCCGAGACTACCCTCGACGGACCCGGGTTCCTTCTCCTCAGAGAGCAGCCCCAAAGACAGCCCCCAGCTGTAAGTGTTTGGTTCACTTACTGTTGTGGGGCGCGCGTGGGTGTTTCTTCCTTGTCGACATCTTGATTGCTGATTCGCTTGTGTAGGAGCGAACAGCCCATCAGAGAAAGCGTAAACCGCCCCTGAGGTGTCAGCTCGCTCGACTACGCCGCCAAGGGGCGATTCCCCAACAAGGGAGCGCTCCCCAGCAAGGGAGAGGTCCATGGCAAGGGACGGAACCAGTGAGCCCTTGGTGGAGGAGCCCATGGTCATGGAGCCCAAGACAGTAACCTTCCTTGTCGGAAATCTTCCTTGGGTTCTTCTTCCGATCTTCTTTTGGATCTTTGCTTGACTTTTCTTCCTCCTCCCGCCTTCGATCCCCTCTCACTGCACTCGATGGAGACCGAGACCACCGGCGAGGAAGGCGACGCGCAACATCAAGACGCCGCCGACGAGGAAGAGGCAAGGCCGATGAACCCGCCGACGGCGAAGCCGCCAAGGTTGCCGGGCGCAGGAGATGGTGAGGGTCCGCGATCACACCGACGACCCGAGGGCGCAGGAGCGCAAGGCGCCACACCGACCGCCGACCACTCCGCTGGCTGATGCAGCGCCGGCTCCAAGGAGCCCCAGCCAGCGCCTACTTGAAGGCCGGGCGAGGGCGATACATCAAGCTTCCTTGGGCATCGAGCCCGTGGCACCGGTCAAGGAGAGGAGTTTGACGGGAAGTACTCGCCGCCTTGTTGGCAGTGGTTGATGCGCCAAGCAGCAGCAATGCGAAGTCCGAGGAGGAGCAGCTTGCTCCGTGGTTGGTGTCACTCTACCGTGCCCGCAAGTGAAGCTTGAGTCCCGGAAGCGCTTGTTGCGCGGGCGGAGCGACATGGAGAAGCATGCGGAGGAGCTCAAGAGCCAAACTGTGAGGCCCTCCGATCTATTGCGGAGGAGAGGGCGCAACTTGACGAGGCGAAGAAGGCGTTCATCCTGGAAAAGGCTGAAGCCGAGGAGCAGCAGAGGCTCGCCGCCGAGGAGATGTCTAGGCGGGAAGGTGAGCTGACGCAGAAGAAGGTTAATCTGGACAGCCACGAGGAGGAGCTCGACGCGCGGGAGCAATCACTTGGCAGGGCGCTCAAGGAAGCAAAGGATGCTGCCGCAGCTGCCGAGGCCGCCAAGAAGGAGTTGGAAATGAAGGTGGCGCAGCTGGAGGCGGATATGGTAAAGAAGAATGAAGAGCTTGCCGCACTCCAGCGCGAACGCGAGAAGGATGCCCTTGCCCATGGAGATCTGCAAGTTCAACTCGCCGACAAGACCAAGGAACTGAACGCCGCCAAGGACTCAAGTGTTGATCTGGAGTTGAAGCTGGCCACATTGACGGAGACACTGGATGCCGCCAAGAGGCGAGAGGATGACTTGAAGAAAGAGATCAAGGGCAACGAGGAGCTGCTGACGAGGGCCGCTGAGACTCAAAACACCTTTAGGGCTACTGGAGCTCGATCGAAGGCCTCGCCAACATTGCCGCAACCATCGACGAGGAGTCGCGGAGTTGGACTTGGCGGGCTTCGGGTACTCCATCCGCGAAAACCTCCAGCCCCAAGGCCAAGCTTACTCTTTTCTTCAAGGGTGTAGTGACGCCCTCCAAAGAACTCCGGAAAGGATCCCAAAGAAGCTGGCCGGATGAGTCGCGCAATCTGCGCCAAGGTCTTGCGTAGGTGTTGGTGAAGATACTCTTCCAAGAATCCGCCTCGACCTCACCAAGGCCCTCAAGAAGCTGCCGGGGGCGCCGATCTCAAGAGCTCAAAGCCATTGTCGCACCTATTGTGGACAAGGTGAACGAGGTCAGTAGGGTTGACGGCGAGCGCGTGTATTAGGCCACCCTTCTTCTCCTTTCCTTGTCGCTGTTATTTAAGTCATGAGAACAATTTAGTCGGTGCCGCAACAAGTTACTTTTGTGATATAACTTTATTCTGGGCAATGCTAGCTATGCTATCTCCTTTATTTGATTCCTTTCTTTGTATGTTTTTACCCTACGCTTTTAGGGAACTTGCCGGCGCAGGCACGCTTGCCGCGAGCGCTGAGTGCGGAAGGTCAAGAACTACCGGGCGGTGTTGGTTCCGCAAGAAATTCTGCCGCAACTAGTTGCAGCACACTTAAGTTGTTGAGCGGACTCAAACAAAGTAAGGGCGAACTAGCTACGAGGAGGTTCCTCCGCCGCAGTGTTTTCCATACAAAGCACACTGCTCAAGGAAGATAACTTAAAATTTTGAAAACTGATCATGCTCAAACTTTGGCAACTTAGCTTTTCTGTCGTCTGCGTCCCGGCAAGGCTGTATTTTTTGAACGATGCCTGGTCCACACCTTTATCCTCTCCTCCCCCCCCGGTGAACTTGTGGGCGAAGGAACCTTCTTTTTTAACAAAATAAAGAAGAGAAAATTAAGATATGGAGCCTTAAGGCTCGTTATTGCTTACCGGGGGCAAGTGCTGCATAAAGCGTCAGTGTATACATGCTAAAAAGAAAAAGGCATGAAATTTGACAACTTTTGCATAGCATATTATCTTTATTCATGCACGGGATCTGCGCCCGGCTTTGTACAAAGGGTGACATGCAACAGCTGCGAGGCTTGTACAAAAGGTGGTTGCCGGGACAGCAGGTTCCGGCAACCGCGCCTTATGGGTAAAACTTGCGAAGATGCTCTATGTTCCAGGAGTTGCTCACCGGAATGCCATCTTCGGTCTCAAGGCTTAACAGCCAGTGCCTAGTAACTCGCTTACCCGATAAGGGCCTTCCCACTTCAAGGCCAACTTGTTGGAATTCTTGGCGGATTGAACGCACCAAGAACATGGTCGCCTTCCTCAAGCTTCCGCATTAACTTTGCGGCTATGGTAGCGGCGCAAAGCTTGCCGGTAGCAGCAGCTCAGACAGCTCGAAGACGATCTTCCTCGAGTAGCAGCGCATCATCTTGCCGCAGCTGCTCTTGCTCAAGCTCATCATAAGCGAGCACTCGAGGCGATCCGTATACAAGTTCCGTGGGGAACCGCTTCGCCCGTAGACAAGAGCAAAAGGTGTCTCGCCGGCTCGACGGCGCCGCCCCGATCGACCAAAGAACCACCGCAGCCTCGATCCAATTTCTTCCGCACATGTGCAGCCTCGTCGAAAGTTCTGGTCTTGAGCTCGCAGAGCACTTCAGCTGCCGCCTTCTCCGCTTGACTGCTGCTTCTCGGTGAGCAACAAAAGCGGCAGATCTTGGCGCCAAGATCTTGGACGATCGCATGAAGGTGCGGCTCGTGAATTGTGTGCCGTCGGTGATGATCCCGTTAGGGACTCAAGCGGTAAACAATCGACCAAGAACTTGATCGCCGACCGGGTTGCCACCTTCTCATCGCTTCCACCTCCGCCACTTCGTGAACTTGTCGATTGCTACGCATAAGTACTCAAGCCCCGACAGCCGGGGAAAGGGGACGAGGATGTCGAGCCCCAGATCAAAAATGGCCGTGACAAAGGGATTGTTTGGAGAGCTTGAGCTGGTTGATGTATCTGCTTGAGTGGAACTGGCACACTTCACACTTGGTTACTTGTGCAGTTGCATTTTGGAGGGTTGTCGGCCAAAAGAAACCTTGCCTGAAGGCTTTGCCAAGTGCTTTGGCGCCAATGTGGTGACCACATATGCCTCCGTGTATCTCCGCCAACAGCTCCTGTCCTTCTTCCCGGAAATGCACTTCAATTTCACTCGTTGAATCTTCTTCAGCATGCAGATGTCATCGACAAACTGGTACATACTTGATTGCCGGGCTACTCTCTCCGCTTCTTCTTGTTCTTCGGGAAGTTCTCCTGTTTGAAGGAAATGGACGATCTGCTATGCCCATGCCGGAGCTTGTGGCTCAACGACAAGGACTAAAGGCGAATGTTGCTAAGGGAACATCCGCTTCCACGGCAAGAATCTGATTCAGCTGAGCGTGATGTTCCCCGCAAGCGTGTCGACACAACTTGCTCGGGAGCGCCCGCTTCAACGAAACAAACCCTAGGACTTGTTTGGAGCAGCATCGCCTCAAGACTCTTTTGTGTTGATCCTGGGACCTTCTTGGCGGCGGCTTCGGGAAGCTCTGCCGGAAAGTAGTTGCCAGTAACCAACTTCCTCTTCTTGCTCGTCCGCTTGATGGTGTGATGATGGTTGAGTCACTTATAGCACAAAAATTCCTGGTTCCATTGTGTAACTTGAGTGCGGCGACTTCGACAGCCGTCTGCAATGTCATTCGAGCTCTTGAACGGTTCCATCTGCAGCAGCCAAAATGCTCTTCTAGCTTCCTCACTTTATCAATGTAGGCTTCCATCAACGAACTCTGATAATCTTTGTTCACTTGGCGGACGACAAGCTGTGAGTCACCCCTTGACAATGAGCTTCTTGATCCCAAGGTCCGCCATGATCTGAGTCCGCAAGCAAGCCTTCATACTCGCAGATTGTTTGTTGCTTGCTCCTTGGGAAAGTGCATTTGATCACGACTTGAGGTGCTCCCAAAGGTGCGATAAGTAACGCGACTCAAGACCGGCGCCTTTGCAGCGAAAAGGCACCATCAAAATACATGATCCATTCCTTGTTCACTTCCTTGACGGGATGCTCCTCTCCTGAGTTTCTTCGTCGTGTTGGCGCCCATTCGCTATGAATTCTGCCAATGCTCGACTCGATAGTTGAGGTACTCTCAAACTTGAGGCCAAAGCTTGACAATTCCAAAGGCCCACTTGACAATCCTACCTGCTTCCGGATTTTGCAAGATCCTCTTCAACGGAAAGCGAGTGACAACTGTGATCTCATGTGCCCGAAAGTAATGGCGCAGCTTCCTCGAGGCCATGAGAAGGCCGAAAGCAATTTCTGCACACCGTAGTACCTTGATCTAGCCCCCGCAGAAGGGAACCGACAAAGTAAACTGGGCGCTGCACCATATTCTTCGCTTTCTTCTTGTGGCTGCGCAGATCCATCCTTGCCGAACCGAACTTGTCGGGAAGCCTCGCTTGTCGCCGACTCGCTTGCCGCGGTCAGCCGCTCATCATCCGCCCCCTCTCCGCTACATTAACGCAGCACTAACCATTTGATTGGTCACCCAGATATAGCAAAGAACTTCTCTTGTGGCTTAGGTGCGACAAGTATTGAGTGGAGGATAGGTATCTCTTAAAGTCTCAGAGCGCAGCCTCCGCTCGAGTCCATTTTCATTGGACCTGCCTTTTTCAAAATTTTGAAAATGGCAGGCTATGCCAAGCAGACTTAGAGATGAACCCATCGAGGGCAAAGAACACAAGCCGCAAGTCTTCGACATCCTTGACGCGCTTCGTGCTTCGATCTGTTCAATGGCTATGATCTTGTCGGATTGGCTTCGATCCTCTGAGATACAAAGAATCCTAGAAGCTTGCCGGAAGGAACTCCAAACACGCACTTCTCGGGTTCAACTTGAGATTGATCTTGCGCAGATTTGCAAAAGTCTCGCCCAAATCTTGGATCAAAGTTGCTCGCTCGCTTTTGACCACTATGTCATCCATATATGCTTCTACATTTACGGCAACTCGTGGCTCAAAAGCATGATCGACTACTTGCAATGTAGAACCAGCATTCTTTAGTCCGAAAGGCATCCGTGACAAAGCAAAGACGCGCTACATGGAGTAATGAATGCGGTTTTCTTCATCCTCTTCGCCATGAAGATCTGATGATATCCTGAGTATGCATCAAGGAATGAAAGCGATCACATCCTCGCCGGGAGTCGGCTAACTGGTCAATGCGCCGCAAGGGAAATGGATCCTTGGGGCAAGCTTTATTAACATCGCGAAGTCAATACAAAGCCTCCACTTCCCGCTCGCTTTGGCGCACGACCATCGGATTGGCTAACCACGCTGGATGGAGTACCTCGACCAGGCCCCGCCGCTTCCAATTTCTTGATCTCTTCGCAATGAACTCTTGGCGCTCTATCGCTACTTCCCGACTCTCGCTGACGGGCCGCGCGTGAGGGCAGACGGCAAGGTGGTGCTCAATTACTTCCTAGAACACCGGGATGTCGATGGTTGCCATGCAAACACATCGACATTCGCCTCGCAAGAAAGCAACGAGCCGCTTCCTATTTAGGGTCAAGCGCGGCATCGATGGTGAAGGTACCACCGCCGCCGCCCTCCTTATGCCACTTTCTTGGTCTCTCGTGAAGCTGTTTTCGCCTTCTTGCACTTGCCGGTGGAGCTCGATGGTGCATCCTCGATGATAGTGCAGCACCAAGAGGTGCGCTTGCCGGAGTGGGCATCGAGCTACTCTTGCCGGACTTGGTCTACTTCTTCCCCGGAGCTTCAAGCAAGTGGTTTATGCTTCGCGGTCTGCCGCTTCCTGTAGATCTTGTTTGTGACAGATAAGTGCATCTTTCTTGTCGCCATGGACAGAAATAATACTTATTAGACCAGGCATCTTGAGCACGTTATAGGCGTAGTGAGAGGCTGCCATGAACTTGGCGAGCGCTGGACGACCGAGTATCCCATTATTGGGTAATGGGAAATCGGCAATGTCAAAGGTAACTCTCTCTGTACTGAAATTCAGCTCGCTGCCAAATGTCACTGGCAGTGTGATCTTCCCCTTCGGCTTGCTCCTTCCCGGGTTAATTCCTTGAAAAGTGCCGGTCTCTTCGAGCTCGCTGTCGGGGTTCTGGAGCTTCTTGAGCACCGCGGAAGAGATTAGATTTAGGCCGGCCCCGCCGTCAACCAACATCTTTGTGACCTTGAGGTTGCGGATAGTTGATTTAAACCAACATCGGCAAGCACCCGACCGCAGCTATGCGATCGGGTGATCCTCAATGTCAAAGATGATGGGCGGCTTGACCACTTCAGTGGGCTTGCGCGACTCGACGGACGGTTCTGCCAAGGCTCACTTCCGCAGACCCATCGCTTGAGTTGGCGGTGCGAGGTGTGCGTGAGAAGCACCGCCATCAACGCACAAAACCTCTGTTGCTTTCTAAACCTCCCCTCGTCGGTCTCATCTTCCTCCATCTCGCCATCTTCGCCTTCATCTTCGTCTTGTCGCGCCGCTGGGAGGCCTATCTCTTGGCGCTGCTTGGCCTTGCCGCTGGCGCCTCCCCCAAGCGGACGCTTCTTGCCGGATCCTCCGCCACCTTACGGGCCTTGTCCTTGTCAAGGCCAGATTCAGCTTTCAGTAGCTCAACAAGCTGCTCAACCTTCTTGCAGTGCCGGAGGTCATGGCCCTTGGTGCGGTGGATGTTGCAAGATCGCTGCCGAGCTGGGCCCCGCTTGTCGGCGGCCACCACAGCCTCGCCGAGTCACAAGCTTTGGCCTTCGCACCGCCTGCGTTCGGACTGCTCGACCACTAGTACATCCTTAGCCTTCCTCTTCTGTATTCCGCCTCCCATTCTTCTTTGCCGGAGGGCGCCCTCACCGCCGATCCTTCGCTTCCTCGCGTTTCTCCGGGAGTTTCTCCTCTTCACTCGCGTAACACTTGTTTGCCGAGCATATAGCTCACTGACATCTCTGATTTTGCACATTGCCATCTCCTCCGTCATCCTGTGGTTACGCACATTCTGATGGAACGCGCTGATAACCGCGTTAGGGTGGACGTGTGGGATGTTGCGCTGCACCTGGCTGAATCTCTGTATGTACTTGAGCAGGGGTTCTCCTTCTTTCTGGGCGAGTAGATGAAGATCGCTCTCCTGGCCATGGGGTTTGTGGCCGCCCGTGAATGCGCCGACAAACTGATGGCATATGTCCGCCCATGAAGAGATGGAGTTGTCCGACAAGTGCATGAGCCAAGACCTGACGTTGGGCTTGAGCACCAGCGGGAAGTAATTGGCGAGGATCTTCTCGTCGCGCCAGTCGGCAGCCTGCACCGCGATGGTGTAGACGCTGAGGAACTCCGACGGATGTATCCTGCCATCGCATTTCTCGCACGCCTGGTTTGAAATTTTGGTATCGGGCCATCGACTCGCCGTAGCTCACGAGTGAACGCAGGCAACCCACCGCAGACGGCAAGTCGCTTGGTTCTTCGGCGCATGCATATCGACAAGGCCCCAGCCAGCGCTGGTCTGACCGACGCCGCTTCTCTTCGGGCGCTGATGCGAGTATGAGCGTTTTCGCCTCGCCGTTTTGGAGAACTTGGCATTGATCGCGCGAAGCTCGCGGGTCCGACGACGCGGTGGAGTCGGTGTCGAGGTAGTCCCGCGAAGTCGGCGATCTTGGCCTTCGGCAGGGAGTGCACGGTGGTGGCACCCCAGCGTCTTGTCGGGCGCTTGCGCCATACCGGTGTCTTGCCGGGCTTCGATGTGTTTCGGTTGCCGGGCTTGCGCCGCTGGCGGCCGATAACGCTCGAATGGTGGCCTCCACCGCCGATCTTGTTCGGTGTCGAGGGTACCCAGAAGTACCGGCTCGCCGCCGCTTCTCCGAGTCTTTGGCGGGCGGCGATGAACGATGCGAGGTGGATATGCTCAAACTTCTACAGTGTTAGAAGGAGCAACGCTCTCGCCCTGAGCGACCGCGATCGCGCCGTGCTGCGTGTTGGCGTGCATGTCGGCCTTGAGCGCCCCGCGATCCGCCGCTTGGCCTTGTTCTATCATGAGCACGGTGCTAGGAGCACCGTGGCGTTGCACGATCCCCGCACCTCCGGGAGGGGTGCGGTGGATGTACAGATGTCAAGCTTGCGGGCCTTGTCCTGGATCTCGTGACGACGGAGTCCTCGTCAGCGCCCACCCCACCGCCCGCTTGCTCCGTGGCGGTAGGATAGACGAGATCGAGCGCCACCTCCGGCCTTCTCCTTCGGTGGCATGTCGATGAAGATGTTGATGTAGCGCGCCCAGACGCCGGATCAGGTTCGCACAACCTCGACGCTCCCCTACCTGGTGCGCCAAAGATGTCGTGGGAAACGAACACCTATGGGGCAGGGCCCCTTTCGGTCTGGCAAGGGAGCGGAGGGCGCACGAAGAGCAGATCGAGACGAAGCACGCGAGGGATTTTACCCAGCTTCGGTGCTCTCCGGAGAGATAAAATTCCTACTGCTGCTTTGTGTCTATATTCTGTTCTTGCTCGAGAGCGTGGGTGTGTTGTAGTTTCGAATGAGTCGAAACCCTTCTACGGTGCATGGGCCTCCTTTTATAGTCTAAAGGGTCACCGGCTGTGGCAGCGAGAGAGGGGTAAAAAGAAAAACGGGGTTGGTACAACCGCTATCAACAAGGCCCCTACCTAACTCCGACCAAGAGGGACAAGGGCATTTAATGCCTGGCCCGACGCCTCCAACAAGGCAAGAAACAACCGTTAGGGGCGCCACCGATCGCCACGATGGCCTTCTAGTCATCTTCACTTGCCACCGACCGCTTGGCTTGCACAAATTACCCGCGCAAGCACCAGGAGCGATCCTGGCGACATGTCGCCGGATGTGCTGGAGTGGGCGATAGTTGTGGCTTCGCCGCAAGTAAGCGCCTTTGCCGCGTCGCTGCTTTGTCGTGATCCGCAAGCTTGCCGCCGGTCTTGGTCTGGCCTTCCCGCAAGCTCCTCTTGCCGGGGTCTTGTCCTTCCCGGCAAGCTTCTTTTGCCGGGGCCTCGTCTTCACAGTTAACACTTTGTTCTTGAATCGCAGTAATAGGAATAGCGATGGATCTTGGTGGACACCCGGCAAGCCTTGCCACGGGCGCCGCGATCGTCCGCGTACAAGTTCGATATTAAGGTACCCTACTTTAGTACACCGACAATCAACCCGGTAAAACATCATGTCCTTGTCTCCGTTACCATCCGCCTAGACGCATACGCCGACCCCTACCCGAGATCCGCCGGTTTTGACAATCGACATTGGTGCTTTCATTGAGAGTTCCTCTGTGTCGTCACCGATAGGCTTGATGGCTTCTTCAATCAACAACAACGGCGTCTAGGGTGAGACTTTTCTCCCCGGACAGATCTTCATATTTGGCGGCTTCGCACTGCGGACCAATTCACTTGGCCAACTGGAGCAGATCGAAAGCTACGCCCCTGGCCGTCAGGTCAGATTGGGAAGCCTAAACTTCACGGCGGATATCCACGGAGACTTGATCTTCGACGGATCCGATTCGCAGCCGAGCGTGCCGCACTGTCACTATGGGCACGATCCAACTCTGCCGCCGGACAGTACTGTCGTGGGAAACGAACACCTATGGGGCAGGGCCCCTTTCGGTCCGGCAAGGGAGCGGAGGGCGCACGAAGAGCAGATCGAGGCGAAGCACGCAAGGGATTTTACCGCTTCCGAGCTCTCCGGGAGATAAAACTCCCACCGCTGCTTTGTGTTTCTATTCTGCTTCTTGCTCGAGAGCGGGTGTGTTGTAGTTTCAATGAGTTTAACCCCTTCTACGCGCGCATGGGCCTCCTTTTATAGTCTAAAGGGTCACCGACAGTGTGGCAGCGAGAGAGAGGGTAAAAAGTAAAACAGGGGTTGGTACAACCGCTATCAACAAAGGCTCCCTACCTAACTCGACGGCAGGGGGCAAGGGCATTTAATGCCCGTCCGGCCACCCAAACAAAGGCAAGAAATCGACCATTAGGGCGCCACCGATCGCCACGATGGCCTTCTAGTCATCTTCACTTGCCACCGCGACCGCTTGGTCGCACAGCCTACCCGCCACGGCACCAGAGCGATCCTGCGGCGACACGCCGCCGGATGTGCCGGAGCGTGGAGCATGTGAGTTGTGGTTTCCGCAGCAAGCGCCTTTGCCGCGTCGCTTCTTGTCGCACCCGCAGCTTGCCGCCGCCGGGTCTTGGTCGGGCCTTCCGCAAGCCCTCTTGTCGGGTTCTATCCTTCCCGCAAGCTTCTCTTGCCGGGCCTTGTCTTCACAGCTAAAACTTTGTTCTTGAATGGCGAATAGGAATAGAGAAGGATCTTGGCGACGCCTTGCAAGCCTTGCCGTTGGCGCCAGGATCGCCTGGCACAAGTTCGGGATACTATGGTACCCCCTACTTTAGTACACCGACAGAGCCCCCGGCTTGGGCCACACACGGTGTCGAAGGCTATTGGCCAGCCCAAAATCGGGCACGGGCACACACGAGGCCCGGGTCCACACCAAATCTAACTCAGATTCACTCAAGGCCTCCAGAACGCAGACGCGGCAATCGCGCAAGGCCGTGGAGAGATCGGGCACTTTAAATCAGGAAAGCGAACGCTTGCCTCCTCGCGATAAGCAGAGGGAACAGAGCTGCTCTCCCACCTTCGCCACTTGCGCCTCTTCCTCCGAAAGCTCCGCCGCCCTCCGCTTCCTAAGCCGAAGAGAGCAATGTCCCGCCGCCTGCCGCCACTGCCGCCTCAACACCTCCAAGGCCCCCGACGCTCCGCCATGGTTCAAGACCGCAAGAGCACAAAGTCGAGCACAAAGTCGGCCGAGGCGCTATGCTTGAGGCGCCGCGAAGGACCGAAAGTGCTTTTCCCCCAAGCTCACCCCGGGCGCCAAGGGAGGAGTTCTACCTCTTCGTCGACGGAGACGCTGGCGATCCACAGACGCCGGCAGTTTCCTCCGCCAAGCTTCCACTTCAAGAGGTGCCCAAATGGTACTATTTCTTTCCGGTAGTTCTTCTATTGTGGGCTCTACCCAATTTTTCTCGATTTCTTCAGTGACATCATGAATACCTACGGTTTCATCTTCTTGATTTCACCCCAACGCTGCTCCGACAATGGCGTTTCAGACACTCGCGACAACTTGCTGGCATCCACCCAAATGTTGCTCTTTTTGCCACTATTTCACCCTCGAGCCGAGAAATGAGAGCCATTGGTGGGCGGAATCGCCTCGACCTCATTTAATCGGCATGAAGGAGGTGTATCTCGGGCGAAGCTCAGAGCAAGTGGGATGAGTGGAGGGCGGAGTGGTGCTGATCACGACGCTAATCCGCAGCCATTCACCAACCCGCGCGCAGACCGTGTAAAGCGCGGGCGGCGATCGAGCGCTTCGTCACGGACGACGCTAAGCTGAATATTGCCACCACCCGAATCCTCCGCTTAGGCTTGCCGGCTCACAAAGTAGGCCGCTGGCGCTGATTTCTTCGCTGTCGACGCTCTCTACGTAGGGGGAGGCCCGCTCGCTGTTTATGCGTTCGGCTGATATCATGAGGCTGCGCCCAGGCCTCAACTTCAACTTCACGCTTTTGGAGCTTGACGGATGTCAAGGAGCTGTTCAAGCATGACGCCAACCATCCGTAGTGGTTCAGCTGCCAGGCGCCATCCCATTGTGCAACATTCCTCAGCCGCGACGATTCGCGGCATGATGCCAGAGTGCGACTCGCACGGATAAGCCCAACTTGATGGAGCCCACGATTTATGTCGCGCAGCAATTCTTCGATGGCTTGACGGAGGTAGCAGCCAATGCCGACGAAGCAGAGGCTCTCACCGCCGATAACCACCAACGATTTAGATGCGGTACATCGCCACTCAAGCAGCCGGAGAGGCGGCGCAAGGCTGGGCGAAGTTTGGCTTCACGTTGAGGAGGCAGAGGCGGCCGAGGCGGCAAGCCTTGCCGACCGGGAGGACCTTGCCGAGGGGTCAAGTATGGGGGAGCCCAAGGCCAAGCGAAGCGAGCCTGGCTGAGGGCGCGAAAGGCCAGCCAGCTCGAAAGCAGCTTGTCGCAGCGGAGCCCCCAACAGTAGCCCCACTACAACCAAGAAGGCGCCCACGAGTTGGAGATAGCAGGCGGCGGGCAGGCCAACAGTACCGCAAGTTGCGGGGACACGCCCACCGTGCAAGTACTGCTGCTGCTGGAGCATCTCAGCCGCGGCCAAGAACCGAGGCGGGTCTTCCCGGCTGCCACGCCTGGATCCTCGCCAGATTCCCCAGAACGCCCAAGGGAGCCTACCTCCGCCGCCAAGCAGAAGGGTACCAGATTAATTCTCTCGCTACCGAGTCCGACGAGGAGGAAGAATAGGAGGAGGAGTAAGGCTTTTCTCATTGTACTTGTTTTTTTTGATCTTTGTTGTTGCTTGTCTTGTATCTGATTTTCTTCTCTCTCAATCCTCGTTCTATTTCAGGACTCGCCGAGAGAGCGGCGAAGAGGGCCAAGGTCCCCGTGGTTGTCATCGAGGACGATCCCCGCTGCGGATGGCGTAAGACATGTCCGAGACCACCTTGACGACCCGATTCCTTCTTCTTTTCAAAGAGTCTTCAAAGACAAGCCCCAAAGATAAGTGTTTGGTTCACTTCTACGTTAGGGGCGCGACGGTGCTTCTTCTTTTGCTGACATCTTGATTGTTGATTTATTTGTGTAGGAGCAGTAACAGGTCCATCAGAGCAAGCGTAAACCGCCCGGAGGTGCCGCTCGCTGACTATGCCGCCAAGGGGCGATTCCCCGACAAGGAGCCGCTCTCGCAAGGAGAAGTCCCTGCAAGGAAAGAACCAAGAGCCCTCAGCAGGAGCCCATGGTCACGAGAGCTCAAAGACAGTAACCTCCTTGTCGGAAATCTTCCTTCGGTTTTTCTTCCGATCTTGTTTCTTCTTTTTGGATATTCATTGATTTTCCTTCTCTCTCCCCGTCCCCGATCCCCTCTACTGCAATTCGGCGGAGATTGAGGCCACCGACGAGGAAGGCGAACGCGGCAATACTGAAAACGCCGCCGCTGACGAGGAAGAGGCCGACGCTAATGAACCCGCCGACGAAGAAGCCGCCAAGGCTGCCGGTGCTGAGCCGGGCGAGGGGTCCGCGATCATACCGACAACCCGGAGGGCGCAGAGCGCAAGGCGCCAGCATCGACCGGCCGACCCTCCGCTGGGCTGATGCAGCCGCTGGCTCGAGGAGTCCCAGCCAGCGCTTACTTGAAGGCCGGGCGAGGGCGATACAGCTTCCTCGGGCCGAGCCTGTGGCGCCGTAAGGAGAGGAGTTTGACGGGAAGTACCTCATTGGCTGGCAGGTAAAGGTCGACGCTACCAAAGAAGCAGCAAAGTGGCGAAGCCCGAGGAGGAGCAGTTGCTCGAAGTTGGTGTCACTCTGTCACGCCTCGCAAGCTTAAGCTTGAGTCCCGGAAGTGCTTGTCGCAAGGGCGGAGTTGACATAGAGAAGCATGCGAGGAGCTCAAGAGCCAAGAACCAGGAGGCCCTCCGATCCATTGCGAGGAAAGGGCGAACTTGACGAGGCGTAAGAAGGCGTTCATCTCGAAAAGGCTGAAGCCGAGGAGCAGAGAGGCTCGCCGCCGAGGAGCTGTCCAGCGGGAAGGTGAACCGGCTACGTAAGAAGGTTGTTATCCGTCAGCCACGAGGAGAAGCTCGAGGCCTGGAGCAATCACTTGGCGGGCACTCAAGGAGGCGGGATGCCGCCGCGCCGCCGAGGCCGCCAAGAAGGAGTTAGAGGTGAAGGTGACGAGCCGGAGGCGAACATGAAAGGGAAGAATGAAGAGCTTGTCGCACTCCAACAAGAAACGCGAGAAGGATGCACTTGCCCGTGGCGATCCGCAAGTTCAATTCACGAGAAGGTCAAGGAATTGAACGCCGCCAAGGACTCAAGCGCCGATCTAGAGTGAAGCTGGGCACCTTGACGGAGACATCGGACGCCGCCAAGAGGCGCAGAGGATGACTTTAAGAAGGAGATCAAGGGCAACGAGGAGCTGCCGACGAGGGTCAGCCGAGACTCAAAACACCTTCGTGGCTACTTGCGGAGCTCGATGGAAGGCCTCACAACATTGCCGCAACTATCGACGAAGAGTCATGGAGCTGGACTTGGCGTGGCTTCGGGTACTCCAACGATTTAAAACCTCCAGCCCAAAGGCTGCTTTACTTTTCTTCAAGGGTGTGGTGACGGCCCTCCAGAACTCCGGAAAGGATCCCAAAGAAGTCGGGCGGATGAGTCGCTAATAACTGCGTGCCAAGGTCTTGGAGAAGGTGTTGGCAGGAAGGTACTCTTCCGCAACTGGCCTTGACCTCACCAAGCCCTCAAGAAGCTGCCATGGTGCTGATCTGAAGAGCTCAAAGCCATTGTCGCACCCATTGTGGACAAGGTGAATGAGGTCGAGGGTTGACGGCAGCCAGCTGGGATTAGGCCACCCTTTTCTCCCTTCCTTCTTCTTCTTGCCGCTAGATATGTCATAGAACAATCTATTAGAGCTGCAAGTTATTTATTGTAATATAACTTTGTTCCGAAAGTACTATCTCGCTATGTTACTTCCTTTATTCGGTTCCATCCCTTGTATGTTTTTACCCCACGCTTTTAGGGAACTTGCCGCTAGCATCATTTGTCATGAAAGCTGAAAAGCGAACATCAAGAGCCTGTTGGCGGTGTTGCCTCCGCAAGAAACCTTGTCGGACTAGTCGCAGACACTTTCATTGTTGAGCGGACTCAAACAAAGTAAGGGCTTAACTTAGCCACGAAATGGGTTCCTCCGCAAGACAAGTTTTTCCAAACCGGCACGGTCGCTCAAGGAATATAACTTAAAAATTTAAAACTGACCGTGCTCAAACTTTGGCAACTTAGCTTTTCCGTCGCCCTCAGATCCCGGCAAGGCTGTATTTTTGAACGACGCCTCGTCCACACCTTTATCCTCTCCTCCCCCCCGGTGAACTTGTGGGCGAAGGAACCTTTTTTGAACAAAAGAAAGAAGAGAAAATAAAGATATGGAGCCTTAAGGCTCGTTATTGCATACCGGGGGCGAGTGCTGCACAAAGTGTCGATAATACATGCAAAAAGAAAAAGGCATGAAATTTGACAACATGTGCTGAGCATTTAACTTTATTTATGCACGGATCTGCGCTCGCTTTGTACAAAGGGTTACATGCAACAGCTGCAAGGCTTGTGAAAGGTGGTTGTCGAACAGATTCCAAGAACCGCGCTTTATGGGTAAAACTTATGAAGATGCTCTATGTTCCAGAATTGCTCACCGAAAGCCATCTTCGGTCTCAAGGAGGACAGCGCTAGGCCTAGTGACTCATTTCACCCGATAAGGGCCTTCCCACTTCAAGGCCAACTTGTTGGAATTCTTATGGATTGAACGCGCCAAGAACAAGGTCGCCTTCCTCAAGCTTCCGCATTAACTTTATGGGCTATGGTAGCGCGCAAAGCTTGCTCAGAGCGAGCAGCTCAGACAAGAGCTCAAGACGATCTTTCCTCGAGGAGCAGCTGCCATCTTGCCGCAGCTGCTCTTGCTCAAGCTCATCATAAGCGCAGCACTCGAGGCGATCCAGATACGAAGTTCCGGGGGGAGAACTGCTTTTGCTCCATAGACTAGAGCAAAAGGCGCCGCCGGCTCGACGGCGCCGCCCCGACGAATTGAAAGAACCACCGCAGCTCGATCCAATTTCTTCCGCGACTTGCGCAGCCTCGCCGAAGTTCTGTCTTTGAGCCCGCGCAGCACTTCAAGCTTGCCCTCTCCGCTTGACCGCTGCTTCGGGTGAGCAATGGTTGGGCGATCTTGGCGCCAAGATCTTGGACGATCGCATGAAGGTGCGCTCGTGAATTGTGTGCCATTGTTGGTGATGATCCTGTTAGGGACTCAAATGGCAAACAATTGACCAAGAACTTGATCACGACCGGTTGCCACCTTCCTCATCGCTTCCACCTCTCGCCACTTCGTGAACTTGTCGATCGCCACGCATAAGTACTTGAAGCCCCGACAGCTGGGGAAAGGGGCCGAGGATATCGAGCCCCCTAACTAAAAATGGCTAGGATAAAGGGATTGTTTGGAGAGCTTGAGCTGGTTGATGTATCTCGCTGGAGTGGAACTGCACGCTTCACACTAGGTTACTTGTGCAGCAGATCCTCGAGGGTCGCTGCAGAAGAAACATTGCCTAAGGCTTTGGTTAGTGTTTTGCGCCAATGTGGTGACCACATATGCCTCCATGTATCTTCGCCAACAGCTCCGTCCAATCTTCCCGGAAATGCACTTCAATTTCACTCCGCTGAATCTTCTTCAGATAGTATGTCATCGATAAACCGGTACATACTTGATTGCCGGGCTACTCTCTCTCGCTTCTCCTTGATCTTCGGAAGTTCTCCGCTTGAAGGAAGTGGACGATCTGTTGTGCTCATGCCGAGCTTGTGGCTCAACGACAAGGACTAAAGGCGAATGTCTGCCGCAGAACATTCCGCTTCCACGGCAAGAATCTGTGATTCAGCCGGAGGTGATGTTCCTCGCAAGCTTGTCGACACACTTGTCGGGAGCCTCTTCTTCAACGAAACAAACCCTAGGGCTTGCTCTGGCAGCATCGCTTCCTCAAGACTTTGTGTTGATCTTAATGGGAGCTCACGGAAAGTAGTCGCCGCAACCAACTTCTCTTTCTTGTTCGTCTCTATTGATGGTGTGACAGATGGTTGAGTCAGCTTGAGCACAAAAATTCCCTGGTTCCATTGTGTAACTTGAGGCGGGCGATTTTGACAAAGCCATCCGCAATGTCGCTTCGAGCTCTTGAACATGTTCCATCTCGCAGCCGCCAAAATGTTCTTCTAGCTTCCTCACTTCATCAATGTAGGCTTCCATCAACTGACTCGATAATCTTTGTTAACTTGATGGACGACAAGTTGCGAGTCACCCCGATAATAAGCTTCTTGATCCCAAGGTCCGCGGCGATCCTAAGTCCGCAAGCAAGCCTTCATACTGCAGATTGTTTGTTGCTTGCTCCTTGGGAAAGTGCATTTGGACCACGATTTGAGGTGCTCTCCTGGGTGCGATAAGTAGCACACTCAAGGCGCTTTGCAGCAAGAAGGCACCATCAAAGTACATGATCCATTCTTTGCTCGCTTCCTTGACGGGATGCTCCTCTCCGAGTTTCTTCATCGTGTGTACGCCCATTCTGCTATGAATTCTGCCAATGCTCGACTCGATAGTTGAGGTACTCTCAAACTTGAGGCCAAAGCTTGACAATTCCAAAGGCCCACTGACAATCCCGCCTGCTTCCGGATTTTGCAAGATCCTCTTCAACGGAAAGCGAGTGACAATCTGTGGATCTCATGTGCTTGAAGGTAATGGCGAAGCTTCCTCGAGGCCATGAGAAGGCCGAAAAGCAATTTCGCACACCGTAGTACCTTGATCTAGCCCCCGCAAGGGAACCGACAAAGTAAACCGAGCTGCACCATCTTCTTCTGCTTTCTTCTTGTGGCTGCGCAGATCCATTCTTGCCGGAACTGTAACTTGTCGGGAAGCCCCGCTTGTCGCTGATCGCTGTCGCTGTCGCCGGCTCATCATCCGCCTCCTCTCCGCTACATTAACGTAGCACTAACCACTTGATTGGTTGCCGCCAGATATAGCAGAACTTCTCTTGTGGCTTAGGTGCGCATAAGTATTGAGTGGAGGATAGGTATCTCTTGAAGTCTCGCAAATGCAGCCTCCGCTCCGAGTCCATTTTCATTGACCCGCTTTTTCAAAATTTTGAAAATGGCGGTAGGCACGCCAAAGAGACTTAGAGATGAACCTACCGAGAGCAGCAACACAGCCGCAAGTCTTCGCACATCCTTGACGCGCTTCAGTGCTTCGACCTGCTCAATGGCTTTGATTTTGTCGGGATTGGCTTCGATCCTCACCGAGATATAAAGAACCGAGAAGCTTGCTAAGGAACCCAAACACGCACTTCTCGATTCAACTTGAGATTGATCTTGCACAGATTTGCAAAAGTCTCGGCCCAAATCTTGGATCAAAGTTGCTCGTCTTCTGCTTTTGACCACTATGTCATCCATATATGCTTCTACATTTCGTGCAACCGTGGCTCAAAAGCATGACCGACTACTCTTGCAAATGTAGAACCAGCATTCTTAGTCCGAAGGCATCCGCATAAAGCAAAGACGTGCACATGGAGTAATGAATGCGTTTTCTTCATCCTCTTCGCCATGAAGATCCTGATGATATCCCGAGTATGCATCAAGGAATGAAAGCAGATCACATCCCGCCGTGGAGTCGCTAACTGTCAATGCGCCGCAAGGAAAGATCCTGGGACAAGCTTTATTAACATCGCTGAAGTCAATACAAAGCCTCCACTTCCCGCTCGCATGGCGCACGACTACCGGATTGGCTAACCACGCTGGATGGAGTACTCGACCAGGCCTCGCTGCTTCCAATTTCTTGATCTCTTCCGCAATGAACTCTTGGCGCTTCTACCGCTTGCTTCCCGACTCTCTCGCTGGTGCTCAATTACTTTCCTGGGAACACCGGGGATGTCAGATGGTTGCCATGCAAACACATCGACATTCGCCCGCAGGAAAGCAACGAGCGTGCTTTCCTATTTAGGGTCAAGCGTGGCAATCGATGGTGAAGGTACCACCGCTGCCGCCCTCCTTGGCGCCACTTTCTTGGTCTCTCGTGAGGCTGTTTTCGCTTTCTTGCACTTGCTTGTGGAGCTCGATGGTGCGTCCTCGATGGTAGCGCAGCACTTCAAGAGGTGCGCTTGTCGGAGTGGGCATCGAGCTACTCTTGCCGGACTTGGTCTTCTTCTTCCCCGGAGCTTCAGCGCAAGTGGTTTGCGCTCGCAAGTGCTGCCGCTTTCCGGTAGATCTTGTCACATGTAAGTGCATCTTTTCTTGTCGCCATGGACAGAAATAACACTTATCTGACCAGCATCTTGAGCACGTTATAGGCGTAGGGAGAGGTCGTCATGAACTTGGCGAAGCGCCGATCGGCCGAGTATCCCATTATAGGGTAATGGGAAATCAGCAACCTCAAAGGTAACTCTCTCGTCTCTGAATTCAGCTCATCGCCAAACGCCACCGGGCAAGCAGATCTTCCCTTCGCTTGCTCCTTCCCGGTTAATTCCTTGAAAAGTGCCGTCTCTTCGAGTCATTGCCGGGAACTGGAGCTTGAGCACCGCAAAGAGATCAGATTCAGCCGGCCCCGCCGCCAACCAAAGATCTTTGTGACCTTGAGGTTGCGAATAGTTGGCTAAACCAACATCGGCAAGCACTCTCGACCGCAGCTTATGCGATCGTGGTGATCCTCAACGCCAAAGACGATGGGCGGCTGACCACTTTAGGGCTTAGCGACTCGACGGGACGGCTTCGCGCAGATTCACTTCCCGCACCCAATCGCTTGAGTTGGCGGTGCGAGATGTGCAGAGAAGCACCGCCGCCAACGCACAAACCTCCGCTGCTTCAAAACTCCTGCTCGCCGGTCTCATCTTCCTCCATCTCGCCATCTTCGCCTTCGCTTTCGTCCTCTGTCGCGCCGCTGGGAGGCTTCTATCTCTTGCCGCTGCTTGGCCTTGCCGCGGGCGCCTCCTGGCGCGGGACGCTTGCCGGATCCTCGCCACCTTCCCGGCCTTCCTTGTCGTGGCGCCGATTCAGCTTTCAGAGCTCAACAAGTTGCTCAACCTTCTTGCAGGCCTGGAGGTCATGGCCCTTGGTGCGGTGGATCTTGCAGATCGCTTGTCGAGTCCGCCCTACTTGTCGGCGGCCACCACGCCTTTTGGAGTCACTCACTGGCCTTTGCGGCCTGCTGCCGTGCTTGACTGTTCGACCACTAGTACATCCTTAGCCTTTCTTCGTTATTCCGCCCGTTCTTCTTGCCGAGGGGCGCCTCACTAGCCAGATCCTTCGCTCGTGCCTTCTCCGGAGTTTTCCCTTCAGCCTGTGCACATTTGTCGCCAGAGCGATAGCTCACGACATCTTCTGATTTGCACATCGCCATCTCCTCTCATCTCAAGGTTACGCGACGCTCGATGGAACGCACCGATAACCGCCGCAGGTGGACGCTCGATGTTGCGCTGCACCCGCTGAATCTCGTATGTACTTGCGCAGGGGTTCTTCTTTCGCAGCAGCAGATGAAGATCGCTTCCGGCTATGGGGTTTGTGGCACCGTGAAGGCGCCGACAAACCGATGGCACAGTCCACCCACCTAAGAGATGGAGTTGTCCCCAAGTGCATGAGCCAAGATCTGACGCGGCTTGAGTACCAGCAGGAAATAGTTGGCGAGATCTTCTCGTCGCGCTTCCGCAGCCTCGCACGGCGATGGTGTAGACGCCGAGAACTCCGACGGATGTATCCTGCCATTGTACTTCTCGGTACGCTCGCTTTGAATTCTGGTACTGGGCCACCGGACTTGCCGCAGCTCACGATCGATCGCAGGCAACTCTCCTCACAGACGCAAGTCGCTCGTTCTTCGGGCGATGCATATCGACAGGGGCCTGGGCCACGCTGGTCTGACCGACGCCGCTTTCTTCGCGCGCTCGATGCGAAAGTACGAAGCATCTTCGTGTCGCTGTTCTGGAGAACTTGGCGCTGATCGCGGCGAAGCTCATGGGTCCGACGACGCTGTGGAGTCGGTGTCGAGGTTGGCCCGGCGAAGTCGGGCGATCTTGGCCTCGGGCGGGAGGCATGGTGGTGGCACCCCAACGGTCTTGTCGGCGCGGCTTGCGCTTCGGGCGTTTTGCCGGGCTTTCGTGCTTTCGTTTTCGGGCTTGTCGCCGCTGGCGAAGCCGGCGAGGCTCGATGGTTGCCCGCCGCCGATCTTGTCTCGGGCGCCGAGGGTAATCAAGAAGCAGTTAGGCTCGCCAACGCTTCCGAGTCTTGGGCGGCAAGGCGAACGACGCGAGGTGCGGATATGCTCAAACTTCTATGAGTGTTAGAAGGAGCAACATCTCATCCAGCGACCGATGTGCGCTCGCGCAGCGCGTTGACGCAGGCATGTTGGCCTTGAGCATCCCGCCATCCGCCGGCTATTTTGTTCCATCGCATGAGCACGGTGTTAGGAGCACCGTATGCAGGTCGATCCCGCACCTCCCGGGAGGGTGCGGATGTGTCAGACGCCGGCTTATGGGCCTTGTCCTGGACCGGTGACGACGGAGTCCTCTGCCGGCGCTCGCTCTCGGCTGGCGTTCACCCCACCGCCTGCTTGTTCCAGCAAGCAGGTAGGATAGACGTAGACGGAAGCGCCACCTCGGCTCTTCTTCTTCGTGGCATGTCGATGAAGATGTTGATGTAGCGGCGATACGCCGGATCAGGTTCGCACAACCTCGACGCTTCC